>CM024712.1:19770849-20358759 GCA_014182895.1 Angophora floribunda
TCCTTCGTATTTGCATTGACTGTGACTTCAAAAAACAAAACAAAAATCACCCTTGTTGGCGGGTAGTTTCATCAATATCAGGAACAGGAACGACAATGCTTGGCTGCTCGATGGAACATCACTTGTGGACAGAACCTCTATTGCATCAGCAAACACCTCCGAGAAGTCCCTAAGGACTTTAGCTAGCCCCCAATGTTCCAAACCTCCCCTGCCATTTTTGTTGGGGTGTTGTTCATACTTTCCATCGATAGAAAGGCATGGGTGTCTTGTTTCCCAGTGAGCAAGTGGGGGTCCAGGGGTCACCTTGGTGGGGTTGTAGGGGGCAGGGCTTCTGTGAAGCCAGATGGCTTTTATAATTTGGACCACTATTTTATTTGTAGTTTGGGTTTGGGTCCATGAGTAACTACTGATATGTATAATCTGTCTCTTCCAGTTGAGAGATATAACATAGAGATGTAATGAGCTAATTATAATGGAATCATCTATTAGATATAATTCTAACTTAAGAGTAAAATTCTCTATTTTCTTATGATTGTGCGTCAAATCCTAATAGTTTTAATAGCTATAGGTCGGCATTTCTTTGAAAGAACTACACCTCATTATTATCGACATGGACACAATGAACAGACCTGAATTTCCAACTTTAGATTAAGTGAAAAGTACTTTTCTCAAGCTAGAACAGATGATACCTTCGTCGATACATGAAAACTAAGCTCCTAGGATCCTCAAGGTTTATTGATAATAGGACGTGCGATGACTAACAAGTTTATCATGAATGACTGTTGAATTAGCTAAATCCCATGGTAGTTTGATAAGCCTTGGACTATGATTCACTTTGACTTTGTGGAAATTTTGATCGATTTTTCTAGGAAAGCCAAGTAGACTCTACAAGCTTCCAGACTAATGGGCGGTGGTTGAAGATTGTGACCAAGGATATAAACAAGAAGAAAATCTAACCGAAGCCTAGATATAGGCTTGGATGCTCGTCCATGTATTCACAAGAAATCAACCAAAAGAAGCTACAAACATACGTGCGCACACTTTCATATCAACGCCCATACCAAATACGCTTAACAACAGAAACTAACAAACGTATAATAAATGAATCCAGCTTTACTATCTTGAGCTTATATCGGTTTATATTTACATCTAATTCAATCCCAGTCATAGTCTCTTGTGACACTACGTTAACTGTTGAACTGATTTGCCTGATATACACGTGTTGTCCAGAAGTTGTTAAGATAGTGGCATTGGATGTTTTGATCTGTGCTGAATCGTTCTAAGTTCACCTCCGATGCATGCATGGGCTCTTATTGGAGTAGATAAAGTCAAGCCTAACTCATACCTGAATAAAATTGATAATTGTGAGTCTCTAAAGTTTTCTTAATTCGAGTGGGTGATTTGGGTGAATAATGTTCAGATTGGATTTGATCTATCGTGTATGGACAATTTATTTTCTAAAGAAGCAACGAAAAGTATCTTAAGAAATATGTTCACCGATGAGAGTGGAGGCATATTGTCTGTAGCAAATGCCATTGGGAGGACTAGCTACAGAACCAGATAAATGACCGGTTCTCAATTTAACTGGCTCAACTACTCTAGTTAAACCTTGTCATAATGGTATGATGTGAAGTCAGCATCGTCTTCCTTTTGCTTTAGAGTAATTAGAAATTCCCACAAACAGGAAAGTGCTGAAAGAATCGAAAAAAGATGAAAATCTGCGCATCGACATTTTGTAAAAGTGACATGATGTTAGAGTTATTTGATAATATTTGATAATGTCGTGTTACTTCATTAGTTTGTCAAACTGTTCTCTTCTCATTGTGTCAGCTTAGTCGTGGTATGTGATTAGGGTTTGGCTTTCCGGGTGAGTATGTTAAATTCATTCAATTCATCGAGAAGGGTGGAAGAAAAGGGAAGAGGGACATTGAGTCCGAGTGAGAAACTTTTGTATGGACTTAGTCCACACGTGATATGATAGACATAATCATCCTCGGTACTTCCTATCTTTTGAAATTGTTGGGAGCTGCGACCACATATTTTCCAGCAGATCCGGCAGGATTGATGGCAGACAGACAATAGGTTTGATCTGCTCCATCTTTTTCCTCTTACATGTTTCTTTAAATCAAGAATTTATGTGGTAGCAAGAGTGCCACACCTTTCCGGTACTTCCTAACTTTTAAAATACGCATTTGCTTGTGATGTAAGTATTGGAAAACAAAAAACTCCTCAATATAGCATTATTTTAATAGACGGAACAAATACTGATTACATTCAAAATATTTTCATAATATCTAAATTTGGCACGCGAATTAAGATCTTCCAATCTAATATAATATTTAATAGGGTAAGATTCGGGGGAGAGTGAGTCACGTAGCATGCTCTTGCTCTAATCTAGATGATTAAAACACTAACGAATGTATAAATCTTAAGGAATAATTACAGTTGATAAAAAAAATTATAGAATAAAAATTTTAGGTATTCAAAGAGCCATATAACAGCACATATTTCATTAGTAAGTAATATTGATAAATCTCGACCCCCCAAAAAAGATATTGATAAATTACTATGTATTCATATTTTACATAGGAGCCATTAAAGATTAACTTGGCTAAAAGTAAGTGAACTTTACTAGCATAATAATTTTTGGGTTAGTGTAAATAATGACAATTCATTGTGAGTCACAAATTCACGAAGGAATGGATCTCACAACAATTTATATTTATTTGTTATTTAATTTTTTGTGATCCGGAACAGACTATTATTCTCACGAAAGATTAAAGACTATCACTTAATCATTTTTTAAAGTAAATAATTTTAGCCAATGATAGAAAACATAAAAAATTGTCACAAAAATTTTATTTATTGTTCCATGATAGCACATGTTTCATTAAATGAGCAAGTCAATAAAAAGAAAAATTATCCAATCACCAGAAGTTCATAGAAATTTAATCATTCCCCGTGAATTTTTGAAAATAAAAAATAAAAGTTATGAGCGAAAACCCTAAACTATATTAACTGAGATACATTTATTCTAAACTTTTTGTAATTATTACCAAAAATTCTAAACTTGTAGAATTATGGGTCGAAACCTTTCAAACATCAGTTTTTCTCTTGAATCGACTTCCTAGAAGGGTGTTGGGCATGAAATCACCTACTCTTATTTGGCAAAAAATCAAATTATAATTCTTTGCGAATTTTTGGTTATAGGTGCTTCCCTTATTTTAGGAATTACACCAAAAATAAGTTCGATACTCAATCATTGTCATGTGTTTTTCTTGGTTATAGTGATCGTCATAAGGGATATTGGTGTCTTTATGCTCCAATTGGTTGAATCTATATTTCATAACATGTCATTTTTTATAAGACTATATTTCCCTATATTGTAACCAGCTCATTATTTTAGGATCAAAGTGATAAAGCAAGGATATCTGAATTTATAAGCTGGCCAAATCAAGACACGACAATGTCAGAATCAGAATTTTCACCTTTATATTTGCAACAATGTGTGTTTTTAGATCGACCGTAGGATGACTTATTAAATTCTGCTACTTATGATACTTCTCATGAAGATAACATTGATGGTGGTGAATCACATGTTCATGAAGATCATGTTGAAATTGGTGACTCATCAAGTTCTCCAATTAATTCTCCATACAATTTAGCAAATGAAGATTCCTCTATGGATGCCCTTACTGATTTTTCAATAGCACGTTCACCCACTCCAAATCATTCAATGATTACACGAGTATGTGATGGTATCGTGAAGCCTAATTCAAAATATGCCAATCTACATTTGATGGATTCTATACCGAAGGAGCCACATAATGTACAATCTACTTTGAAACATCCAGGGTGGTTGACAGCAATGAAAGAGGAACTCAAGGCATTGCATCGAAATAAAACTTGGACTCTTGTTCCATGTTCTTCAAATACTAATATTGTGGGATGTAAATGAGGTTTTTAAGTCTAAGTTAAAGGCTAATGGTACATTAGAAAGATTAAAAGCAAGATTGATTGCCAATGGATATACTCAAAAAGCAAGAGTAGATTTTCTAGAGACTTTCTCGCCAGTTATTCGACTCGGAAGTATAAGAATAGCCATTACCATAACTACTATTATAGGTTGGCCTATCAAAAAATTAGACATGAAAAATGCCTTCGAACATAGTTTTCTATCACAGCCTATTTATATGGAGCAACTGCCAGGTTTTGAAGACAAAAATCATCCGTCTTATGTTTGTAAATTGGAGAGAGCTTCATATGGCCTTAAGCAATCACCAAAAGCATGGTTTGATCGCTTTAGCTCATTTCTTTTGGCATCTAGTTTCTTTTGCAGCATTGCGAATCCTTCTTTGTTTATTAGAAAATCAAATGGTGGTATTCTAGCTCTACTTTTATATGTAGATGATATGATTGTTACAAGTGATGATCCAAAATTGCTTAATGAGTTCATCTCTACATTAAGCATTGAATTTGCAACGAAGGATATGGGTCCATTACATTATTTTCTAGGAGTGGGGGTTAAGATATTCTCCAGTGGTCTTGTGCCAACAACAACATGCTTTGTCAATCCTTAAACGTGCACAAATGGAGGGCTGCAAGCCAATTTCCACACCTATAACTGCTAGTTCTTATTCTAATATGGATGTAAGATTGTTTTTGGATCCTACATTATATTGAAGTATCGTCGAGCTCTTCAATATTTCACTATTACAAGGCCGGATATTTCATATGCGGTCAATTTTGTTTGTCAATTCATGCATCAACCTATCATGAGTCATTTTCAAATTGTAAAGCGCATTTTACATTATGTCAAAGGCACAATAGATCAAGGTATGAAAATCTTGTCCAAGTCAACATTGGACTTATATGCCTTTTCTGATACAGATTGGGCAAGTTGTTGGTTGACTCAACGATCAACTACTAGATTTTGTACTTTCTTAAGGAGCAATTGTATATCATAGAGTGCTAAGAAGCAACGAACAGTTGCTCGATCTAATGTTGAGGCAGAGTATCATGCAATGACATCAACGGCTCAGAGATTACGTGAATATCATTCATTTTGCAACTTTCGGGTATTCATCTCTCCAGTCCACCAATATTATTTTATGATAATATCAGTGCACTTTATATGACAGTTAATATAGTGTTCCATGCAAGAACTAAATATATTGAATTAGATTATCATTATGTGCGAAAAAAGTGGTTCTTGGAACGCTTGTGACTAAGTATGTTCTATCTAAGCATCAAATTGCAAATCTATTTATGAAACCATTGTATAGAAAAGCATTTGGAAACTTATGTCACAAATTGGGAATTTGGGATTCTCCAACTCCTAATTTGAGGGGGAATAAAGGTATTGATTTAACAATCAAGGAAGAAGGATATGAAGATATCAATCAAACTTCAATCAAAACTACAAGTCGATCCTTAAAGATATCAGAATCAATCGAAGATGCCAGAATTAAGGGATTGATAAGTTTTGTAATATTATAATCTATTTATTTATTATTTTCCATTATTATATAATTTCCATATAAAATGTACCATTTGTAATATCTCGATATATAATGGAAGCCATCTCAACAATGGCACGTTGAGATCAAGAATCAAACACTTTTGTTCTTTCATTGAAGGGGTGCACTTGAATCATCCAGAAGCAAGAAGAGTAGAGGCAGCAAAATTCTGACATAGATCATCCACAAGCTCGTCTTCTTGAGTGCTCATTAGCTACAACACTCCCAGCTGAGCCATGCTCCGCATTGCAATACCGTCAACGTATCGGCTACAATCCTAGTCTGATTGCTTCGTAGTCAAATTAAGAAATAAAATTCTCAAATTAGGTAAGGCGCATATTTCTAGTAAAATTTAGGATATTAAATTACCTTATTATTTGAGTGATTTGATATATTCTATCAGTCATTAGAATATTCCATTAGATTCTTGATTAAACAATATAATATCCACAAAATCCTCAAATATCCCTAAGTTAGAAAACTTTCCTAACTTAACAACGTACCTGAACGACCATTCGATCTCTAACGACAAGATATGATGCCCAAAGTAAAGAAAATCTTACATCTTATCTATAACTACTTGGATACGATCATCGATTTACCTGTTTCCAAATTTGAACGAATAACTTTTCATTGAGAAAATTAACTTAAGATTGTGGATTATATTATTTAGTTAAATATCTATCCATTGTTTGTCTACTTTCCTTAATAAATAAAAAGTCATTTAACTAATACGCACGAATATAGTTTGTATGATAGGTTCATTTAATTATATGTCGAATGTAATGTTCATATAGACACATCTTTGCACGTCATTGCATTGCATTGCAAGTAGATTAGATTTCATTAGATAAGAGAAAATATTAAAAAAGATTGAGTGACTACGTGTTAATAATAAATCATATCTAGGCTATTGATGTGAATTATGAACTAACATTGTAGATAATTTCATTGCTGTGAGGTAATTACTGCAATTTATTTACAGTTTTATTGGGTGTTAAATTGATGGTTTGCACACCCACATGATCACATCACGTGTTAGGAAGTAATAAAATAGATTTAAACTGCCTACCCAAACATTTTTTCATGAAAAGAACAGTACCGAATGAGCATTAAAGAAATCCAATATAACCAAGTCCCCATATCCATAACCTCTAATTCATAGGAATAAAATATTTCTCCTGATAATATATTTGGATTTCTAATCGACTCACCGAAAATTTATTAGCAGCAACTCATAATTGAAAATCATTTGCATGTTAAACAATTTGAACCTAAGTGGTATAGGTTTGGTAGAACCCGAGCTTAATTTAGACTTAATAATCCATTAGTCAAACCTAGGTGGTCCAACCAGCTTCAAGGGGAGGTCGCGACAAAAAGGTAGGGTTTACTAAGAGAAAGCGAAGGAGATGAGGCCTACTTCTGGGGACAAGGACATCCAAGAACGATACGTAATAACCTTCTTAACAATTTGAAGGAACACAGGCTTGTGAAACACCAAAAATTAAAGGGAATCACAGTATAAGGCAAGAAGTTATGACGTGGTTGTAAGTGTTCTTAGGAATGTCTAGGGCTTCCGTGGAGTAATACAATGTTTGGCAAGACGAAGGTATTTTGCTTTGTACAAGAAACTAGATTATTCTTTCGCTATGTTAGGAAGAAAGTAGTTTATGTATTCATCACACAATGGACAAAATACAATCAATCAATAATTGCGTGGGACGCACTCCAACTAACTTTACATTTGAATTTTGCAATCTCTCACTTTCTATTGGCTTATTTCTCCAAGTGTCAATGCCTTGTGACATAGCCACTACATAGAAGTACCTATTTTTAATAGGATTTTGGATATTCTTTACCAAAAAATTTCATGGCCAGCACCATCATATTTATATGGGTCAAATTCGAACTAGTAATTAATCTCAACATGGAAGTATTGAAAAAACTCATAGAAAAAATTACTTTCATTAGAAAAGTCAGAAATTTAAAAGTCAACACAAACACGACAACGAAAAAGGTCACCATCTTTTACGAAGAAAAAGAAAATGCTCACCATGTATTGACCACCTCAAAATACAACATATAAAACTTAACACTTAAAGGAATATACTAAAGAGGTATAGAGTTAAAAGTGATATTCTAATCAAAGATTTTTAATTCCAATATACCATTAAGACACTCAATTAGGAGTTTATATAGATTCGACTTTAAACAACTCTTCAAGTATAGGCCAATATCAAAGTTACAAGATAACTATCCAAGAAGTTCTAAAACTATTATATGACGGCTAATTCAGTCTTAAACATTTTAATTGTATTAATTTAATTTTAAATATTTTGCCAATTCATTAATGTAATTCTTTTGGTCAATTTTGACAGAAAATCACTAATATTGATGTTCGAAGGCCTACATGACATGGCGTAGTCGATGATTTTTGAAATTTTTGAAATTTTTCTGAATTTTTCATTATTTGCCCTTTCTTTTCTTCTTCTTTTCCCTTTCTATTTTTTTCCTTTTCTTTTCATTTGAGATCGACCATTGGCTAAAAGAAAAGGGAAATTTTAGAAAAATCTAAAAAAATTCCAAAAATCATTCATGCAATATTGCCATACCAAGTAAGGATGTCAAAAATACCTGAACTAGCCGAAATTGGCCCGAAAATTTCGGGTATTTTCAATTTGGCTATAATTCACTTCGGGTAATTAGTAAAAGAATTTGGTTATCTTGGTGGTTCAATTTGAATCGAGTCGTGTACACAAACCAACCCAAAAATATCATTTTTGAATCCCTATAGAAATGCATATGAGAGGAAGATGAAGGCAGGTGGGTATTGCGACTAGGGGTGTACAAAGGAACTGGAAACCGCTCAAACCTTCCGGAACCAAATTGAATTGGCTTGAAATTGGTGGTTCGTATGGGAACGGTGGTGCGGTTCCTAGTTCCAATTTACTAAAACCAGTGAGTACCAGTCAAGTTCCCAATTCCAAGCATGGAACTGCCCACCTGCTCACACAGACCGGATTGATATATATATATACATACATACATATTTACAAAAATAAATTCTAACTGAATTACTTAATTATTTAGTAGTTTTTCGACCAATATATATGTATATACATATTTTTAGTATTGGACATTATTGACTAATTTTGTCTTTCAAATGCATAATAGGATTAACCCCCTTATTTTTTGTTCATTCTAATAATCGGATAACTTGCTTTCTCAATCAAAACAAAATAAACAAACAAAGAAGATGGAGAAGATGGAGGAGACGAATTGGAGATGTCCATAAATGTTGTGGCGCTTTGTTATCATGATACGAAATTAAGAGCCAATGGCTCATTTTAAGAGTACAATTAAGTTTCTTCTTAGCCATTCCTATGATTAAATTAGTTTACATTGAAAAAAGATAAATCAAGTAATTAATGTTTTGTCTTTGATGGAGGTTAGGACTTTTAACGTAGAGTCTAGTTCTCCACATGTTCTCAGTATTGGGAAACCCGAAGAGGACCACACTATGACCTTCAAAAAAATTAAGGTCCTCGCTAACAATTATAGTCAATTTGTTCCGCTCTATAGTTTTCAATCCTTATCAAAATCAATGGCTCGCATTCCAACCTAAATTTAAGGTTGAACAAGCTTTAGTGCTCTACGTAGAAACTACATTCACCATGATTTTAATTGATGAATGCAATTTTGTGGGAATTGGAGATCGGTTCCATGAATCCACTAGGGGACTAGATCACTTAGGTAATTCTTGGTTCCAATTTTTTAGTATCAGTCCTTAGTGGCGGAAATTAATTCTAATGTCGACTAGGTTCCGTTCATTTCGCAGAAAATATTACTTTTCTAGAAAATATTTTCCAAGAAACTATTTTCCAGGAAAACGTAATTATTTTCCGATGTTCAGATGAAACTTGATTTTGAAATGGAAAATATTTTTTGATGTTCGTTTGGGAAAATATTTTCCTTTATAAATTATTTTTCAATAAATTTATTTATTTTTTATTTTTTAAAATCGTTATTTATTATTTTTTAAAATTGATTATTAAATTATTTTTTTTCTTTTTTATGTGTTCTCTCCTTCCTTGGCCGGTCATTAGCACGGCAACGAGGCTCGAGCCTCGCCAAACGGCAACAAGGCTCGAGCCTCGCAGATCAGCAATGCCTGAGCCTTGGCGCAGTCTGGCAAGGCTCGAGCATCGCCAATCTGCGATGCCTGAACATGTCGATCTGGCAAGACCCGAGCCTCACCGCCTCTGGCGACACTTGGGCGTCGCTGATTGACGACTCCTGAGCCTCGCCACCATCTAGCGAGGCCAAATCGGCGAGCTCGGCTCGCCGGTCACGGGCTGTTGCCATGGCTGACGAGCTCGACTCGCCAGTCGCCGGGCATTGCCATGGCTGGCGATCGGCTGAAAAAGAAAAAATAATAAAGAAATCGATTTTATTAAAAAATAACAAAAAATTTCAAATTTATGAAAAAATAGAAAGAAAGAAGTGAGGACTAATATGGGGTATGAGATAGGAGAGAGTGAGTGTGGAAAATGTTTTCCCCAACTTGAAAAATGGAAAACATTTTCCCCCACTTTAGAAGACTTTTTTTCCTTCATGGAAAATGTTTTCCCCAATGAATTTATTTTCCATGAAACGAATGTTGGAAAATTCGGAAAACATTTTCCTGGAAGTTATTTTCCATGAAATGAACATTGGAAAATTCGGAAAATATTTTTCTGGAAGTTATTTTCAGTAAAACGAACGGAGCCTTAATTGAATTATAGAATGGTAGAGAGTTAAAGGACATGGTTCTAAGCCTCAATTAGTTGGGTTTAGCCCGTTAAAGTTCAAATATTTTGAGTACAATTAGAATAAGCTCTTCAGGGATCAAGCCTTTTACTAAAAGAGCCCGTAAGAAGTAAAGTTTAGCCAAAATTCACTTAAGAAAGAGGGTTATTGAGCCCTAATTAGAATAAGCTCGTTGTTCCCTACCATGACGACTTAGCTGCGTAATGCCACACATAGCTCGTGCCTTGCCGTGTCAAGCTCTCTACTCGCAACGCGAGCCTCCTGCATAGTTGCTCGTTCGCGAACCGCCGGGCCGCTGCACCTGTTTCTCAACAACCAGCAAGCTCCTCCCCAATCGTGCTCCGATTTTTCCCGGGTGACAAGAGATCCTTGCTGTCCAGGTGTCATTGTTCTTGCTACCAAATATGCCAATGTGTTTTTAGAAGACGACTCGCCGCGCCTCGAACATTGGGAAATCAGTGTTGCCACCGCTTCAATTCAGACTTGCCAGCCCGTCCAATACCATTTATTCAAGTCCTCCAACATCACAAATCTTAGTTGAATCTCTTTGCAGGTTTTTTTTTTTAGACAAATTCTGGATCAACCCAAGGCCCAAGTAATTTCACTGGGTTTTTGCACGATTCCAGTTGAGCCCCTGCCCTGAACCGCGATTCACCGTTGCGTCCATGAACATTCCCACCGTGTGATCTCTTACCATTGGGTGAGCCATCCTCAGTCTTACCATTCGACGAGTCCAAATTCAGGAATGATCTGCCAAATAGGTAACGATAGTATCCAAATTTGATTTGGTTATTTCATTATTTAATTCGTTGATATTGCGATCGAATTCAAATCTTCGTATGATGTTATATTCATGAAATCCTGAGCAGCCTTTAAATTGGGAATTATTTCCTAATTTCTTAACGTGCTATACGTCCATCCGATTTCACGCCTAGATGCAATTTGCGATTGCATGAAAAAATTGTCAATCTGATTTCATGCCCATGATATAATTCGCGATTTCTTGAAAATTTGACTAATCCAATCTCATGCCAAAAACACGATTCGTCAATTTATTTCCAAAATTAGACGAGTATGGATAATATCTTGCCTGATTTGTTGCCGTGCTGTTTTTTATGCCTTTGCTCGAATTGATTTTGCTTATAAAAGAAAAACCAAAAAATATAGTTGAGTTTGACGTGATTCTTGTTAGAATATTTTCTTTTCTAGGATAGTTTGCATGTTTAGATATTAGCCATTTTTAATTTCGCATTTTAATTAAAATAAAAATAAAAATAATAAAAAAATTGCCATGCTCGTGCCATGTAGAATTAGGTCATCTTCCGCGTGTCATCCAATCATTGCATGTTTAGGATCATTGAAATGCATAACATACTAGGATAGCTGCAGTTAATATAATTTGCATATTATGTTGCACGCTGCATGTTATTATAGTTAGATACTTTTGTACGTCATCATATGCATTGCACTTAGTTTTTTTATGCCTCATTAAATAAGTTAAAACCATAAAAAAATATTTGAATAATTGCATGTTAATTAAAAATCATATCTAAGATCATTGATGTGATCTTTAAGTTGACATTGCAGATGTTTTCGTTGAGGTAAGTATTTCCTCCCTGTGCTATGCTCGCAATTTATTTATTGCTTTGTTTTATTGGTTGTTAAATAATGATTACGTACTCGCATGATCACATTGCATGTTATGAAGTAAATTAAAATCAATGTAAGCTGCCTATAAAAAAATTTTATAAATAAAAGATAAAATGTACCAAAAGGGCGTTAGAGAAATCTAATGTAATCAAGTCCCCGATCCCATAGCCTCTGGTTCGTAGGAGTAAAGTAATTATCCCGTTACTTTACTTGGGTTTATAATCGATCTACCAAAATTAGATTAATGGCGACTCTAAATAAAAATCATTTGCATACTAAAAATTTAAACCCTAGATCGCGAATTGGTATGGACTTGGAAGAGCTCGAGTTAAGTTTATGCTCAATAATCCATTAGCCAAGCCTTAAGTGGTGCACCCGAGGTTAGTGTAATTAAGAAAGACCCCATCCCGCATAGCACATGCTCACGTACTCCTTTCGACAACTGGAAATCAGAGATTAATCCTAACGAATTTGATTTAGGCGTTTCTTCAAGCACGTGGCAAGCATGGACCGAGGGGGAGACTTTGAACATTTTAAGGACTCAAATCCAGATATAGATAGAACAGAAACCATCACGAGAGACCACATCAGCTAAACCAAACTTAGCACGCCTACGGACCCAAAAAAAGAAATAAAAAAAGAAAAGAAAAGAAAGAGTTTGCGGAGCAAGCGTCTAACTGCAGGTCCCTACCTAGCTCGGAGACGGCGGTTAAGGGAGACGCGCGACACAAAACGAGCCATGGCCGACCACCTCGACGCCTCCGAGTCGAGATCCTCGGGTGTGGGGTCTTGGAACCAAGAAAAGTGACTCCCCGGAGATACGGACGCCAGTTAAAGGTCATCGGGAAGCGACGGGGACACGTAGTCGGGGGTCGAGGGGGCGAGGCAGATCGTCGCTCTCCGATCTCACTCTCGGCTTCCCTCTCTGTCGTACTACCGAGAACCCCCAAAAATCCTCCCCCCCCTTTTGCCCTTTCTATGGTGGATGAAGATGTGGTGGGTGGTGGCCATCCGCTCTGCGATAGGGCTGTGTAACGAATCACCCGGACCAGACCGAGCAGATTGGTTTTGGGCTGTTCCCACCGGCAACAGTCTGATTTGCAATTCCTAATCTTAGAACCGGTGACTGGTGGATCCAGTTCTAAGGTAGGAACTGGACCGAATCGGATTGATTATATATTTTTAATATTTTTAAATAATTTAATAAATTCTATCTTTCACAATTTTCCTCCATTATTCAATCCATTCCTCTTGTGTCTATCTTGCACTCAACAACGACTCTTTCCCTCTCACCTTTGGGCAAGCTTTAACTCTTTTGATTGATTTCGTATTTGACTCGATTTTTCTCGATGTGCGACTCTTTTTTGTTGTTTTACATAATACTTGATGGTTTGGTTTGTCTTGAGAAAAGCAAAAGAGGGGTGAGGGGGGGTTTAGTTAAGCATTTTTTATTTTTTTTTTTGCATATTTGTGATTCATTGCAAAAGCTAAACTAAATAGAGACCAATTCCATTTGATCAAACCAAACCAAATTGGTTTCTGATTCCGGGACCAACCGATCTGGTCCCTAATTCTAGAAACGAGGAATCGGTCCTCTCAAGCCAGGGTAAAAGAAGAGGGCCGGCCCTCACAGGGGAGAGAAAAGGAGGAGAAGAAAAAGAGACCAGGCTGGCTTGGCCATCCTTTCCTTTTTCTCCTATTTTTTTAAAATTTTAAATAATAATTTATTTGAAAATTTTAATATTTAATACTAGTAATGCAAATATTCCTAATGTCTATATGCGATGCAATTTAAACAAAAATTATTTTAGCTAGGGGTTAAAAATTAATATCTAATTTTCTATATAATTATTGAAAAATTAAATGAGTCACTAAAATGTAGATATCAATAGCTATTTGAAGGAACACACACCTGTGAAACATCTTAAATCAAAGGAAATCACAATATAGGCAAGAAGTTATGACGTGGTTTTATATGTTCTAAGGAATGTCTAGCGCTCCTATTGAGTAATTCAATGTTTGGCAAGACGAAGGTTTGCTTTGTACGAGAAACTGGATGTATTCTTTTGTTACGTTAAGGAGAAAGTAGGCTATGTATTGATCACATAAAGGACGAAATACAATCAATCGATAATTAATTGGGATGCACTCCAACAAACTTCGCGTTTGAATTTTGAAATCTCTCACTTTGGATTGAGTTGCTTCTTCATGTGTCAATTCCCTGTAACATAGCTACTAACAAGTACCCCTTTTCTAACAGGATTTTGGATATTCTTTGCCAAATAATTTCATGACCAGGACCATTATTTTTCTAAGGGTAAAGATTGATATTAGAAGAGTCAGAAATTTAAAAGTCGATACAAACACGACACCGAAAATGCTCACCATCTATTGACCACCTCAAAATACAACACATAAAACTTAACACTTACATCTACTTGTTTGAATTTTTAATCACGATAAAACTGGATAGGATAATATATGAAATCCAAGGATTTTGTTATATATAATCCATTGTTTGATAAATCATAGTAATAAAATTGGATATATTCATATCATATCATGTAATTTTTTTGGTATGAATAGAAAACCAATGTAAATGAACCTAAAAATTCACAAACGAAGATGGAAAAAATATCTCGTGACATTATTACCTAATTTATTTTTATTTAGTTTTTATTTTATTTTTCCTATCTTTTTTAATTATTTTCTTTCTATTTCTTTTTTACCCTTCTATCACTCTCTAATAAAAAATTATTAAATACTAAATTGTACTAATATACCTAAAATATGTAATAAATATAATATTTATATATTGAATTTATATTATAAGATAGAATTAATGTCGAATATATAAATAAAAAAAAGATTACATTAAAAATTAAAATTTTATATTTTGTTATTTTGAATTTCGTATGTTTTAATTCAAATATTATTTATATTGAAATATAACTTTATTTTTGTTAATTTAATTAGTTTGTTATTCGAGAAAATTAAATTTCCTATTATGACTTGAAATCCTATCAACATTTATCTCAACTCCCCCATAGGATAAATTTATCCGATTTTATATCCCTCTTATATCCAACTTTATCCCACCTTGAGCAAACACCAAACACTAAATAGGATAAATTATATCCTATCTTGAATTTTATCCACGGCAGCCTAAATCATGTCACTAGAACACATTTACCCCAAATTTTTTTATGTGACACCAAAAATTCCAAACTTGTACACGTGTGACTTATTTACCATCTGTCAATATTTTGTCAATAAGAACCATTAAAAATCTATTTACATGGACACTAGAAATAAAAATGACATTATTTTGGCTGAAAAATTATCTAACGGAACCTTGACGAAAGAAAAATGTGTAACATAAGGATAAGTTTGGGAATTTTTATATCACAAGAAAAAATTAGGATAAATCTGTCATAGTAAGAATAAAAGTACAGAGTAAATATGTTACGGTGGTATAATTTAAAGTTTATTGTGGCTTTTTCCCAAAATTTATATACCCGAAGCGATAGAAAAAATAATTCCAGGTCAACTAACTGTCAATCGTCCGATTGTCAATGGGTGAGATGAAACAAGAAGGAGACAGATGAACGCGTAATCAAATCCTGGTACTTCAGGTGGAAGGAGGGCAGGATCGTTGCTATGTGAAATACAATTCTTTATCCCTGAATATCGTTGTCTCCATACCATGATTGAGGGAACCATTTGGCGAACGCCGGCCACATGAGATGATGTCAAGATAATGCGGTCCATAAGAAGATATAAAAAAAAAACGCGACAGACGTCATGGATGAGGAAAGTTTCACGACTCATGAGCTCTATGCATATAAACTTCATGGTCTTATATATGCTCGCACGCTTGTTAATGCCCGCTAGAACGATCTAGCTCTTGTTGAGCTCCCCACGGATTTTGTTCTATAGGGCAATGGCCAATACACATGACAATCTCCACATAGTCATGCTTCCGTGGTTGGCCTTTGGCCACATGACCCCATACTTGGAGCTAGCCAAGTTGATGGCCGGAAAGGGTCACCGGATATCGTTCCTGTCAGCCCCAAGAAACATAGATCGCCTCCCGAAACCACCTCCAGACCTCGCTCCTCTCATCAGCTTCGTGAAGCTCCCCTTACCGGCGGTTGAACACTTGCCGGAGGGCGCCGACGCCACCAGCGACCTGCCTTCCGACAAGATCCAGTACCTCAAGAAGGCTTTCGACATGTTTCAAGAACCCGTGGCCCGGTTCCTCGAATCTTCGGATCCTGATTGGATCATGTACGATTTTGCTCCATATTGGGCCGGCTCGATCGCTTCTAGGCTCAACATAAGGAGTGTTTTCTTCACTATTACGATAGGTGCTGGCTTGGGTTTCGTTGGGCCATCATGGGATTCAACCGGGGGAGACTACCGGAAAACCCTGGAGGATTTCACCAGGCCCCCCAAGTGGGTTCCGTTCCCGACCAAGGTTGCATTCCACTACTTTGAGATCAATAAGATTTTTGATTCAGTCACGGGCAACGCTTCGGGTGTCACAGACATGTATCGGTTGAAGGCAAGCCAAGAAAACTGTGACATAATAGCACTTAGAAGCAGTTATGAGGTCGAGCCCGAATGGTTAGGCCTCCTCAAGGACATCCACACCAAACCAGTCTTCCCGGTTGGGCAACTTCCCCCAGGCAACCCTGATTCCCGTGGTGAAACCGACACATGGCGGTCGATCAAGGAATGGCTCGATGCACAAAAGAAAGGTACCGTGGTGTACGTGGCATTTGGGAGTGAGTCCAAACCAACTCAAACCGAATTGACCGAGATTGCCCTAGGGCTAGAGCTTTCAGGTTTACCATTTTTCTGGGTACTCAAGACTCGGCTCGGCTCGGCCGACACCGAATCACTCATGTTGCCAGATGGGTTTGAGGAGCGTGTCAAAGGGCGTGGCGTGATTTGGGATAGCTGGGTGCCACAGCTCAAGATACTCGCACACGACTCAGTGGGTGGGTTCTTGACTCACGGTGGGTGGAATTCAGCGGTGGAGGCGCTAAGCTTCGAGAGAGCCTTAATACTTTTCACATTCCTGGCAGATCAAGGACTAAATGCGAGGCTCTTGGAGGAGAGACAGATTGGTTATCCGATACCAAGAAATGAGTCCGATGGGTCGGTCACAAGGCAATCCGTGGCCGAGTCGCTGAGGCTGGTGATGGTGGAAGAGCAAGGTAGGGTTTACCGAGAGAAGGCGAAGGAGATGAGGCCTATTTTTGGGGACAGGGACATCCAAGAACGTTATGTCAACAACCTTCTTAACTATTTGAAGGAACATAGGCCTGTGAAACACCTAAAATAAAAGTGGATCACAATGTAAAAAAGGAAGTTATGATGTGGTTTTAAGTGTTCTTAGAAATGTCTAGCGCTTGGGCTAAGTGATTCAATGTTTGGCAAGACAAAAGGTGAAACTAGATGTACTCTTTCATCATGTCAAGGAGAAAGTAGTTTATGTATTGATAGCACAATGCACGAATTACAATCAATTGATCATCGTGTTGGATGTACTCCAACTAACTTTGCATTTGAATTTTGCAATCTCTCTATTTTTATTGACTTGCTTCTTCATATGTCAATGCCATATAAAATAGCCACTACAAAAAGTAATTTTTTTTATTAATTAGGACTTTGGAGATTCTTTGCCAAATAATTTCATGACCAACACAATTAATTGTTTAAGGGTAAAGATTGATATTGGAAGAGTCAGGAATTTAAAAGTCAACACAAACATGACAACGAAAATGCTCAGCATCGATTGACCACCTCAAAATATGACATATATGACTTAAACCCTAAAGGAATTAATTAAAGAGGTAAGAGTTAAAGTGATATTCTAACCAAAGAGTTTAGTTCCATCATACCATTTAAACACTCAATTACCTTAGAGAGTTTATATAGAATCAACTTGGAACAACTCTTCAAGTATCGGCTAATATCAAAATTACGGGAAAATATCCGAAAAGTTCTAAACTATTATATGACAGCTAATTCAACCTTAAATATTTTAATTGTATCAATTTAGCTCTAAAAATTTTGTCGATTTATCAATGTAGTCCTTCCGGTGAATTTTCACTGAAAATCACTAATGTGGATGATTTTTGAAATTTTTCTTTAATTTTTCTAAATTTTTCATAAATGTACTATTGTGGAGTTTTTATTGTCAAAAAATTAATTTATGGTAAATTTGTCACAAAAGTACAAATTTAGAGTTTTCGTGATATTAACATTTATTTTAAT
Source organism: Angophora floribunda (assembly GCA_014182895.1). Lineage (NCBI taxonomy): Eukaryota > Viridiplantae > Streptophyta > Magnoliopsida > Myrtales > Myrtaceae > Angophora > Angophora floribunda. The sequence continues at coordinate 19,789,116 of CM024712.1, forward strand.
AGACAGAACAAGCATTGATTGCCTTGAATATAATGAGAAAATATCTTTGGCACCCAAATCAAGGTATTTTGATGCTAATATAATATTTAAGAGAATGAGTCATGTAGCATCCTCTTGCAGAACTTTGGATAATTTTTTTTTGTATGTTATGCTCTAACTCTCAACTCATTATAAGACTTTTTTTTTTTTTTTTTGTGACCCAGGGAACCCCGCACCCCGCCGGCAGCCGAGGGAGTAAACCCTGGGGGCACACGTGCTAGCCACCACACACGTGCACTGGATAAGTCACCAAGCGCCTCCACGAAGATTTGAACCCCTCCCCTTTGAGCGAAAGGGTCATGGGAGCCTTATCCAGCGGAGCCACCGCAGCGGGTGGTATTATAAGACTTTTGTCCTACTTTTTTTAGAGGACATGAGATTCGAAACTCACACCTGAAACTAAACGTCCTAACCCCTATTCCCACTGAAAAGATGATGATTCAAACCCCTTATCTCCCCATTCCCATATGGAAGGATGGCCACTGAGTCAATCCCCAATGGTTGAATTTTAGATGATTAAAACACCATCAAATAAATAAAATTTAAGGCATCATCTATTGAAATCAATCCCATCTTCTTCTTCTTCTTCTTTTTAAAAAAAAGTAGACTGGTCATAAATTCATCTCGCAGCTTGTCCTTGTGCTCTGCCCGTCGACGTGCCCCACCCAAAAGACCAAGGTCAACTAACAGTCAATCGGCTGATAGTCAATGGGTTAGATGAAACGGGAAGGAGAGATGAGAAATCAACAAGTAATCAGAACATGGAACTTCGTGGTGGAAGGAGGACAGATCGTGCTATGAGAAGCAAAGAACAATTCTTGATTTGCGAAGAGCGTTGTCTTGCACAATGAGTGGGGGAACCATGTGGCGAACACTGGCCACTGGAGATTCTAGATAATGTTGTCCTTGTCCATTAAAAGGCAAAATAATATCATAAATGATTCTTCAACTTTAATCCAATGAACATGTATTTTTTGAATTTATAAATTGATCAATGTGATCAATGACCTATAACTTAATGTTCAAACCCTATACTTTTAATACACATTTAATTTAGTCATTAAACTATATGAGATTGTTCAATGTAGTCTCTGATATTAAATTAACAGAAAGATCACATTAAATGGTTTCATATAGTTCAACAATTACATTAAACATGTTGAAAAAGTGCAGGAACCATATCGAATGTTTTCATATAGTTCAACGATTACATTGAACAAATAGAAAGAGTCTAGGAACTATATTGAATAAATTAAAATTTTAAGAACCATAATACATATTGAGTTGAAATTCAATGAACACATTGAATGAAATAAAAGGTCAAAAACTACATTGCAGATCAAGCCATAATTCACGAACTATTTCCTTTAGAAATTCAATGACTACATGTGCTCTTTCCTTACGTTAAGCTAAAAATTGTTTATGTATTGATTGCATAAATGAAGTATAATTAATCAATAATGCATGGTATGCACTCCAACTCACTTCGCGTTTAAATTTTGAAATCTCTCACTTCTATTTGACTTGTTTCTTCATGTGTCATAACCAAGTGACATAACTAATACAAAAATACCTTATTTTAATTAGGACTTTAGATATTCTTTGCCAAATAATTTCATGAGCAGCACAACTTTTTTAAGGGTAGAAACTAATATTGGAGGACTTAGAAATTTAAAAGTCAACACAAACACAACAACAAAAATGCTCATCATCTATTAACCACCTCAACATACACTACATAATTTAACACGTAAAATTCACAAAAGAGGTATAAAGTTTAAAAGTTGATATTATAATCGAAGAGTTTACTTCCAATATACCATTAAAACATTCAATTACCCTCAAGCAAACCTTAGAGGAGTTTATATAAACTCAACTTGGAACAACCCTTCAAGCATACGCAATTATTAAAGCTTTGGAATAATTGTTCAAAAAGTCCTAAACCTACGGTATGCGGCCAATTCAATTTTAAACAATTTAGTTATGCTAATTTAGTCCAAGACCTTTCAATGATATACCAATATAGCCCTTTTAGCTAAATTTTGGTAAAAATTACTTGCACAAACATTAGCCAACCTAGTTGATATGGTTGACTTTGGCATGAATGATTTTAGACTTTTTTAAAATATTTTTCTGAATTTTTCTTCTTCTTTTTTACCTTTTCTCTATGCTAGAGGTCAATCTTAGGCAAGGGCCACCCTCACTCAGGCATCATTGGTCTTCACCCTCACCAAATCTGGCAAGGCTGGCCCTCACCTATGGCTGATCATAGCCATTGCCTAAGACTGATCATTGGCAAATAGAAAAGGGGGAAAAAATAAAAAGGAAAAATTCAAAAAAATAAAAAATTATCCACATCAGTACTACCATGCCATGTTAGCCCACCAACATCTATGTTGGTGATTTAAAGCCAAATTTTGGTTAGAGGAAATACATTGGCAAATCATCAAAAGTTTTAGGATTAAATTGGCATATTTAAGAGGTTTGGAACTAAATTGATCACCGTACAATAAGTTTATGACTTTTTTGACAATTTTACCTTGAAACTACTATAATTTAATTCTACAAGACAAAACTAATAATCCTTGGAAAACATAAATAAGAACATTGACGCTTGACTATAATTGACTCTAGGAACAAAATACATTAGATTGGACTCAATAAGATCATAAAAAGTCTACAAGACTTGTTCTTGTATTTCAACTAGTATCTGGGACATAATTCTTTAGAAGGCTTCATATTGCACGAAACTTAATAATTCATCTGTGAGTATAAACGTAGGGCTTTCCAATCGTGTATCATTTGACCATATTTACAAAAACCCTTTGAAATATCTAAACAAAGTGACCCTTAAAATTCTGTCAGCATAGATGGGCTTAAACTTTCAAGTAAGTTTGCACTGAGTTTTGGAAAATGTTTAACCCTCTTGAAATGATCCTTCCTCAAGGGCCCTCATCTTTAAGGAGGTAAACGATATCCTCAACTTTCCTTCGCACTGGATGACACTCAACGCATCTAGGACCGTGATGATTAACTATACAAGACTATAAAGCAGAGGTTGTGCAATAGCATTAGGACTGTCAATAAATTTGTTAGCAAATGTCTTCTTGTTTACTGTCTCGTATTGTCTTGTCGACGAGTGCTCCAAGACCACAAGTCAACCATACTCATCGAAGGCACTTGTCAATGAAATCCTTCCTTCAGTTAGTAACATTATGAATGGGCTGACATCTTTTCATCTACTCTGATTCATTTATGCAAACCTTGAGGATGGTAGACAACCAAATTTTTTAGAACGTTGCCCAGTGTTATGAACGATGTTTGACCTGCTAGCATGAGACTTCAAATAAAACAAAATCTCCTCTATGATTTCAAGGTACAGATAATATGTAGAACAAATTATTCTTCATCGGTTAAGTGATGCAAACATTCGTACGCCTCTCTCAAACTAGTGACACACCGTTTGAGCGCGACGTTCTCCACCCATGCTCTTTCAGATTAATAGACACAATCGAAACGATGGGGCCCTTAAAAATAGCTTTAGAATGAATTGATGTTGCACTTCGAAATTGTATTTCGAGTGAACGGACACCATTGAGAATGGTGTAGCAAAATATGGCTATTCAATTTCGTTCGAGTCTTCTCCATTTTCACCGTCCGACGAAACAACTTAATATTACAATCAACATGAGAATTCCGAAACAACTTAATATTACAATCAACATGAGAATTCCAACCCGTACATGCGGCGTGTGAATGTGACCACGTCCGCTTGAAGAGGTGACTCCATCTTTTATTCTGGAGAATTGTATCATGAACATCATTTGTCACGCAGTCAAAAAACCCCATGCAAAACAAAAGTGACAAAAGTGATGAGCAATATGCATACACATCCTGCAGAAATACGATACTCGCAAACATATTTGCGCTCTCATCTTAATTTCCTTGAACAAAGTTCGGTCAGCCAAAGCTACAAAATTGGTCAACCAAAACACCACATCCATCGCTTTTTTTTTTTACTAAAAAAAATTCAAGCCACGCATGTGACAAGCTTAATGAAAATTCATCAGGAATCATATTTATACCTGCAACGAGACTTTTCCAACAGAGGACTTTATTATAGTTGAATTTTCATTACCGAAATGAGAAAGATTTACCATGAAAAAAATTAATAGCACAAGCACGCCATACCATGATGAAATGTGTCATACTACTAATGAGAAGTACATTACAGGATAATACAGTCTAGTAAGTGACCTATTGATTTTCGTTGCCCTCCCTCTTCTGCTACCTTCTTTCCATGCCGGAAAGCAAGAACCACATCTTCAGTAATAACACTAGATGCATTATCATCAAAAAGAGCAAGCCTAGTGAAATTTACCCAAACTTGGACCACCGGATGAACCTAATTCAGCGTGTTTTCACACAATAAAGGGGAAACAAAAAGAAAGAAAGAATCAAATGAAAGATCAACACCAATACTTCTGAATAATAAAAACATAAACATGCAAGGCAGGCAGAACTTTGTCTTCAGGGAGACGGCAATTGTACAATCCCATTTCCTTGATAAGCTAATGAAAACTTCCACGCAAAATACTAGAAAAGATGTCTATATGATATCTGGATAAGTTTCCTTTTTTCTTTTTTGTTCTTTAATTTTTTCTTAATAATAAGATACTGGCATAAGATGCAGAGCCAGAGTACCCAGTCTAATGGAGATATCTCAGGAAGTCGGAACACTCTTGACTATTGTCTATTGCATGTTCATTGGAGATATCGGCATGCAATCTGTACCCAGGAGACTACACGAAACAAGAGTATGACTATCAACATCAACCACATGGACATCTACTATAACCATATTTAAGCACATACATCAAATCTAGTGAAAGAAAAAAAAAAAGATTCCTTTATTGCTTAAACAAATGGCTCAAACGATTGCACAGAACAGTATGAAAGCGACTAAATGTACAAATCTATTTACTTGTTGGAGATGTAAGCTTATTTTCATCTGAATCATGCTTCATCGTAGAATCGCCACCCATCAACTCCTGGAAACCTTCAACCTTCACAGGTTGAGCTCTAACCATACCTACATTCCTACACGTAAATGAAACAGTTTAGAGTTTGAGCAACAGCCCAATGAACATGCAATTGACAATAGTTTCCTTACTGAGGCTGCATTTGGGGCATTTGAACAGTAGACATTGGTCTGAATTGATTATTGTGTTGAGCATGGAGACTGGAAATTGCCGCAATTTGCTGCTGTCGGAACTGTTGCATATGTGGGTGTCTCATAGCATTGAAAGCATTACTACCATCAATTGGTGGATCTGATGGGTTTTCAATTTTCACTTGGACCATGGGCCGGCTCTTATCAAAGTCAACAACAGGACGAGGACTAGAAGAAGCCCGCTGTCTTCGCAAAAGGTCTAATTGTTGAAATGTTAAATTGTGGGAATTCATCAAATGCTGCATCTGTGCAGTCATCTGTCTTGGCATCTGCAGTTTCATTTAAAATTCTTCTTACAAAGTCGTGTTATTATTCACTGAGCAAAAGAACTAGATGATAAATGCTTTTCAATAATCATTTGACCAAACTCATTTCTTAAAACCACATTGAGAAGTTTATAATGAATACAAAAACCAGATTAATCAACTTTTTTTGAAGTATATAAAAAGAAGTTCCTTTTACTGCAGAAAGATAATTCTTATGAAAATCTTTGAATTGGTGGGAACAAATAAGTGCCGAATTCAAGTCGTAACTTATCCCATTGCATATGATCAAAGACATATCGATTCCACTTACATTTGATGAATCTAAGGCAATTTGTATCAGATAAGGATGTGTTAGCTAATGCATCGTCTGATAAAACATCTCATTCAATAAAATTTAGTATACATAGTTCTATACTCACATTTTCTTCAGCCTCCCAAAGTCAATTTGCTCAACACAACTACATACAAAATTTTTTATAAAAAAAAAAGGGGGGATCAAGTCCTTCCTTGCATCACGTACTAGTAAGGCAATAGCTGAAAAATCGCCTTGAATGATCTAAACCGATGTCAATTGGTAAGTGTGAATGCCAAAACTTGTATAATGCTCTGTGACACATGACCTTTTGCTGTCATAGCCAAACAACATTTTTACCCAAAACTGCTATAAAAAACTAAAAACAAGTTAACCAAGAAACAAAAGAATCCAAACATTACCTTAATCAATGATTGATTTGCAAGAATACCATTATAACTCTAAAGAAAGGCAAGATCACCCTCATACAAAGACCCAAAATTAGACCTATCATGTCCTATCCTCAGTAACTTCACTACTTTGATGGGGAGTGTATGAAGAGAACAGCTTATTATAATTTAGATTCTGGATCATCTTCTTTTTTTTGTTTTAATAATATTTACTGAAATTTCGGCTCTTCCAAATGTTTTTTGAGTTTTTTGCAATGATTGCCTTCAAGAACCCACGTTTTGTGTAATGACCAATGGTGGTACATATGGCACATTAATCCTGTTGACTTATTAATTTTGTTTAGACATCATTGTCGAGCAATTTAAAGTACGTTGAAAAGAACACTATCCACATGATTTGGCAACAACATATAATATAGATGTAAGAGCAGCACATAAGGATATGTGGCAACATTCATTGTGTAATCTAAAATTAAATCACACAAAAAAACGAAATCGTCACATTGTAAATCCCAAATCATTAAAGCTCATATATATGATTACATGTTTAAAAATACCCAAATTCTCAAAAATTTTATGCTTTTGATCTTTCGAGATCCCTGAGAACCTCTTCTTCATGATAGTTATTCGCTTGTGTTCCTGAGAACACCCTATAGGGAATATCAGAACCATTTTAATCATCTGTTTGGTAATTCTCATGGCTATCATTGATATCTATCATTCTATTTTGACATCAGTTTTATCAAGTTGAGTACACCATCGTCAGACATAACACGCCCTTATCTACTAACATTTATACATGAGGCTGTAACTCCAAAATGTCAGACATGCTATTTTATGCAAAGGGGAGATGGATATGCAATAACTCTCCAGACAGATTAAGGCTTTAGGTGTCACTAATTCATTATTAACAATGCCAAGAGAAATTTCTTTCAAGGGAATTGTATACTATTTTATCAATCCAATGACATGAGTAGTATCTTTTAAATTGAGGATGCAAAATATAATTTCTAAAATGTGCAGGTGCAACGCGCAATTGCTGGTATAGCAGAGCAGAAAATATAATTTCCCAATAAGTACTTACCATTGACCAAAGGAATTTATCAAGCAATGCATATAGAAACTCTCAAAATACATACTTGCTGGGAAAGTCTAAGGGGGGTTTGCTGCTGCAAATGCAATAAGGGCTGCATATCCGGTACTTGTAGCTGACCTTGCTGAGAAAGGTTCTTAGGACCATCCTTGACAAGCTCCGCTAAGGTCCCAAGATTGCTGGTAAGGAAGTCAGAAAATTAAATATAGAGTAAGAATAAAAACTACAACGTCATAAATCCTCCAATCACAATCATTGCCTGAAGGCCACTACTTCCACCAATACAGAATTTCTTTGGCATTTCAACAAAGCTTTTCACAAGCACACTTTCCCCTTGCCAAAGCAGTCGAGCCCAGTAAGCTCTGAATTCTTAATGACACAACCATCCTAGTGTTTCTAATTCATGATAATGACAATGAAACAGCAAGGAGAATCCTTTTCAGCCATAGCATGTGAGACTTCATTAAGTAAAATTTAGGCTAAATTGACAGAAAATTTAAAATTCTAACTTACGAAAAAAAATAACTAATACCTTCATAAGAAATTGAAATGAGGTGAAAGAGCAGGTGGTGGAACAAATAAGAACCAAAAAAAAAAAAAAAAAAAAAAGAGGACAGCCACTAGAGAGACTCAGAATTATGTACTTCATTATGCTCTATTGAGGATATTTTGAGCTTACCTGAAACCAGATACTTGAAGGAACATTTTAAGCAATTCAATGGCCGAATATTGCTTCCTGTAACTATCTGCAAGGACTTTCAAGTTTTGGCCGAGTTTACAGATATGAGAACCCAGTAACTGAGCAAACACTTCCATTGGAACTTCTGTGGCACCTTCAAAACCCAAACTAGTCAACACTCGTGCAATGACTTTCTGACAAAAAAGTGATGCTTGTTCTTCACCAAGATGTTTCCCACTCCCTTCAAAACCATTTTTCCCTCGATAAAAACTTCCTCCCTGCTCAGAGCTTAGGTACTCAGGCCTTATGCCAAGTCTCTCGATCATAACCGGGCTCTTGGTTACAACTTGAGGCAATGAATCAAGAACGCCACGAAACTCCACTTTACTCTTGTCTTCTAACCTATATGATACTGGCAATGCACTATCAGGAACACAATTACACATGAACACCACCTCTGGTAGAAAAGATGTGCCATCATCACTTCCAACATCTTGAACAGGACCTGCATTTATGCTGATGGGGGTGTGCTGGGTGGGATTTGAAAAGCCAGCTTGATCATCCTTGTAGACAGCACGCTTTCTCTTATGTTTCTCCAGAAGTTTGAGATAACTAAACATATCTTCGGGAGTGCGCTTGTTTGATCCTAGACCCCCATTTGATAACCTATATGGTTTACTGGCTCTATGCCTCTCGATAAACTGATCGTACCATGTCTCTGGCAAGTCTTCTTTCCTTGATCTCTGGGATGAAGCCTCCACTTCTGGATCACTGTATCTTGGGCCAACACCAAAAGTTGCTTTAGATTGAGATTGCATGCCCTGTCATACAGCAAGTTGCAGTTTATTATTTATCCAAGGTCCAATCCAAAGATGTCCGCAGAAGGACAAATGCAAAGCAAGTTGCCCGATACTCAAGCTTTTCGCTTTTTGTCGCAATACTTGAGCTAAAAACAAAGGCAATACCATGCCTTGGAATACGCCATTCAAAAGCAAATCAGCCAAAGCCAAATCCGACAATTCTTCTACAATACAGGAAAGTAACTAATCCTCGTGGAAGAATTCGAAGGAATGCAATCAAATCAAACTATCAAAGTGTTCCACGCCCTGTTGAGGATTAACTATGGACAAGCAACCCTACTTGCCTATCACACTGCAGGGACTTACATTCCAACTCAACAAAATTAAAACTTTGCTAGACCAAATGAACAACGAAATCAGGCTATGATACCTTCAACGTCGAACCGGACGCATTAAGACCTTCTCGCTGAGGAGCGCCATCCTGCGAAGTGCCGTCGAGCGTGAAGTACAAATCATCGCCGTGCAACTGCAAATCTACGGAATTCCCCATTCGCGAAAAAATGAAGAGAAAGGAAAAGTTGAGCTCAAATCAACTCCAAAAAAAACAAAAACAAAAAAGCGAACTTCTATCGGAAAGAGTAGAATCACGGAGACCCACAAGCGGGATTGAGCCTCGCCACGGCAACGGCGGAAGGAGAAGGGGCTTTCGCAGCAGCGGCGGAGCCGGAGGAGGAGGAGGAGGGGGAAGGGGTACGGAGGAAGAGGGAGACGCTGGCCTTGTCGAAGAGGAGGGCGCGGGCCCTGAGCTGGAGGTGGAGCTGAGCCCTAGGGCTGGAGTCGTCGGCTCGCATGAAGGCGTCCCAGGAGGAAGGGGAGGAGAGGAAGGGGGCGAAGCTCAGGTAGCCGGAGTCGCCGAGCCACGTCCGCCACACCCCCAAGCTCTCCAGCTTCCTCGCCAGCTCGTACCCCCGGCCGTCGTCTCCCAGCAGCGCCATCTTCTTCCTCTCCTTCTTCTCTTCGAAGCGAGGAAGAAGCAGAGAGCCGGAGCGGATCGGAGAGGGACGAAGGAGGAAGCCGTTGCCGTCGCAGGAAGCCGGCTCGTAGCCCAGCCGCCAGAACCTGCCCGACGGGCTCGGGTCATGGGTCCGGGCACTTGACCATTGGGCCTCGGTCGATTCAGGCCCGTGGGCTTCAGAAGCCGGCTCGGGCTCGAGTTATGGGCCAATCATTCCGGTTTTCGGGACGGTGACGCTGCGGCCCACTCCCCCTCTCTTGTATTCACTTCGCCAGTCCTCGATCCTCACTTGTCACCATTTCCTAACGCTATCGCTCTCTAAAATCGGTCATCCATCCAAATTTCTTTTTCCCTTGCTCGTTACGACGATTCAATTGCGCTTTGGAAATCATAATGGACCGTAACAACAGCCGTTTCTGCCGGTCCGGTCCACCATTCACCTAGCAAAACTCGTTCAAGTTGCTCAGGGGGTTCCGCCATGACGACGTCCATGTGCTGGCTCCAGCCGTGCAACTAGCCTTATATCGCAATTTAGTTCTAGCCAAGATGCTACCCCGGAAGAAAGTCCTACCCTCAGAAGAAAACTTCCGAACAACTGCAACGACAAATGGTCTTCCCCATGTCCGGAGGACATTTTGTTTCAGGATCAATGCAAATGGCAACAAGGAGACCCTTTGCACGGTATGTAACATCAAATAAATCCATCAAAATGGGTTTTAAACTCATATACGATGCATTTAAAAAATAAATAGGCCATACATAAGTCACTTCAATTTGAAAATCCTTCCTTTAATGAGTTAAAAATTTAAAGCCTAAAATATATAGGTTTAAATGAAGTGAGTTTAAAGCCCATTTCTAATCTAAGACTTCCACACACTCTCTCCTTCATCGGCCTCATAAAAATATATATTTGTTAAATTGAAATTATATCTTTTTCTTTTCTTTTTTTAATTTTTTTCTATCCTTGTTGTTTTTCCTTTCTTCTTCCTTCTTCCATCTTCCTTGCTGATGGCTAGCAATCAAGGAAGCAAGGGATGAACTTGCTAGACACTGACGAAGCTTGAGCTTGCCGATGTCAACGTCTTAGGAGACTTGAGCTTGACCTTGCCGGATCTACCAAGGTGGAGTCTCGCCCAAGGCTAGCAAGGCTCAACTCATTAAGTGGGTGAGCTCGAGCCTCATTGGCTTGTGGCAAGGTTCGAGCTCGCCTATGGCTAGTCGTTGGCTGTCACCATGACCAATGACCAGCCAAAGAAGAAGAAAAAATAAAATAAAAAAATAAAAAATAATTAAAATTTTACTTTTTTAAAAATATAAAAATTCACTTTATTTTTAGATATCAAACAAATATCCGAAAATATTGTTATTTTCTTGAAAAATATTTTCCAAGAAAAAAATGAAGCTTCAATTTAAAAAAAAAATTATAAAAATATTTTATTAGATTTGAATTGCATATATCTTTTTTTTTTAAATATCATAAGAAAAAATATTTCTTAAATTTGGTTAAATGGGTTTGGTATGGGTCTGGTCAAATATGGATTGAGAAATTTGCATTACAATAAATAGGTCGTGACCAAGTTAAATGGATCAATTTATATCGAACCATTTATGACCCGACACGACCTACCCATTTAACATGTATAGTGTTCAAATTATTGGGCAAATCCATGAACGGGATGAGCCATCAAAAGAGGCATGAAACTAGACATGATGTGAGATGTTCGAAGCCTAGTGGAGCTCTTCAAGTATAATGCCACACATCGGAAGCTTGTTCAGGCACGATGAGGTGAGGAATCCATGGGAGCTTGCATTCTATTATTTTGGTCACTTTGCCTTTATGGTAGATTCCAATTTCATCCATTGTGTGTGGACCACTCTATGACTTCTCATGCCTATTCATGAACAACAAATGCTAGTAACTATAAGTGGCTATACTAAGAGAAAAGGTGGCATGCGTGCAACTATTGTCCACAAGTAATTTTCAAGTTTCTTTAATTTATGACTTACAAACCAATTCTACAAATTACGCATCAAACTCCAATGTTTAAGAATTTAATATTAGCATGATTCTCAAAACATGACCATCAAAATAACAAGAATTGCCAATGACCTTGGTATGCCTAATAAAATCTCCAACATCACCTCAAACAATGCAAACATTGACACCTCCATCAAGAGTCCAGTCCAATGGTTAAAGCCTATTCATAGTGATTTTTTTTTTATGTGCACAATCCATGTGGCCCTACATTATTATAGGCATACAAGACAATCTCTATTAGCTTCACGATTTTGTAATTGTTATACGTTGGTGGGTTTAATATATTAGATCCATCCGGCTCAAGCAATGGGAGTTTTATTTTTATTTTAGTGAAAAGGCATCAAGTGTTAGAGGTCCTCTATATAATACAAGAAAGGAAGCAGAGAATTTCTCTTTGAACATAAAAAAAATGTGGAATTTCTTGAACAATATGTTGAAGGCATGCAAGGAGATAGATATATTAACACCGTACTCTACCACTCAGAGCCCTAGTATCAATCACTTACCTTTTACATAAAGCAGTCACACACATCACTTTGCATACATATTTAGTAATCCAGTCTCATTATTCTTGCCTTCATAATGTCCCGATGACCATAATTAGTGCTGAGAGCCAAGATTGCTAATGATTGAGCCTAGTTGAGCATATTCTTAACAAAGATATGGCGAGTTTTTCCAGGAAGAATTGAACATATCATGAATAGAATGCATCGAGAGCCGGGAACTTTCTTTATTTGGTTTCGAGGGTACTTGTTAACAAAGCACACCTCATACACACCCACCCACACACACACACACACACAAGAGGAAGCCACTACATCAAATCAGTCTAATAATCCTATAACAGTTAATATTAGTGGTCTTGACAATCGATTTGGGATTTCTAGGCCCATTTATCAACAAAACCAAAATGAACAAAACTTTAAGAATCTAGATTCTCTTCATCACTCTCCTACTTTTACAATTAGCAAACCTTAAGGTTATTGTTCTTGAAAAGGAATTTGAACCTAATCATGAGTTTTAAACAAAGAATTTAATTCAAAAGAAAATAAAGAAATTAGACAATGATTTTTTAATACTTTCCATAAACAAGCCAAGGAAATTAAAGAAAAATACTAAAATCTCTTTTATGAACATGAAACCCAGATCTCCCTTGGCTTTAGCCAAGGAGGATCTAGGGTCCTATATAAAGAAAAGAAATGAATGTAAAGTGATCTCAAATAAATATATTGAAAACTGTTAGGTGATTAGTGATTATATAGGATGAGCGCAATATAAATATTCAATTATAAATATCAAGTAAATATGATAAACTTATAAATAATAACCTTCAAAAGGGTTGGTAATCCATGCGCAAGTGGGGTATATTACAATGTAATTAAAAGCAATTAACAGTGTGGTCTCACATAAGGGTGATAGCATGTACTCGAGTAGAGATCACATTTATATGTGAAAGAAAAGAAAATGTAACCTTCTACAATGGCAGTAATCTGTACTCGTGTAGAGATCTCACTAGAAGTAAAAGATATCAAGAACAAGAAGTATGGAATAATGATGCCAACTAATGGTTTTATTATTGAGTGATGAAAACTTACTGACGATTGAAACAAGTGATTGGAGATAGATACAAGTGATTGTAGATGAGTACAAGTGATCGAAGATATCTTTAAGAAGTGATTACAAATGATCAAGGGGTGATTACAAGTGATCAGGAAGTGATTACAAGATGTTACAAGTAATTAAGAGTGGATTTGAGATGAAAGTGAAAGGATTGTAATTAAAAAGAGCTATTGGATGCAAGTGAGCAAGAGTGCAAGAGAGCTTGAATGCAAGTGGTGTCTCTCTCTTCTTCTCCTCTTCCTTTTATAGGCAAACAAGAGCAAGCTTTGAACGAAGTGAACAGGTTTGTGTTTTTTTTAAATCTTGACCCATTTCAGACAAAGTGATATGCTTGGCTAGCAACAGCAACATCTTCAGGTGTTGTCTTCAAAAAGAAAAATGATGAGATTCTTGATAAAAATGCTTTTTGTCTTATTTGACCTTTGTCTCATTCCAGTAATTAGTGATTTGTGATCAATAGTTTCCTCCATTCATCCTTAGCTTTAACTAACAGGTTGATGCCATAACAATCATTTTCATTTGTATTGCCACTATGATGAGATTCATCATATGAACCTGGAGATTTTTTATGTGATTTGGTGATTGGTAATTCTAACATTATTTTTGCTAACGTAAGGTGACATTCTTCTAGTGATTGAACGCCCACAACAGGTTTATTTGGCAACTTGTCAAATAGTAATAATTTTTATTCTTTTGTTTCCGAAATAGAAATCTATTTGTTAAAATTTTTGTTCTTGGAAATAGATTTTGGACAGAATTAAGAATAAAAAAAATTGTTTCTCGTTCCTGGGAACAAAAAAAAGAATAAAAGAGAAATAGAAACGCATGTGCTCTCCCTCTCTGGTGCTATTCATCTCTCACGACTCTGCTAAAACTCAAAACTCCACTCGATCTTCTCTCTACTCACAAGAGTTCAATTTACAAGTGTGCATGCTCAACTCACTCAATCTTCACGAACTGCTACTCCTTCACCTAAGGTCATCATTGCCAATCTTTACGAATTGATGCTCCTTCATCAAGGGTCACCGTCACTAATCTTCACGAACTACTACTTGTTCAAGGTGAGTACTCATCTTGCTTGCCTAGCAACTATGGGAGGGACGCCCTTAAGGCCGTTGAGTAGGGGTTGCAATCACCGATATGGGCGAGTGCTCACTCGAGCAAGCGTAGCCACAAGGCCATAGTAGATCTAGGCAAGGGTGGCCATGAGGGTCCCCGTCGGCGATTTGGACGAGCACTCACTCGAGCAACCATGGATTTTGCCAATCTAAGTCAAGGTCCCCATCACCAATCTAGGTGAGGGCTTGCTCAAGTGAGCACAGCTGCGAGGGGTAGCATCATCGATCTGGGCAACCGTGGCCGTAAGGGTCTCTATCATAGATTTGGGCAAACACTCGCTCAAGTGAGCATGGATTTCGCTGATTTGGGTGAGGGCCCCCGTCACCGATCTAGGTGAGGGCTCACTTAAGTGAGTGCAGCCGCAAGGGATGCTATCATTGATCTAGGCGATATTATGTGTATGGTCATCTTCATGGTTGTCATGTATGTGTTGAATTCCAGATCCGTTGTTTGACAACTCTTATTGAATAATTGTAGTTGAAACTTGGGTCTCTAGTCACCTGTCCCTATTTTGGTTCTACTTGATTTGAAATTCTTGGATGTAAATAATTTTTTGTTGATTCTCTGTGTATGGCTCACTTAATCTGAAATATTTAGAATTTTTCTCAAAGTATTCTATGCTTGGACTAAAAAGAGGAGTTTGGCGCTTTCAATTATTTTGGCATGATATATGATCCATTGTCCCAGTTGACATTGATCATCAATGGGCTGAGAAGATTTCCAAGAAGCAATTTCTTTTGGCATCGATTCTTGCTGTGATCTTAATTCTCCCCATCAATATTTCTAGCAATGTCCTTTAGAGACTTTTGCGTGCCTTGTTGATCGCATATTGTTTATTGCAGTCTTTTGATCATGATATTATTTGTTGGTAAAATACATTCAAGAACTTCAGGAGAAAAAGGAACGTCTTGTTACTGTGGGGATTGGAGGACGTAATGGTTTTGGTAAATCAATGTACTTGTGCTATCAAACTTTGCCCTATAGATGCTTAGATGCTTAAGTGGGTTCGTTGTAATGTAACCATACTTGATTATGTGTATGGTCATCTTCATGGTTGTCCTATATATGATTAATTAGATATCTGTTTTTTGACGACTCATGTTGAATAATTGAAGCTGAAGTTATGGTCTCCAGTCCCCTATCCTCTGTTTTGGTTCTAATTCATCTGAAATGCTTGGATGTAAATAATTTCTTGTTGATGCCCTGTGCATGGCTCACTTGTTTAGATACTCGAAATCTATATAGGACTTTAAGATATTATTCAATTTGTAAATCAATCTTGTAAATCAATTTTTATACGATAGCAAATTGAAAATACTGTTGGGATTTATCATTGCTAGTTTTATATCCCACAGCTTTTGTGGCATTTGTTAAACATTATTATAAAATGATTATATAGGTTTCATTAACTTATCGATTTTAACTCTTACAAATTTTGTGGCATTTGTTAAACATTATTATAAAACGGTTTATACGAGGTTTTATTGACTAGTATATGAACGCAACATCTTAAGAAAGAAATGCACCGAAAGTCAAATAGGAAATTTTGACTTGTAAAAGTTTCCCTTAGAGAACATTTTTATGATTAATGCCACAATTAATGTTTTGCAGACGTTTAAAATTGAACACGAGGTCAAAACACGATATATTGAAAGATTTTGAAATTTTCATATTCTCTTGCTCACTTGACCTCCTCATTTTGCTAATTGCGCAATTCTATTGACGTTGGTGCTTCTAGAATCTTGCATATCTCCAAAATCGGTAACTAGTTTCTAAAATCTTCTTTATTTCATTATGAGTCTCAATTTTATTGATCATCTATAGTCATAGTACTGTATAGCCCCTATTGCTCAAAATGTAACTTAGTTTAAGAATTGTCAATGCTTTACCATTTGAGTTTTTTATGTTTGCTTTTTAATTATATTTTCATTGAGGGTTTCTTATGGTTGTGTGTATAGCTTGTATTCCTATATCATTATGTTACTGACTTAATGCATAATTCATATGATGCTTAATCGGTCAAGTTTAAATGGCATCCCGAAAAGAGATATTCAATGCAAAATGGATTGAGCCTTCAACCAACCTATTTGTAAGTTTATTGGTAAATGACGTCAAAAAGGGAAATCGTACATCTTCTACTTACAACTAAAAATAATAGAGAAACATACGGGATGAATTTATTAAACAAATGAGATATTAATATAGCCTACTACAGTTGAAGAACAAGGTAAACAAACTAAAAAAATAATATATAAGTTTTAAGAAGCTTTTTTCACAATCTGGATTTAGCTGGGATGATGTGAGTAAAACAGTTATTGTGGATAATCCAAGTATTTAGAATTTTCATATCAAGGTATTTTTAACTTTTAATCAATTTGATATCATTATAGATGTAAGTTTTAAAAGGTTTGATTATATTGCTAACATATGTCATTATTATAAAATTTACAATATAATATTGGCTAGGCAAAATTCAAGAACGAGAGATTTCCTCAGTATCTCGAGCTGCATATTATGTTTGGTAGTACATATGCTATTGGAGATCATACCATAGGAAATATCAAAGATTTGACATTGTCAATGGAAAGTGACAATGGTAGTAGCAATGTAGACAGTGATCCAAAGGACTTAAATGAACATCACATTGATGATGGAGTCTTTACACCCAACAATACTACAACTCCGGTTTATGACACCCGACAATACTACAACTCCAGTTTATGACAAGCACTATTTGAATAGGACTCCAAATATCAAGAGAAGAAGAAAGAGCACATTATTTAGTGTTACCAATACTTGTAAAGTTATATAAGAACTTATCAAAATTAAAACAAATTAGTCTATGAGTGACTCTACCACCTCACAAGCCACACCACCACCTAAGGACCCCTTTTTTATATGTGCAGTGATTGATGTCCTAGTTAGTATACATGAGTTAGAGCAATATCTTTACAATAAAACAATTGAAGAAGTATGTATTATTGTTGCATAGAAGCAAACCTTTATCAAATCCCCAACTGAAAGGAAATATGGACATCTTCAATGTCTTTAGTAGATGTTGGGAAATGTGCTGGGAATTGAGTAGGGTTTCATTTTGCTTGTATGACTTATGTTATTTATTGATATTTGATTTTTAGAGATATTGATGTCAAGACTCTTGTACTTTTGTGGTGATATGGGTACAATGGATTACTTTGGCTTTTTATATATGGTTTATTTTTACTTTACAACTTATGTTACTGGTTATTATTAGATTTTTTTTTCAAATATCCTTATTAATGTTTTTGTATTTGTGTGATTGTTTAGGTACTATGAAAGGGAAATCAAATAATATGTATAATGGACAAGTAAATCCAATTGAACAATTCTTAAATGATGATGATCTTAACATATTAATAGCATAATTATGTATCGTTGCAATGGACATGTCCAAGCATACGAGAGAACCTATTAGAGACGACAAATGGATAATGGAAGTTATTTATAGACATTCAAATAAAATATATAAAACATTTAGGATGGAGATACGTGTTTTTCTAAACTTATATAATTTAATAAAGGCAAAAGATTTGTTGAAAGACGATCAGTATTTTAGGGTAGATGAACGAGTTGAGATTTTCTTATCTTTGGTTTGTCACAATAGTTCTAATAAAGATTTTTGTGAAAGATTTCAACATTAAAAATAAACAATTAGCAAGTATTTTAATAGGATAGAAAGCAATTATCAAACTCTTAAAAAAGGTTATCAAGCCATCGTCATTTGATGTTGTCTCATAGGAAATTCTTATGAATCATAAACATAAACGCTACTTTAAGGTATAATTTTTATATTGAGTTTAAACTATTAAATACATGTAATTGATATTTTTGTATAATATTACATTTTCATAAAGTGTAAATGCTGTTGACGGCACCCATATACATGCTTCCGTCCTTGTGTCTCAACAAATCCCATTTGAGAGAGGAAAGGAACTACTACCACCCAGAATATGATGTATGTTTGTTCATTTGATATTAAATTTACTTTCATGTATTCTGTATGAGAAGAATCTGCCAATGATTGCTGGGCACTCAAAACTCCTCGAATGCAATTTTCTTGACCACCTTCAGGTATTTGCTTTATCTATAAAAAGAAACTTTATTTTATGATTTTATTATGCAACCATAACAAATTTATATATATCATATTATAGAAAAATACTACATGCTTGATTCTGGTTATGTATTACTTCCGAGATTTTTAACTCTGTTTAAAAGTGAACGATATCATTTGAATGATTATAGGGGAGGTAAGAGACGATCAAGAATAGCAAGAGAAATGTTCAATCATATGGATTCTTCATTAAGGAATGTCATTGAAAAGTCATTTAAGGCATTGAAGAATCGCTTCATAATTTTGAGACATATGTCTTCATTTATAATTCAGAAACAAGCATTTATTGTGATTTCATATTATGCTCTTCATAATTACATTTGTGATCAAGATAGGATTGACAAAAACTTTTTCCTTTATGGAAATCTGAAGTATCCATTTGGACCTAGAGAAGTAGAGGTTACAGACGATCTATCGCATCAACAAGTGGCTAAAATAAAAATGCTTAAAAAACGTATTGAAAATAAAATGGCAAGAGATTTCAATATTCCTGAGATTCCACGAGTTTGTGCTTTTGATTTTTATAATATTGTTTTTAAATACTATATGACGATGAAAAGGATCTTTAGATGTCTTGAATTTTTTAGTGCCTCTCTTGTTTGCTAACTTATTTTAACACGATGTTTAGACTTTCTAATATTGTACTCTCATGTGGTATGTTGCAACATTATTCTATTCCAATTAAGTGTTTATTTCTCGAAAAAAACAACAAATTTATAATATCATATCATCTTTTCACTACATAAAACTTGAGCATTGAAACTAAATGTGAATACTCTCAAAATAGGGTAAGCCCTTGTATCACACGCCATACTTAAAAACCAATTAAATGACCTAATTTTGCTTATATCTCCTCCATTCATTTGCATTTTCGCGCTCTCGTCAATGACAATTGCAAAGCAATGGATCAATCGTACCTTAGTTAACTAACATTATACCACCAAAGTTGCTAATATAAATATGAAACCAAGTATATGCTATGTTTATACTTATCACCATGTATATACTAAATATATACCAAGCATATATATATCATCATGTTCACCATGTTTTCTTCACTTACAAAATAAAAATTTAATTGCTAAGTGATCCATTCAATACCAAGTTTGAAAAAGCACTTGAAAAAAATTTTGAAATAGAAATTTTGGCCAGTTACCAAATACCTTCAAGTGCTTAGAAATTATTCTTGACAACATAATAAAAAAGAATCACTTTTGAGCAGAAATTATTCCTGTAAACAAAATCGTTACTATGCACACCCTAAATGAGCTTAGGCCAATAATTTTTGCTGAAGAAATTCTGTAATTTTGTAATCTTGTAATTGATTTTGCCGATTCAATTATATTAGAACTAATTCTTCATATAGGTTTTTGGTGAATTTAAAATTGTCCTGCTTTTGAGTTTTGAATTTCCTAAATAGGCGCTAGAGATGTGAAGAATGAGAAACCTAATGATAATCGAATTCTCAATCTGTTACTCAGGAAACTCTAAAATTAATAAATAAATAAAAGTGCATAAGATTAGAAAAATTTGATTCATAATTAGTTAATTTGAAATGGATTGAAAAAATTTTAAGCTATTTTTAAATTGTGAAGGTAAGATTTCAATAACAGAGCCAAAATGACTTCTCCATTTTAGAACTAGAAAGGCGATTGTTCATTATTGAAATAGAAAAGTCAAGTATGCCGATCATCTTCATTTTGGCTGAAAAAGGCATTCCACCAGGCTTCAGTGAATGTTGAAAAATATGGTAATTTAATGGTTAACATTACTTTAAATCATAATTGGGTATGACAATTGAATTTTCACATTTTTGGTGGTATGACTTGAAGGATAGTGGTTGTTAAATAAGTAATATTATTTGGGTTTTCGAATGATGCAAAATGTTTGAATGTTACAGACTTGGTTTCAACAAGGATTTATTCATAATAGGCTTAGAGTTTTGACAAATCAGTTGGTAGGTAATGCCTTCTGAAAAACATGCTTTGCATAAACTTTTAGATTTTCATGATGAAATTCTCTTTTAACTACCATAAGGTCTTGATATTGCCTTTTAGTGATAAATTGTGATTTGGCTAAAGATAGTGATATTATTACAAAGGCAGTGGAGGTAGTTGGCTTAATTATCACAAAGGAAGAAGGTGGTTGAATGATTATTTCATTGCTTATTATTTTCAATGATCATAAATCTTTTGGATTGTGAGAGGTCAATAGTGATGGATGTAAAATGATCTCAATTTGCCTTGATAGATTTTCTTGAGCGATGTCTACCCAAGTTTTGATAGGAGCAGATAGTGATAGTGATTTTTGAATTTGTGATATTGTTTGGGGCTTGTGTGATTGTGATGAGGCAATTTCTAATTTTGCTTATGAGAGTAGTTGAGACAATTATGGTGTAAAATTGGTTGATTTTGATAGTGGTAATGGTGTTTGTTGGGCTTTGATTAGGTATAGTCATATTTGTACCTGCTAAGATAATTGTGATGATGGTAATGATGACAGTAATTGTTAAGCATTCATTATATCTAACCAAGCTTAGAGTTGGCCTATTGTTAGTAATTAGGGTTGTGATTTTGAGATTTTGGCAACGGCTTTGCCTTTGTCTTTTTCGGATTTGGGCATTATTTTCCCTACAAAAATTCTCTCATCAGAAAATCAAGCAAATAATTTGATGACCCATTAATAAATTTAATATCGAAATCAAAGATAGATAATATAGCTTGCCATTAGGAAAAATTTTGTTTTGAAGCAATATTTAATACATCTTTTTGTAATACTTCTTTTGCTGATTTGCAATTAATGTGTAATTAAAAAATTATTTAAAAAGTCACCTTGAAATTTAAATATTGCTAATACAATAGTTAATATTTCTATTTTGATAATGGACTAATTTTGTTGGGTTGGTTCCAATGTTTGGAAACAAATTGAACGATTTGTTCTTCATCATTTTTTTACCTGTTTAAGGATTCTTCCATAGCATATTTCTAAAATATTTGTTTCTACAAATTTTGAAGACAGATGGATCAACTAAATGGAGGTAAGGTATTTCTTTTACATGGGCTTTAATTTGTTTGATAATATTAGTATGAACTAAGGTCCATGATGGGGGGTTTTCTGTAATCTTTGGTGTAAAGGTTTATATAGTATGTTAATACTTGGAAAAAAATCTATGATGTAATTGAGGCTTCCTAAAAATCTTTGCAATTGGGTTTTGTCTTTAATTTGATCAAAATATTTTTCTATGAATAAAATCGATCTTTCTATAGGAATAATAGTTCCTTGATAAATGTAGTGTCCTAAAAATTTAATTCATGTTTGGATAAGTGATATTTTAGTAGGGGAGACTATCAAGCCATTTTTCTTAATAATGCTTATGAAAACAAATATATGTTTAAAAGTTGATTTATATTAGTTGAAAATATCTAGACATCATCTATGTAAACTAGGATATATTCATAATAATGGTCTAAAATGTCGTTCATAATTCTTTGGAATTTAGAAGGATTATATTTCAGACCAAAAAGCATCACATTCCATTCATATTGTCCAAATGGTACAATGAATGTTATTTTATATTTATCTTTTTCACTTATTTAAATTTGTCAGAATCCTGATTTCATGGCAAATTTTGAAAAGATTTTTAAATTGTGAAGTCTACTCAGTAAATTCTTTTTATTTGGAATTGGACACCTAATCCATTTTAGTGCTTTGTCCAAAGGTTTGTAATTGATAACTAATCTAGGTACTTCCCTTTCTAGTTCAACATTTTTATTTGCATAAAAAGCAGAACAACTCCAAGGTGATTGGCATTATCTTATTAATTCTTTATCTAATAAATCTTGTATTTGTTTTTGGCAAATTGTAAGACTTCTTGATTCATTTGAGTTTGTTGAACTTTTGTAGGGATTTGTTTTTCTGAAAAATTTGGTTCATATGGTAAGCTGACAATATGTTTCTTTCTTTCCCAAAGTACGTTAGGTAGATAGAACATATATTTTGTTCAATGTGATTTTGAAGAGAAGCAATTTTGTCTTTTATTTTTTGTTCAAGTAATTTTTTTTCTATCCTTTTAAATTCTAAAGAAGAATTGTAAGACAATATTTAAAAGATGATTTAGAATTTAAAAGGATAGAAAAAAAATTACTTGAATCCAAAAATAAAAGACAAGCTTGCTTCTCTTCAAAATCACATTGAACAAAATATATATCCCCCTTGGCTATCTAGGATTAGAACCAAGGGGTATATCTATAAATTATGTGTGTGTCTTTAACACATTTATTATGACACAATAAATATTTTTCGAAAATATAAATTTTCACAATTATTTATAATATTTAAAGTGTATTCACAAATATCTTGACTAGCTTTAGTGAACCTAACCAATCATCTAAGTATACTTACTAACAAAACACTTATGTATTATAGAGGTAGGAAAACAACCTCTTTTTTCTCTGACAAATAAAGAGTGGGGAATAGAAGCTGCAAAGGCCCATTAACATAAAGCCACAAAGACCTTGAACACGACAATTAAAGAATAAAGGCCATGAGGGCCATAAAGGCCATGAGGTCCAAATATAGAGTAGAAAACAAAGAACAACCCTATCATTCGAAATGAAAGTGGAGAGAAATTGTCATATAAATTCCATAAAATCAAGTGCAAGAATGTATATATTTTCTTGTTGGGATAAATGCAAAAAAACAAAAAACAAAAGACCTAAGATATTGGTTGTAAGTCAAATTGAGAACTTCTTTTTTTGTTATGACTTAAGATATTGGTTGTCGGTCAATTGAAAACTTTTTTCTTTGGTATGAATCAATTGAGAACTTTGAATTTCATTTTCGTTAATTAAGGACATAAAATTTTAAAAATCATGAGCCATTGAAGGAGTTCAGATGTTGGAAATGACATGGCCACATATGCCCCATCGAGTTTTCAACCCCTAAATCCCACCAACAGTGAACTGAGATCTAATTGAGAAATTTATTTAATTTTTCATAATATTAACTTGTGCATCAACCAAAATAAAATATCAAACCCTCAAATGACCAATGATAATAACATGAAGTCTTGTTTTTGCACTTACCCCTTTTTTTATTCATTTTGAATAGTATTGTAGAAGTTGTGAAAGCATTGGACTTCACAATTTGGCTGAGCACATGGCTTGCTAGTCATGCCAAATGATGTTCTTTTTGACTCTTATTGAACTCGATTCATGGCCAATTCCATTTCATCTAAATATTGGGCTACCTAATGATCACGGGTGCAACACCCTATTTGTGCAACGGACTTTAGAGGTTCATGATTGCATTCGTGACTTATAGTACGAAAAAGCTTTTTTATTGTATTTGGAAAGCATCCAAATCATAATGATGGACACCGAATCAGGGGGTGTCGGGATTGCTTACCCATATGGTGGTATGTTTGCATTGTAAAAATGAATAAGGTGGAATTGGAATAGTCTTTTTATGGAAATAGAATAGTGTAAGTACAAAGATTCTTTTCTTGGTTAAAGAGTAAGTATAAAGATGAAATAGCTATGCTTTAGTTTAGTTTGCATATTGAAATAGTTATTTCAAGACTATACTCTCGTTTAGTTTATCATTATATCACAGAAAATAATTCAGGACTAATAAAGAATTCTCATAATATCCTTTGAGGATAGCTATTCGAAACCTAATTTCGCTTATTATTTATCTTCTTAAAAACATAAATGAAAAGATATCACAAATGATAGATGATTATTATATTTTATTCTTAGTAGTATCCTTAAATAATATGATCATTAGGACCATAAAAGATCTAATGTTTACTGTAATAGGAATTCATAAACTTATTATATTTATGTCAATTCATTCACAAACATTTCAATTTTAGCCAGTTTAATCACATACTTTTAATAATTTGTCAATTTAATACATCCAATCAATTTTGATCAAAAATTGATGATGGGGTGCCGACCATTTTATGTGGCACGAGCGGGAAACCAAGGTTGACGTGGAAATTTATTTTATTTTTTATTTTTTATTTTTCAATTTTTCTAATTTTTTATTAACTTTTTCTTTTCTTTTCTTTTCTTTTCCTTTTCTTTTGTAAACGAACAATAAGGAGCCACCAACTTAGGCCCAACAACCCTCATGGCCACTAGGCAAGGGCATGTGAGCCCTTATCAACCGTTAGTGAGAGTCACAACCGTTGCTAATGGCCAACAAGGGCTCATGACCCTCATTCAAAGCTTGGAGAGGGTTGTGGGCCTTGGCTAGTGGTCAACAAGGACTCGCAAGCCCTAGCCCAGTGGACAGCAGGGGTTGGCAGGCCTTGGGTGATGGCCCCTACCAGCCATTAATAACAAAAATAAAATAAAATAAAAAATTAATAAAAGAATTCAGAAGAATTCTAAAAATTAGTCAGTTGCTTAAAGTATCTTGCACATCTCCATTGACTTAATTAAAAACAAAAAAACAAAACAAAATAGGTACACCTTAACATGGAACTGCAGCCCTACCTCAAATAGTGGACCATCACATGCCTAGATGACTCCACACACTCAAAACACGCACAATCAAATGGACATTTAAACAATATCCGTGTTTGGTGTTTTCCTTCTGAATTTGACCCAACATGACCCGATCAATTCGATCGAGAAAAAGCCCCAGTCCTCCTTCCGACGCTCACCTATACCAGCACGAACATATACGGAAGACAACATGGGATCCCATGGCAAAGAAACCAGACAAAGGGAGCATTCTTGAGAGAGTGGCACAACTGATGGACCCATGTAATGAGCTCAAACGGGGCCAATGAGCCCACAGAGGTTGTTGCATATGAATTTCTTGATCCAGATAATGAGGACAGCCCGAATCATTACAAGCTTTATACCATGTTGAACTTAATGTATCCTCATAATCAACATCTACTTTCTAGTTGAATAAATATATAATAAAAAAACCAATAAAAACAGCGAAATGGAAAATTCGTTAAAAAAAAAAAAACTCTTTTTTCCCTCTAACATTAATTCTATTTGGGGGGGCAGCCTTATCTTATCATATCGACAAAGAGTGACATTAATGACTGCAATGTCCCCCACGAATTTCCAGTCACATGCTCTTTATAAATGCCTACCTGTTCGTACATTTATAGTACTGATCGATCGGTTTCTATCTTAGGGAAAAGTTAGTAGCACAAATATCGAAGATCATTTTACATGATTAATTATAAAAGTAATGTGATAGATTTCTATTTAGTATTCGAATATGACAAATTTATTTATAAATTAACTTAAAATTGGAACATTTAGCTCATTAAAGCTATATGAATTGATTTTTAATATCTGTTGTATTGTTCAAAAAAACAAAGTAGCAGCATAAATTCGGCTCGCAATCGCTTGAGGAGTAACACAGCAAATGATAGTTGTGTCGGCAGGGTCCCTTGTTGTTTGATGGCTTCTTCTGCCTCTCAACATTTAAGTTATTTTTTATTTAAATGGCCCAAAATTATAGTCTGTTACATCTATATATTATAATCTATTACAGTATGTATATATATAGACACACACTTATTAATTATAATGGATGCCCAAAATTTTTTGAATACGTAGTTAGGACTTATTTGACATGATAATTCTTGTCCATCCACAACGGAAAATGACGAGAAATCCAAATCTGGGCTTTTGAGAGTGCTCAGTGCCTCGTTTTCTTCTAAGAATGGCTTCCCATCAAGCTGTTACCAATTGAAATAGATCATAGTAGAAGATAGTTGAAACCGCCATTAAATAAGCGGAAAAAAATGAAAAGATGTGTCAAAGACACCATTATTGCCTGGATGAATATGCAACATTAATGTCCCAAACTTGCCCTGTCAAATATGGCAACCTCCTTTCTCGATCACCATGGGTGAGAGCCAGGAAGCATATTTCAAGAGCTCCTAATAATTTACACAAACAACATATGGTTCCTAATGAAAAGTACCCGCGGAACACTTGAACCATACATATCATTTAGAACAGTCAATTGCAATCAAAATTATGGAGTGATTTTGATTAGTTGCTTAATCAATGTGTCCAAGGCACTTGTTAACAAAAGTGAGTTAGCGAAATTCCACATGAATGGCAAAGTGTGTATGCTCACGGCCACTGTGTGACCAGATTAAAGCTCCAATATCTACAGTGGAAGGACTGGTGCGTCCATGAAAAGCATGGGGCTGCCAATGCCATTGATGAATCAAGGCTGGTGTTGCTCCTCCATGTGGTGGGAGTCCCCACAGGAATGTTAAGTGGATGGGAAGTCAGCTGAGGATAACGGTTTCCAACAGTAACACCAGCTTCCACGACCTCCCTAGCCTCGCTCACTAACCCACCGACACTCTGTCTTCTGGTTTTGGCTCAATCTAGACAACCATTATGTCAATGAAAGGGAGAACCTTTTCACAAAAGGAGAAGAATAAAAAAAAAATTATTTGGGAAAATACCTTAGACATTCCTCATTTTTCATCCGCACGCCACTTACTTATCTCTGTCTGCTAGCACCAATTTCTATCTTGGGTTTTTCCTTTTAGAGTCCATATTTCACTTTGACGTCGGTTGATCAACATGGGTGTATTTTCAAAACCGTCAATTCCTTACTAAAGATGCGATGCATGTGCGTGATGGAGAATGTATGTTGAGTGACGATAGGATTTCCAATAGATAATGATCATAAGCGAGGTATAAAGGACATGCCACCAATCAAGGATAACGACCAAGATATATGAAGTTCACCAATAAGACCTAAAGGAACACTACTAGCCAGGGGTAAAGGATTTCGAATATATAAAGTTCACTACCTAGGCATAAAGGATTAAGCCATCCACCAAAAATAAAAAATTTCGAGATAGGAGAAGCTCATCATTAAGGTTTGAAAGAAAAGATTCTTTGGTGGACCACCAAATAAATTTGGAAAATCTCATATATATTCAAATGTAAGTATGGTCCCTCTATTATACATTTATTTATAGAGTGACTTTGCTAAACACAAGAAAATGAATCTTGGGATCTTAGAAATTGATATGACTCTTGGAGTATACACATAATTGAAACTAACATCATAATAAAAACTCACAAAAACCGGGGCTAAATGCATTTAACTAAGATCAAATTCATGATAAGTCATGTTAAACCATCCAAATTCATCTATAAGCCTTGGAAGCCAAATAGCCATATAGAAGATCAATAAACAACCATGGAAATCAATCAAAACAGCCCCAAATTGCTAGGTAATCGATTAGTAGTCTTGAAAGTGACAACAAATTTGCAAATAGGCATCTTGGTAGTCAATTGACAATCATGAAATCGACAACTAGTCCATCAAATGA
Source organism: Angophora floribunda (assembly GCA_014182895.1). Classification (NCBI taxonomy): domain Eukaryota; kingdom Viridiplantae; phylum Streptophyta; class Magnoliopsida; order Myrtales; family Myrtaceae; genus Angophora; species Angophora floribunda. The sequence goes on from CM024712.1 coordinate 19,817,219, forward strand.
ACAACTTCCCTATAGAATCAACGGCTTTAAACTTGACCCATTGAATCAAGCTGTACCTGAAATAGGCCTTACTTTGCAGAAGTAAGGATTGTGTTGGATCAATCAGCGAGACCTAAGTTGAGCTTAAGAATTGTTCAATAGATCCTTATGTTGTTGCATCAAGGAACCCTTGAATGAATTCTAAGCTCTCCACTCCTAGAAACTTTTGAGCCGACCCAAAACCGAGAACATTACACCCTAACTGCATTCATCGTCCCAGCTAATACCATGCCCACTTCGCCTAGACCATGTCATCTAACGGCAACCTTACCATCGCCTGTGCACCCCCTCCCTCTCCCTCCCTAAGTTGTCGCCGTTGCTCCTCTGGACTATGCTTGCATCTGCGTCTCCGTCAAGGCCAATGATGGCCATTGCGACCTCAAATTAAAGATCACCGCAGGATATGTGATCACAAAATGAGGTATCTAAGCCCCTAAGGCCTTGACCTCAGTTCGAGCTATCACAAATTACAGTGACCTCTTTCTGGTCTTTCCAAAGGCACACAGCGTGCACGATGGAAGGGGGAGAGAGTCGTACAAAGAGTAAGGGACACAGAATGAGAGGGAAGATAGACTAGACAAAGACGAAGCAATTGAGGATGGGACAAAATGGTCGATGGTGGGTTGATACAGAGGAGAAAATTACTAAAAAAGTCTTAAACTTATTATATAAGTTTCAATTCAGTTATAAATATTTCAATGTAACCAATTTAATCCTAAATTTTTTAACAATTCGCCAACAATCCTTTCAACCAATTTTGACCGAAAATCCCTGACACGAAAGCGTGGTTCTCCTTTGAGACATGGCCAATGTTGACATGCACAATTTTTGCAATTTCAAAAAAATATATGAATTTTTTTTTATCTTTTAAAAAGAAAAGGTTGAAAATATATTTAAAATGAAAATAAATAAATAAAAAGTGTCCATGTCAACACCAGCCATCGATAGTTGTGCTACGTACAACGATCGGTGTTCATGTTAGTGATTTAAAGTCAAAATTAGCCGAAATGACTATATTAGCAAATTGTCAAAAGGTCTAAAACTAAATTGGCTAAAATGAATTGCTTAGGAATGAATTAACATTCATACAATAATTTTAGAAATTCTTTAATAATTATTTTGATACAGAGGTGATTAGCGGCAGTGCTAAGGTTAGACAACGGTGGAAGTTGGTTCCACGTGACAGATGAGGCAATTATAGGTGGTGGATGATGAAAAGATGAGAATTTGCAGGAATTTAAACTGCATTTGGTTCAACTTTCCAAATTAGGCTTCAAGCCCTTGAGAAAATATGGGGTATTTGGCAAAAAAATTTAGACCTCTTTAGCCAAATGCTGGCCTTAGCAAAACTAAAAGCCCAAGGCAAGCCCCTACCAACTTTGGCTTTCATCATTGGCGGAAGGCTATTTCTAGAATAAAAAGAATCTTCCAGAACTACCCTCACTAGTTCTCTCATTTTCTAGTTTTTCCCTCGTTGTTACTTTACATCTTCTCTTTATGAGGGTAGTCAACAAGGCTAGATCTAGCTATGAAGGGTCAGAGATACTAGTGACGGACCAACAAGAGGCCGGCAAGGTCATGCAATCCACACAAGTCTCTTAAGGTCGTGCGACCTCTAGCCTCAATCAACAAGGCTTGAGGTCACACAACTGCAAGTGGCCCTCACCTAGGTCACACAACCCTTGCCAAGGATCATCCAAGTTCGTGCAACCTCAAATGATAGCCATCGGCGCCAAATCTAATTCACTGGTGGTCTAAGCCCTTCGCCAGAATTGGCAAAGTTGAATTATTTTAATAATTGAAAAAATGCCGCTAAAGTCCTTTGCAAAAAAAATGTTTTGTCAAACATTATTTAGTCCAAAATTGCTTTACAAATGACTTTTTACCGATGCAATTTGCATTTTCCCAAAGCCCTTTTGGTTAAAGGCTTTTGCATTTCTCTAAAATCCATTTCCAAAGTCAAACCAAATGTAGCCTTAAGGGCTTAAGAATTATTCAAAAAGCACTCGGTATGTAACTTGGCTTTGGATTTCGAAAATACTTCTTTTTTAACTACTGGAGTTTACCTAGTGACCACTCTTCTCACATAGGAAGATAGAGGTAAGAGATTCGTATCCCTACTTTCTTAGGGAGGTTGAAATGGGGATTATTTAATTTCAAGTTTAGGTTTCCACTCCTATGCCCTATTAGGAAACATGGTAAAAGTTTGAGAGTGAGAGTTAGAGTAGGACAAAAAAAAGTAAATTAGAGTTAAATAGGCACTTACACTATTAATACATAAAATCTACTTTGTCCACCATTCTAATAGTTTAAACTTTTGAAGTAAATGATTGCGTATGTAGCTTTGAGCAGGTCTAAGAGTGAGGTTTTGAGATCAATCCCCACATCTTCATTTAGCATGATTTTCCTCGCATCCCGCATGAAGGGCTTAATTCGCACGCCTAAGATTTTTGTTACCAAATCGCCTTGGAGTAAATGGTTGCCCATACATAAAATAAATAAATAAATAAAAGCTAGCCATTTTATGGATATGTTAAAATTAAAGGCCAAGGACAGAAAGATTTCATGATGTAGATTCATCAATTCGACACAAGGAGCCTGAAATTGGACCTCAGCGAGAGAGTACGAAAACAGAGAGGGTCACATGGGCTAACATGCTTCCCCTAGGAAAGGGGACATAGCGCGTTGGCATCTTGATGGGATGATACAGACTTTCCAATGTGTCCGAGGTCTGTCGATTTTCTATTTATAGATTTTCCTGACCTTCATAAGAAGCAATGAAGTTTGATGGGAGATTCCTTGTTAAAATAAAAAGAGCATGATCAGATTTCAGAGAAGATTAGAAATCGGCCCGAACATTCATTTTTCCACACCTTCAATCTAACTCTCAAAAAAAAAATTCCAATTATAATTCTTTGACAAGTCCATGATCCACAATATCGATGTTTTTGCATATTGAGTAGACGTGTATTTTATACATGCAATATCAAACTAATTCGCGATTACTTTATATATGTAGTTATTTTTCTCATTACGGTAGACATTCGATGTGTCGGAAAACAATCGATTTTACCTCAAAACAAAAGTAATGGGACTAGACCGTATCATAGTTCGTCCTTGGTCTATGTAGATGATGTTGCTTTCTCACTAGCAGCAAACGAGGGCATCGGTGTGTCCCAGCTTGAGAACTATTCAAGTGGCAACATGTGCTTACAAGGGTCCATACAAGACAGATTCATTTCAAATGATGGAACGAGAGAGGCCAGGGCGAATGCATGCGTGATGTTGATATGGATGATGGAGAATGCAACCAAAGCAAGCACACGAAAGCATCGCTTGGAAAATTGTCGGTGGGAAGCTAATCGTGCAAGGGCCAGTGTGCTTAGGACGGAACGGACATGTTCGGTCTTCACCATAATGATCACAGGCCCTTGCTCTTGCAACACCGTTATCGCTAGGGTCGGAACATCACGCTGTCCCCCAAACAACCCTTATTCTCTTCCTCGAAAAAATTACCAAAAAAGTTCTAAATCTATTATAATTTTTTTGATCCAATCCTAAACTTCTTCTTTTTTACCAATTGAGTTGTAAACCTTTTGTAATTGTGTCAATTCAGTTTTACCGACCAAATTTGGCCGACCGCCACCCTCACCCAACTATAGTGAGGTGAGCTCGCCATTGGCCAACCACCTCAACTGGCAACCAGCCCTCCCCTCTAGCCAGTCACCAGAGCAGGAGGAAGAAGAAGGGAAGAGGAAAAAAATAGAGAGAAAAAAAAAAGAATAAATAACAAAGTAAATTAGAAAAATAAAATATTATTAAAAAACTATCCGACAGTGTCCACCTCAACACCAACTAGTCAAATTTGACCGAATGGACTGAATTAGCATAATTACAAAATGTTTAAGACTCAATTGTCAAAAAAATTAAGATTAGGATTATATCGGTAAAATTGCAATAGATTTAGAGCATTTTTAGGTATTTTCCCATTCTTCCTAAAGGAGAGTAGGTAATAAGAGAGAGAGAGTATTGGGACCATGGAGTGAGAAATTATTCAACAATTTGGGGACCAAACGTGATGCCCTAGAAAACCACTTTTGCATACCTTCTTTCCTTTATAAATCCACCAAACCTCATTCTTGCATTCCTGGCCGCAGCCATCACTCATCCCCCTCTAGCCAGGACCAGCCATAAAGAGGAGCAATGGCAATTCATCCATGCCTTCCACTTCTCCTTATTCACTTTGTGCTGGCTCCTCATGCATTTGCCTCTCCATCCCCAGTACAAGATCCTGAACTAGTTGTACGAGAAGTGAATGAGTAAGTGCACCCCCAAAAAAATTGACTTCCATTAGTACTTTTTTCTTTCTGTTTGGTCATAGACCTCCATTAGTACTATGCACTAATTTGGGTACCTACTCACCACTTGATTTTCTCCATATGCTCTCCTTATGTTCTTCCACAGGAGCATCCTCAATGCGTCCAGAAGGAACCTCGGCTTCCTCTCCTGTGGGACAGGCAACCCGATCGACGACTGCTGGCGGTGCGACCCTGACTGGGCAAAGCACCGGCAGCGGCTTGCCGACTGTGCCATCGGGTTCGGGAAGCACGCCATTGGGGGTCGGGATGGCCAGATCTACATCGTCACTGACCCGGGTGACGACGACCCCATGAATCCCAGGCCGGGGACCCTGAGGCACGCCGTGATCCAGAACGAGCCCCTGTGGATCGTGTTCGCCCGGGACATGGTGATAAGGCTCAAAGAGGAGCTGCTCATGAACTCGTTCAAGACCATCGACGGCCGGGGCGCGAGCGTGCACATCGCGGGCGGGCCGTGCATCACGATGCAGTACGTGACCAACATCATCATCCACGGCCTCAACATACACGACTGCAAGCAGGGAGGGAATGCGTACGTGAGGGACTCGCCGGATCACTACGGGTGGAGGACCATCTCGGACGGCGACGGGGTGTCGATATTCACGGCGAGTCACATCTGGGTCGACCATTGCTCGCTCTCGAGTTGCCACGACGGGCTGATCGACGCCATCCATGGATCCACGGCCATCACCATCTCCAACAACTACTTGACTCACCACGACAAGGTGATGCTCTTAGGGCACAGCGACACCTACACTCAAGACAAGAACATGCAAATCACCATTGCCTTCAACCACTTTGGGGAGGGGCTGGTCCAAAGGATGCCCAGGTGATTATGGCAATGATTTTATTAATTAAACCTCCACATTTGATTTTCTGAAGTAATGAAGAAAGGCAAAAGCTCGAATTTGATTTGTTTAATTCTTATTTTTTGTTTTTTTTATTAAACAATTTGCAGATGTAGACATGGGTATTTCCATGTGGTGAACAATGACTATACCCACTGGGAAATGTATGCAATCGGTGGCAGTGCTGCGCCCACAATCAATAGCCAGGGCAACAGATTCGTTGCTCCAAACGACGTGTTCAACAAGGAGGTGAGACGATTGCTCTTAATTATTTTTTTTTTCGATATCAACAGTTAAAATTAGGAAGAATTGGGTGTGACATTAATTATCTTAAGTTGGTAATTCGAATCGTAGCGCGTAACATTCGAAGATGGGTGATTTTCACATGACGTGGGCACTTAAAAAATCGACATTTTTTCGAAGGGACTTTGGTAATTTGAATTTGCACTTCATCGAAATCGTAGTATGAATGAAGGTTGTGATTTTCAGGTGACTAAGCACGAGGCCGCACCACGGAGCGAGTGGAAGCACTGGAATTGGAGGTCCGACGGGGATCTGATGATGAACGGGGCCTTCTTCACGGCCTCGGGGGCCGGCGCGTCCTCCAGCTACGCGAAGGCCTCGAGCTTGGGCGCGAGGCCGTCGTCCCTCGTGGGTTCCATCACGGCGAGCGCCGGCGCGCTCGGCTGCAAGAAGGGCAAGCGTTGTTAAATCAGTTTAATCCCATTGACGGATCAGTGATTTACCTTGATCTGCCCCTAATTAAGTAGCTTTGCTTGGGGGATTAATAATGAGATTGACTGCCAAATTTTGTTGTTGGGGGATGGGGGGAAGTGAATGACGGAAGGGGAAAAGAGAAGGAAGGGCAGGGAAAATAACAATGGCAATTGTAATTACACAAGAATTATAGTGATAATGCTCATATCTCAATTCACATTTAATATAATGCAATCCCTTCCCTTTTTTTCATTTTAATATCATCGTGATTTTCATAGTTGTTGCAGTACCATCTAACCTTTTTTCCTTTTCAAGAGTTACCACTTATGCACCGGACACTTAGACGATGCCTAGTCGATAAAATCCATAATAAGCCTTATCGTGAATGCTAGTGGAAGAATATCCAGTTAATCGATGGGCTGTCAGACCCAAAAAAGAATTCCTCGATCGGACCGGCTCATTCCTACAAGAAAGAGATTGAATCCTCTTCACATGAACAACCGGGTATCACAACCAATCTCTAGTTCACATAAGTTTTAGCTCGTTTCAACAATGTGAGAAGCTAATAATTTGGCAGCATATGCATTACAGGAGAGGATGTGTAAAATGCCAATGGAGTACCTTGACTCATGAGTGATCGAACGATGGGATCTAACGGGACCAATCTTTCTTTCTTTTTTTGGTTTTTTGGATTCTTTTCAAGTACCATTATTGAAGTAACATGGTCGTCCGTTCCACACGACAGAGGCAATTCTTGCTCTCATCTCCTATTCATTCAAAGCCCCTCTTGTCCTTCCGACAAGCACAGATTTCGCCACAACCGACCACCGATCCACCTCCCCCATCTTATCCATAAATAGCAAATGCAACGTCGTCAGGCAATGGACAACCTTGTTTTGTCTAGAAAATGGAAAGGTCGATTTTCTTGGAAATGTATAGGTTGTTACCATTAGATGCATGATCAGGAGGCTAAGCATGCTACATTAGTGGGTCCTTTCTCCAATGCGAATCTCATCATTTTATAAGGCATGATTCGATCGGTATATCAAATTAAATTGGATTAATTTCTATTACCCCCAATCCAACTTCAAGATATCTATGCCATGAATCTGTTCTATATAAGTAATCTATGTCTAACCGGTACTGTGAAAAGAAGACGACAACCGTCCCTTTTGGAGGCATTTGGATGCTGAAGTTTTCGTTTATACTATTTCAGAAGACCGTGCTACGTGACCAATCATGCGACCAATCATGAAGCTCCGAGAGAGTTTTCACAGCATCAAAATTTTGAAGGTAAATAGCCTTTTGAGTCCCTATCACGTAACCCACTTTTTCAAGATTGGCTCGACGGATGGTATAGCCAATCTAGTGCTTTTGGACTTTCCACCCGGATCAATGATGAAGCAGTAAAGCGGGAGAGACTTGGATTCGAAATACGTGCCCGTGAAATCGACCACCTAAACTTCTGTCAGATTGCATGGCATTATTGCATTTTTGAAGGACAGGAGCGCCAGCTATCGTTCCCTCCACAAGATGTTCCCGTCTTGTCCGAACACTGGCCCTTGGATCCTCCCTGCCCCCACTCCAATCTGAGGAGAGAGAGGCTGTAAATTCATGCACCGATCGACAACCTCTAGCATCAGAATCCTCTAAAATTATAAGTTATTTTGAAAACATTAGGAACGAGGAAATTAGATGACTCGATCGGGTGTTGTTTTTCCCCTTTCTTTCCCTCTTTCTTCTTTCCCATTTTTGCCCTGGCTCCATTGTTCACACATCCATCGTTTCATAGCTGCCAAGCCGACCACGGCCATGACTCCAGCCACGCCTCCGTCACCCAATACCGCCATTCCCCCGCTCTTGTTGTGTGAACAATGCCTCCAGCTCCATCGCCCCGTCTCCAAGCACCCACCGTGACACTGTCTCTCGCTCTTGGCGTGCTCTATTTGGCACGGGTCGAGTATAGGCTCAAGACGTTAGATCTGGCAATGTCCAAGGGTTGGTTGGTGACTAGGAGGAAGTTGCGACCCTAGAGCCCTTACTCTATCCGTGAAGATGACGGGGCAATAGAGAGAAAGGTGTCACCGACGCTAGACTTGGCGTCCCGTGAGACTCGAGGATGACACGAAAGTGCTCAGAACCTCAGTTGTCGCGACGTCTCAACTACTAAGCCAGGCACAGGTGAGAGAGCTAGCTAAGAAACGTGAGCTAGACGGCTACAATGCTGAGGCGGGACAAGCGTGGCGGGTCTGGTAGCACGCGTTCACCAGTGGCAGAGGTAGAGAGGAGAGAGGAGAGGGTATATCGATCAATGGATAATTCACTAGATAAATTTATAGATCAAGAGAATTATAACGCGGTTCCATAATGCACTCTTTATGTGCGTGACACACGGAGGCATAAAGGGTGACACGAGGCATGATATAGATCTTTTAGAATGACGTCATTGTATGAGATTATTCCAAGTTCACCAGTTAACATGGCAGGACACGAGACAGCTTCGCATGTTAGCAATTTGGCCTCTCACGGGGCTTGTTTTGGGGGGAACAACCCTCTCATGTGATGTGACCCTTCACATTTATTACTTTGGAATTTGTAACATTTTAAAGACTCTGAAAGTTCATTCAATGTAAAACTACTGGTTGGGAATTGAGGAAAATAAATATAGCTAGTCTGCTTATGCACTAGAGAACATTTTATGACTTATCTCTAGTAATGAAATACTCGTTAACTTTGCAACTTGTTGTGGTTCATTTGTATTAGTGTGGTGTTTCATGCAAAATGTGTTTAATAGTTCCAAGAAAAACTCCTTATTATTGTCAATCCACATATGCTTGATCATATTACTGATCTTCTTTTTTAACAAAGTACTCAATTGTCTAATCTCGATAAAAACATCAAATATGTACCTCTGTACAAACATCCAATCCATCTCGAGTAATCATCTATGACTTTTAGCATAAATCTGAGACTCTTTCTTGAAGGAAAGTGCGGCAACCTATGAACATCCAAGTAAATCAGTATGTAATCACTATGGTTTCTCTAGTAATTGAATTAAACCGCACTTCCTGTTCATAGCACTTGCATATATTCAGTTCTTCATTCACATAACCACATGGCAGATTTTTTTTGCTTGAAACCTTTAAGCTTCTCTCGCAAATGTGCCCAAATGCATATGCAACAATTCCAACTCACACATAGATGCATTCAACATCTCCGTAGCAAAATTCATCATTGTCTCACCTTGAAACTTGCAAGCCACTATGCTTAATATGTCTCATTTTCAACAAGGCAACTCAAACTACCGTCAAAACTCCACTTTCTAAAGTATACCAACACCTTGCTGAATCTAGGACATTCAAGAAAATCAAGTTCTTCTCCAACTCTAAACATACCTCGCCTTGTCAATGTTCTCAAGACACCATCATGCACTTGGATTTTTACATCATTAAAACCTACAACAGCGTTTCCCAACTACACATTACCACACTCCATGCACTTACCAAGTAAAAAGTAGTTCTTATTTAACATAGCATAACATGAACCACCAGAATCCATAATATATTTATATCCTCGACGATAGACAAGACATATGGCACTATTCAAATTATAGCAGCTACAACTGCAACATCATTTGTAAACTCAACTTTAATTCTCTTACGATTATCATTCTTCAACTTAAGGCAATCTCTTTTAAAGGAACCCCTCTTGTCACAATTTGAATAGACAATGCCACTAGTTCTAGATTGATTATGTCTATTCAAATTTGCACTACTCTTTCTAATACAAGTAGGGGTGATCAGTTACAAGGTAGGTAAGTTCCATAGTTGGAACCTAAAACCTTTCGTGTTGTAACCGATTCCCAATTTTCAAACCTTAGAACCTACCATGTTTGCCCATAATTGATTTTGAAGTCTACCCTATTTTTCCAATTCAATTCCAAGGTCTACCCAAGAACTTGTGTTATTTTTATTTATTTTTTGGTTCCTTTTTCGGTTTATTTTTACAGCAAAATCATGTGAGGCTATGAGTAATCAAACAATTCAAAGTAAAAGATGAACAATAAAAATCCCTATCCATCAATAACAACAATCCAAAAATTAGAAATGATAAAAAGTTCAAGTATGTAACATAAAATATAAATTATAAAATTCCATTCCCAATTCATCCATAAAAATTTAGAAGAAGAGGAAAGACTAGCGAGGAGTTCTGAAAAAGGACGAAGAACGAAGGAGCGTGAAAGTTAGAATTTAGGAAAAAAGAAATTAAGGTTTTGGCTTTATAGCTTATAAAACCGATTCCAAAATTGGTTCCGAAATTAGTTCCAAAATAGGACAGTCCAATCCAGTTCAAAAGTGAGTAAATACTCATAACCTATTCCTAGACCAGTTCCAAAAATTTGGAGCCTATTCCCGAACTAGTTCCAAAGGGAACCGATCTGGACCTATTTTTCGGGTAGGCTAGTCCAATTCCCAAGTGAAACTAGTTTGATCGCACACCCCTAAATACAAGTACCAATTCTTCCTCTACTTTCACCTATTAAAGTAGTAGCACTCCAACTACCAACAATGAAAATAATAGATTCACCAGATTCTCTATTATGGATGTCATCACTTAGAATCAAATTGCAAATTTCATCAAACATTAAGCTTCTTGGCCCAAAAAAAAGCAATAAAAATAGTATCCCAACTACTAGGCAATGAAAATAATGGGATCAAAGCCAATCTCATCTGAACTTAATTGGCTAACAACCATGTTGAATTCACTGATATGCTTAGTAAACGGTATATGTTTGCCCATTTTTAAGTGGAATAGACATTGTGTCAAGTAGGCCTTATTGATTGTAGAGGCTTATTATACATGTTCGACAAGACATTCATCAGTGTTGTGATCTTCTCTTTCATAATGTTAAATGCGACGTTACAAGGCAAGGCCAATCAAATAACACCTAACGCCTAATATCGAATAACACCTAATGCATGTCTATCTAGTAGATTCCAATCAAAATTCCTTCATCAAATATGATTTATCCCCATATAGAGGTAAGTGCAAATTCCTCTAGTACAAATTTGCGTCTTCCTGAAACCAATATATCTCCCATCAAATCTATCAATTGGTTACTTTTTCTTATTTTGTCGCCATTGATTCACTTATGACTGGATCTATGTGGTTTGATCGATAGGACCTATTCCACTGGAAGAGCAACACACAATTGCACAATAGGTCAAGCAGTACAACAAAAATTACAACCACACTTAAGTCACTCAAACGTTCTCGATATTTCTAAGTTCTCAATTATACCTAATAAATTACGCAGTATTTAGCCTCAAGGAAAAGGATTGAATAGAGGAACTCCCGAACATTTGGAGATCTCAGATGGGTCGATATCAATGGTGACTCATTATTTCGATGAATCATTTCTTCGGACAGAAGAAGATTATGTAAACACTTACTCTTTCTTGTAAAAAACCGTTGATCTCACAAAAGAAATTCACAAATCTTACCCACAAGATTTAATTGCCTTCAAGACTCTCAAATTGCTTAATAGATTCACAAAGAAGCAGCCTTTTGGATACTTTTCACAGAGAAGACTCACTTCTTATATAGGAAAGAATTGGAACTACAATAGAAAATCTACTCAAACTAGGTAACCACTCAAATAGGAAATCTAGTTAAATTAGAAAAGCTTGTTTTTCTACTCAAATTGAGTCATATTTTTATGGACTTGCTTTTTTCATATTGTTGACTCACTAAAAGGCAGACACATGATGCTAACGCAAACCGAGAATAATGCTAGCGTTTCTTCACATTACAGGTTCATGTCATACGTAATAACCATCGATGGTTTCGACCCGATCAAGATCGATTTATAATCGTCAATGCTGCACAGAGAAAGGCTTGGCAAGAATTAGGTTGATGAACATTCGGCTCTTCTTCAACTGTTATATTCCCCAAAATAGGAAAGAGATTAATAGCCGCACAAAACCAGGAAAGATGGCTTCCTGGCCAAAATTAGAATGGAACCAGAAGAAACAAGGCATGCACATTCATGGCTTTCCTCGCAAACAGCATGCCTACCCGTCCGCATTGCCCGCTCCATCCTAGGTTAACCAAGCCAAACTCTCTTCAAATTCTCCCCCCAACGCCATTGTCTCCCTCACCCTACCCGATTCTGCAGCTGTTTTTCTCTCCAACCTAGGAGAAAACATCTGCACACATACATCTCTTGCCCCCAGAACGTGAGCGAGGACCGCAGGATGGCACGTCAACTTGTCGTCCTCGCCCTAGTGCTCGTCGCCGTCCTCGGCTTGGCATCCGCCCAGTCACCAGCCAGCGCACCGGCTTCAAATTCCTCCGGCGGGGCGGCAGCGGGCCCCTCTGATGACGGCACAATCGGATCCATCGACGATGGCCCCACTGGCTCAGACGAGGCCTCCGAGGCCCCATTAGGCGGGCCAGTCCCTGCAGGAGCTTTCCCTCCCACCGAAGACGGACCAGCCCCGGCACCTTCCTCCAAAAGCAGCGCCACCGTCGCCAAGGTCTCCGCTGTGGCAGCAGTCGCAGCTGTCGCTGGGTACTTCTTTTAAATGACAAACGACGACGATAGCTTAATCGAGAATGTCGAACATTATGGTACCTTGTTCATCACGTTATTATAAAAGAACGGTGCCCTTCTAAGACGACCCTTTTTCTGATTTCATTTTATTTTCGATTTGCTTTGTTCATTCCCACAAAACGCCGATGAAGCCGCAAAATGAAAGAAATGAACGATTGTTCGGCGTGGATCTAATTAAAAGAATCCCCGACCTCCAATCAATGTGCTATTAAAGGCGATGCACCGGTTGAAACCAGCTCGGTACTCCGTCGCGCTCAAACCAAGTTCCAAGAGACCCTAGTAAGCACGTGTACGCACACATCCGCTCGCCTTTCCCTCGCCCCATTGTACATAGGGATAAGAAAATGAGACGACCATCCATGTCACAATGCTTTTTTGGCGATACGATCCTTCCGAAACACGTTCGGTATGTTCAGACTTTCATGGGAACAAAGGAACTTGTTCATCTTTCCTGAGTTCAGTGGAGGCGGATAAATAAAGGCGGGTCGTCGTTCATCGAAATTGCACTAAAGACGCAGGGAAAGAGCATATGATGAGATTCATGCAAAGGGTCGGGAACGGGGACAAACGACAAACTTCTTTTCAAAACATGTCTGGTTGTTAGTTTCAAACATGCTAGTTTGGTGATGGTGGTTTCTTCTTCTTTTTTCTATTTTTCCTTTTTTTTTTCGTTTTCCTATTTTAAGGAGAAGCGAATGAGTTTTTTGAAGTTTGAATTTTGTTTGGAGATGCTAATCGGCAAGCTTTGGAAAATAAGGAAGCAAATTGAAATGAATGTCAAAATAGAATTTCTACAGTGACGTAATTTGCTTCACGGCGGATCTATTTTCTAAAGCCGAGAGCAGCAATGCGTCAGAAATTCACAACTTTCAGCAATCACTGCAGGCATACATATCAGACGTTATGAAAGTAATTCACATTATCTTATGATCCAATGCTGTCCAGAAAGAATCGAGTTCCGACCTCAAAATGTACGTCATCTTAAGTAATTGAACAATAATGGTAAAAACCGAAAACAAAACCTTCTATCACTATCCCCCTATTCATCTAACCTGCAACCTAAGAATGCAATTAAGCTTCTTCTCTGTATGTGATTGCTGAATGAGAACTATTGGTCGGAACCGGCATGGTGGGACCTCTTGGCGGCAAAATCAGAGCCATCCTAATCTCCTATATCCTTAATGAAAGAATGAGTACCACAAGTACATTTCTCGAAAGTAAGAGCAGAAAACGGGCATGTATTATACACCACCTCCAGACGCATTGGAGAGAGGATGTTCAAGCGTATGGCAGGGTTGGTCTCAGAGCTAAATGGAGGTGCCACAATTGCAAATGGTTAAGCATTTCTGGGTACTTTCCACCAGGCATGCCAACCAAGTCAAGCTCCTCATCATGTATCAATACATCCCCTTGAAAACTGGATTTGTACGACAAATGCTTGCCCCATACTCCTCATACTCTGCTTTTGTATGGCAAGCCTGCAGACATATCAAAACCATTACAACCAAAGAATTCGACAAAAGAAAAAGGCCCTATACTAGATACTTTCAACAGATTATAGTCACTATTCAAATGAACCACAAATCAAGTACTTAACATAAAGTAATCCCAAGGGCAGGGTCCTGAAAGAATAAAGAATGTTTTAAATGGTCACTTGTACATTAAAATAAGTTCATCCTAATCCCAGAATTGCAAATACAATGACAGTCAAAGCTAAATACAATGCAGAGAGAATGATAGGTTTAGTCAAAGCTGGATTTAGAAAAGGACAATAGCGCAAGTCGAACCTTATACGCTAAACAAGATTTGACCACATCAAAAACAGAATTAACTTACAAAGCACCAGAGAAACAGTTGATGTATCAATGGTCAACTCCTTTTCTTTTCATTTCATTTCTTTCTAGAATCGTTCCATCGAACCTGATGCTCCTGCATCAATTTTTCTTGTTCTTTCTTTCTTTTTCTATTTTGTTAATGAAGAATGCTCTACTAATAGAAACCACAGACTGACCAAGAGCCAGCAAGGATTCTAACTAGCATGGTCAATCCACATGAAAGCAACGAGAGGTAGCTCTGGCAAAGTGGCAAAAAGTGGCACCAACATTAAGATGTATGCTGATACAGGCAGAGGTCCATGGGAAAGGAGACAGACGGTGAATGAGTCAACAAAGTTCTTGCCTTGAAAGGCACTCCACAGAGACTAGGACTGTGACCTGATTATATTGACATATGGTAAAGAAAATCCGCAATTAGAAGTGGTTGCAATTAGTGTGAGTCTACGAGAACAGCCACAAAAGGAGAAGACACTTTGCTCTACAGATGGCGGGCCCCATGGATGATGACACAACTTGAGTGACTGACTGCATCCAAAGAAAACTTACAGAGAATGACGGTAACAAAAAAAGCCTAAAGAATTTGCCATTGAATGTACAGAAGATTGACAATAAAAGTCGTAGGCCAGGTGCCAAGGACTTAAAAACAAGTCAGCCACAAAGATTGATGGCCAAGGAGAGGGATAATGAAAGACGGTGGTAAACAATGCTGACGATAGATTAGGAGCACTTTTTTGTATTTAAGGCAAGCGTAAAACACGAAGCTAGGGCTTTTGTTTCCTCTCTTCCTTTGAGGCTTACAGAAACAGGGGGAGAGAGAGAGAGAACAAAAATGGCTACCTCATTACTCACTTGACTAAGATTTCTGAGAGCTCTATTTATAGAGCATAGAAGCACACTTATATCTGATACATAAATCCCAGACTAGATTATTTAGAAACCCCACACTTAATTAAAATTTTCCCACCAGTTAATCCCTAATTCTGCTAAATATAGTTTAACAGATACTATACATTTGTCTATCATTTCAACACTCTTAAGGATGATTTTCTGGAAATTCAGCATTTTCAGTCTTCACAACATTAATTATTGAACAACTCGATTAAGTTCTGTAATTAAGATTCAGACTAAAGTAATGATTTGACTTATGCTATGCCGCATAAGTATTCAATACTAAAAATGCAAAGCCCGATTTCTAGTATTATCAGAAAAACCCTTATTCTTTTTGCACCAACAGTCTTCTGTGAGGCCTCAAGCATTAAGGCCATCACACCCAACAATTCCAAGGAAGACCCTTTTGATTAGTTTCATCTTCATTCACAATAACACACTCCCTATGTTAAAGCAATTCTAAATAAACATCAGCAGTGCAATTAGATACAGCATTAATTTCCACAGAACTTTATACAAATTTAGAAGAGTTCAGATACACATAAGAAGGAAATGTAATCTGTGCAGTATCATATTCTGACTATGAGAAGAAGAAGCATGAGTGACATACCTCAAAAAATTCGGGAGTTGATCCAAGTACAGAGCCCCCAAACCAAACAGCAAATTTCTGAATAGGATGACTAACGACATTTACTTCTACTGGTTGTGCCTGAAGGCAAGATAATAATGGCAAAACCATTAAACTAATTAGCATGACAGGAAACAGGCTTAGTTTAGATCTCAAGGAGTTAATTCAATCCAGCAAGCTCACTTTTAGTTCCCCACCAAGTCGGGCATCAGAAGCAAGAACACGAGCATCCACAATCTTTTTCAAATCCCGCTGTAACCTTCTGTGGAAATCCTTAAACATGGTTGATCCCCCAGACAACACAATATTCTGCAATCTCACAGAAGGAATTTGACATATAAAAATGAGTCAACCAAGATCCTGGTCAAGTACTACATACAAACAATCCTACAAGCTTCAACTATGTCCATTCGTTATTTCCTTGTAAATAGAGCTTTACTTCAGTATTTCAACTATAAAACAGAATCTTTGATATGTTTATTTTAGTCTTCTAACGATAGGACAATAAGTTTTCTTGTACTTGCTCTTACTGGTATCTGCAGAGAACTAAAATAAAACAGCTTTACAGAGCATATAAACATCAATCTCAGAAATGCAATGAGACTGTTGTAAGCTTATCTAAGCTTATACTAAGTTACAAATATAGTTAAGGTCTTTTATTTTATTCTAGACTAACAATACTGTACCTTGTATAACGCCCTCCTTGTGTCTATCGGTGCTGATTGAATGCATTTGTCAATGACAACAGGCAAAGGGGAAGTAAAGTCAGAGCTGTAGATCTCGGGATTAAAGAAAACCTGCAATGGAAACAGATTATTACTATAACAAAGATGCAGCAATAACTATTTAAATCAACAAAGAACATTCTCGGATCAAACATTTATACACACACTTCAAGAGAATGATAATAAGTCATGGACGAGCATCGGGTATATTCTAATTCCTTTAGCTTCAATTCACAAAAGGGTAGCAAGTCTTCCCCCATATCTGGTATTATTGACTTGTCTGACAAGTGGAAACAAAGGAGGGGAGTGTTTCCAAAACCAGCAAGTTGAACTAGTTGAATTGGTAACAGAGCTTCAGTCTTATTGGATTTCATACGTTCAGGTAAAAAGATGGATAAAAACATGCTGCTGACTCAGTTCAACAGGTATTTGCTTCTGACTTCAAATTTAAAGGTGTATATCCCACCAACTCAGATACATCACCTCTTAATACTCTAAGGACAAACAATAGATATAAACAAAGAACTAGGCGAGTATTCCCACCAAACATAAAAAGTGAATTGGAGCACAAGAGTAACCAACCCAACAACCAATAATTCAGAGTACTAAGCACTATGCCACCTAAGCTGCATGGTCTTCCTTGTTTGGGCATGTTCAACTGATAACATCAAGTTCACATGCAATGAACAAGGGGTCCAAACAGTTGAAGAGCGAAACATAGCCTGACAGGTTTAAAGACTGAAACAGTTTTGAAACCCATGGAAAAGGATAAAGGAAGAGATTTGAGAAGCTAACCTCAGGTCCAAGAAATCGTTCATATCCTATGTCACAAGTGTATGGAGCTCCTGTCTTTGGTTTAACACCTTTCCACTGCTTAATATACTTTGCTGGTTCCTTGTCATGCTTATTGAATTCCTGATAAATCATTAACAAGTTTGAGTCTCATCAGAAGATTGATTCCAATCCTCAAAAGAGATACCTAGAAAAGGAGAAACGGCATAAATTTCAAGTTGAGTTGACCTTGACAATGTCAGAACAGGTATAACAATAAGTTTCCTTCACTTTCCTCGCTACTTCAAAGGAATCCTCTGGTGGTACGTGTTCCCCTCTTTCCTACAGGAAACAACATCCCTCCTCCAGTAAGACTGGCTGGACCTTAATCATATTGGGATGTTTGAAACAAACGAATGGCTCCATGTGGAGTTAAGAGGAAAGCAAGCATCATTGTCCATTAAAAGAACCATTGTGCTGGAACAAATGCAATTTACTAGAAAATATACAACATTTTCTTACAAATCAGGCACTAATGAGATAGATTTCAGGAAAGATCAAAGAAAATGCAGCTACTCACCCGAAGTAAAGCAAAAATAATCTCATAAGTAAGTCAGTAATGTCATCATGAATCTCAAAGTCATGCACAATTGCAACACAAAACTGAGCATGATAATTAATGGGGTCACAAGCTAAGCCTTGGCTAAACCTTGTAAATCTTAATGCCAGAATCCCTTTTAGATCTTTCCAGGCAATAATTCTTGCTATTGTCATTGGCATGCTCCATGATTGGGATTTTTAATGTTGAATCACAACTAAAGGACTTGCTCAAATCTTCTTTGGCATCAAAACCTATTACCTGACTTAAAAGAGGGTAGAATAGCGCCACCTATTCTAGGACATGCATGCATTGCAAAAATATCATCATAACATCTTAAATCAAGGTACACTAAGTTATAGTCGTTCATGCTCCCATTAAAAACTACAACACGTTCGCAAGATAGGATTGAGACACTCAACACCACTTCTACTAATCTTGAACATCTTGGAGCTGAGCCTTTGTTTAGCACGATTGAAATACAAAAGTAATGGAAAAACTGGGTCCACTCTCTTTTACTCCAATTAAAAATTGAATAGATTCAACCCATAGCACAGGCTTCCATAACCACGTATGATTTTACATACCTCAAAGTAGAAGTCATTACAATCCAACCAAAGGGTGTATTTTATAGACTCCACAACAAGTTTTTGAATGATTGGGCAATTTCTTTTAACTTCAGTATAGCCTTCATAAGGACACACTCCAAGTTTTAAAAGTTTAATTTGTTTAATTTCTTCAAAAATTTGCTCAAAACTAAGTTGAAGGCATATGAGGCTTGCAAAGCAAAAGGGAAACTCTTCTCAAGTCATTTGCAAGACAAAGCACATAGAATCAGTGATTGTCGGTTAGCAATACATATGACTGATCAAAGAACTCTCAAGTTGGATAACTAGCATGTGTAGATTCCATTGTTGGTGAAAAGAAACAAACCAATTTGTAATCAGCCCACTAAAGTCAAATCACCAAACCAAACAACTGATTTTTATAGGGAGATTACTGCATATGCTTGTTGTATACTTCTTTTCTCTCACGCACAATTACATGAGAGAAGGCATATACACTATTTGCACAAAATTAGCTCTGGTTTTCTATTTTTGTCGCACCACTCTTTAATTCTTGTCCAATGACAATTAAACTTAAAGAATACACTGTATGAGGCTATAAGTTGTACAAGTTCAAATATTAGAAAAAACAATAGGCATATTGTTGCTTTCAACAAACTAACGCTGTGTTCCTAGGAAGAAACTTTTGCAATCTTAAAATTTCAGATCACAAGGATATGTGCTGACATCACAACAATCGCATTCTTATTCAGACAAAGACAAGTAGTACATTGACAAAGAGAGAATTGAGGATAGGTACCCGCATGAGCTGTTGAATAAAGAGAGTAACATCTTTTCCAGAAATGGGTATCGACTTAATGCTGCTCCCAATAACATAACCATCAGCCACAGGTACAACATGAGTAGCACCATCTCCAACATCCACTACAACCCCTGTCATCTCACACTAAAAAAAGCTATTGTCAATCTAAAGGAAAAAAGAAGAAAAAAGAAAAGTGCAGAAGATGAACAAAAGTCCTTATTGTTTTGGCATGGAAAACACAAGGACATCTAGATTATTTTTATGCATTCAGAAAATATTAATTCCGATAACCTATTTTCTTAAGTATTCTTGAGTGTTAGAGTTGATTAGCTAACTTGATTCCCCACATAAGATCAACCAAGAAAATAAGCCTATTGTTTGTCTTTTCAATCAAACCAAGAACCATGTAACCAAATTATTTTTGTTAAGTACTAAAACAGACAGAAAATATAGAAAAAGTCAGAACTTCATTCTAATCATTTGAATCGTATTAAAACAAACCTCTCCAGTAGCATGAACGAAATAATTTAAAGATTGCAGTGGTAAACGTGTGTCAATGTCACAATTTCAAATAAAAATACCAGAGATTGTCCTAGGTGAGGTCCACTGTAGAATTATAAGCATTAAACAAAACTAACAAGCTTTAAATGCGCATTCATTCCACAATCCATCAGATCATGAGAAAAATTAATCCTGTTTAGTTAATAGAAGTTAAACTAGGCAATTTGAAGATCATTAATGTTCTATATCGAGCAGTGAGCACAAGTCACTTAGATTCCAGTTCAAGAAAGCATCAGTTACTGCTTCAGTTTAAATAGCCAAAGAGGGTTCATATCATACATCTAAAAATCAAGAATAAAAGGCACCAAAGAGGTGACCTACTCCCAATCAAGTTCAACAATCTCACATGGCATTTTATTGAACGACTGTTCCATATGCAATACCCAAAAAGAAACCACAGAGATCACATGTATAGTGGAGTCTTATTAAAAGATTCAAATGTATCAAGAATATTAAGGTGTTGAGCTCACTGCAAGCTCTGGCTTCCAACCCAAATGCAAAGTGAAAACCAGCCTCAACTACCATAACTATATTTCAAACAACCTTAGCACAATTGTTTCTCCAAGGGCCAACTTTACACTAAAGAGAGTAGATCGTGCTGTTATGCAGCCAACCCTCCGTCCATTACTGCTCAAGGATTCTACAAGAACTATGCTGCTGAAACAGTAGATTCTACCCATGGGACGCCTCCATTTTTTAGTTTATAAAGGAGAATGGACAACAAAGAACTATGTTCTCGTACTACAAAAGAAAAACTCCAGATGCTGATTTCAAAAATACAGAATACAGACAGATTTGCCTCTAGAAATGACATGATTTGCACAAATGGATAAAAATGAGGAAGCACTTAGCAGTTTCATTAGCATTCTGAGTTAAATCTTTTGGGGTGCTAATTACGATGGAACTTCCAAGATGTCATTCAAAAATTTCAAAAATATTCCATTGGGACATCTACGTCTTCCTACTACACCAACTGCATTAAATATAGCATCTGGAGATCCTACAACTCTGGCATAGATAAAGATCTATAAAGGAAAATTCGTAGCTCGTAAACAGTTTATCTTAGATGACTAAACCTTATGATAACTCCAGTCTACACCATTCATTTCTAAAAAAAGAATTGTCCAAAGTTCAATGCGAACCTTGGAAGTGGTGTACCCAGCAGCAAGAGCAAGCACCGGCTGTACCGCAATGTAAAGCCCGGGAACATTGAAAGTCTCGAACATGATCTCGCCTGTGTACTCCCGGCTCTCTGGAGCAGTGAGCGGACTCTCCGTCAGCAGGAAGTAGTGATCCTCGGGATCGCACCGCAGGTAATTGAAGATGCAATGCTGCCAGAACCTCTCCATGGCGTCCCAATTCTCGACCTGCCCGTGCTTGATCGGGTAGGTCAGGTTGTAGATGCTACTGGATCGGGATCTAGCGTGCGCGTCATCTCCGATGTAGAAGTCGAGGTCGGCCATGACCCCGGCGCTGTGCTGCGCCAGCCAATTGCTGCTCTTGGAAGAGCTCCGCGATTGGTTCTGAAACGACTCGTTCACCGCGACCACCGTCGGAACTATGAAGCAGGGCTCGACGTTGCCGGCGAACCCCATCTTAGTGTACCTGCAGATCGAATTACACGCGAAGAAAAAAAGAATCTTAAAACTAACCCAATTCGAGCTGAGGCTCTCTCGAACATGAACAGCTCAAGCCGCTCGCCAAAGGAAGGAAAAGCAAAGGAACCGCGAACGCAACGCAATCTCACCCGGTCCCATTATCGATCACGACGGCGGGGCGAGAGGCGGCGGGGTCCATGGAGAGAACGCGGCGGCGGGGAGGAGGAGGAGGAGGAGGAGGAGGAGGAGGAGGAGGGAGCAGCAGTGGCGGCTGCGGCTACGGCTGCTGTGGCGACGGAGATGGAGATGGACCCGCGACTGAGATCCGGCGAGAGAGCGCGGGAGGCAAGGGATCATGTTCAAGGCGATGCGCCTTAGAGAAGAAGCGCCGACGCCGCCGTCGCCGTCGTCGTCCCCGCCGCCGTCGCGGGGGGAAAGCAATTCGAACGGAGGCTGTGCGGGCCGCCCTGGTTCGTCGGCGGGTCGGGGGATTGGCGGAGAGGCTGGAACCGTGTCAGACGCGACGAGGAGCGCACGAGGGAGAGGAAGTAGGAGGAGCAGTAGGTGAAGTGGAGGCGTCGTCCATCATTGGGTCGGCGCCATGAGAGAGAGAGAGAGAGAGAGAGAGAGAGAGAGAGAGAGAATCGATGCTTAACTTGGCAAGCAATCAAAATTCAAGAAGAACACGACGGCTACGACGACGGCGACCGCGACAAAAAAGCGACTGAGCAACCTGAAAATTTTGCAGGACGGGAAAAAAAGTAATGAATTATGAGGAAGGACGAGAAATCGAGCTCGACGAGTCGACTCGGACTTCGGACTCGGGGCTCCACTCGGGGGCTTCTTCTTGCTGCTTCAGGCGGGGCGGGATTCGCGAGTTGACTCGGTGCGTGCCTCTGGGCCGTTCGATGGGGAGACCGCGGAGGAGACCGACGGTCATTGGATCCCTCCCACCACAGCGGGGGTGGGGCCCGGCGCGACGTTGGAATTTACGACGCAAATGCAAAGGTTGCAAGTTTCGCTTGGCGACGGGGTTTATGTCGTGTCCTGTCCTTGCCGCCTCTGCCGTGGACCGTGGTACACCTGAATTTAGTCCCGTTAAATGAGACGGCCGGATTTGGGTCGTGATTTGACCTTAACAGATCGATTTAAACCGTTTTAATTCAATTTTTATGTGATATAAATATAATAATTCATATACGACTAATATTTTTATATTGAACCACATCTATACCTAAATAGATATAAGATTGCAAAGTGAGTGAAAGCTAAATCAAGTGAGGGCCAGAAAAACGAAGAAAATGTCAGGTCTAGATAAGTTATAGAACCGTTTATGACCCAATTATGACCTATTTAACACTTCTATGAATTAAGAAATTAATCAATGATCCATCTTGACGGCAGCCGAGCTCAAAATAGGCACATCCCAAGTTTGATGTGTCGAGCCGGTTTACCAGGCTAAGCGTATATCTCCTTTTCACTCAATGACCACCAATGTGACTCTTTTTTCGAAAATATTGTTGACAAGCCTCTAAGCAAAATTCCACGCTGAAAAAACTGAGTTGCTCCTCCTTATCAACTCGTTTCAGCGTAATGCTTCAGATTTTGGGGGTTTGGTTTTTAATTGATTTTTAGAGTTTGTTTGGTGAGTATGAAAATTAGGAATTTGGGGACGGACATTTCTAGGAAGGAAACTTTCGTAACTCAAACACGTAATGTGGCCACCGAGGTAAAGAATCATATATTTATTTTATATTTTCAAAAGCAGAGATATGTAAGCGATCATTAGACGAAGAGGAGAGACATTTTCGCTATAAAATAAGAGTCGAGCCATATACCGGGTGGTATGGATGCAAGAGAATCGTGGGAGAAGAAAAAGCTGAGATCGTTTGGTCATGGAAATGTTCTAACTCTATTAGAACGTGTCTCGAGCTAGAACACATTGAACAAGATCATACTCAAATGAAGTGTGTGAAAGCTTTATAGCAACTCACTTCTGCTCATCTTGTTACATACCGAGATTGTTTTGAATTTTTTCATTAGGCTATTTTGAGATAAGAAAATTGAAGAAATCGAAAGTCAAAAAGAAAAAAGGATATAACTTTGAAATAAAAATTAAAAAAAAAATTCATCCCATGGTTTGTGACTTACGGTCTTCCCTACCCTCAATTGGAGTGTGTCATTGCTATTCAAATCTTAAATCGCTTAGAAGTCGCCACCAATCATTTTCTTGGGTTGGTAGGAAAACTAAAATTCTAACTTTAGAAGGAAGTCAACTAATCACTTGGAGGCCAATGGGTCTACAATACTAAATGTCTAGGTCACAGGGTTCGGTTACATGCGAGGCAAGGATTAGCAACCTCAATATCACATTCCTTGATTTAATCGTATCATGTAATATCATAGGATTTCCTAATTTACATATACATATAATTTTTCTTGTTTTGTTTCACGGTTTTGAAAATACAAAAATTTCGCCGGCCACCCTTGGGTGAAATTGCCCCTTGATGAGACGGCCCAGGTGTCGACTCCATCATGCCATTTGTAATTGGTGTGACTTAAGAAAGTGAATGCATTCAGAGCAAGTCCCGTAGGCGAATCCAATCCAATCCAATCAATTAGACATTCAAATGACAATCAAAGCAGGACGAATTCAATCCAAACAACATACGCGATCTATGGACCTCAGTGGATATTCTAAGTTATATGTTGATAACAGCGCTAGCAAATAAGCAATTCTAAATCAAATAGGGGGAAGAATTCAAATTAACATGTAAACAGATAATCCACATCGAGGATAGCGACTCAAATTTGAAGTCTAGAATAGCGGGGACAAATCTAATCCCATCAAAAGGCAACATATAAGCAAACGGGCATGGATTTGACGCCCAATCAATACACCTCATATACTAAAATGGATGAATCCCAATGCGACAACATCCAATTCTAGCATTAGCGTGCGTTAGGTAACAACACATAATCCATCATAGCTTGCAATTTTTATCATCTTATGCAATGTTAATCCTCATTCGATTTTATGCAATTCAATCACGACATTCAGCAATTCCAAATCAGCATGTAATTTCCAGCAGCAAATGATTCACAATATCATATGAGTTGTCATGCGTTTTTTACGTGCTTATTCATGCGTGTGCCCTAATTCTATCATCAGCCTATACAAATACTCAACATGTTAATCATCATCATCATCATCATCATATTGCAATTGATATTTATAGACAAAAACAATCATATTCAGTCCGCGTGCAAAACATCTAACGTGCAAAGCACAAAAGATCGTGATTTTTTAGTTCATGGCATGATTTCTATGGAAAATAGTGGAGCGGAGCAGTTTCATCAAATCGAGTTTGAATTTTTATTTTTGGAAAAAACACATGTAAAGATAGTCACATACATGGAGCCTCTCTATTCACGAATTAGCAACCTCAGGAGACTCCTCCCTGCAGTCCGTTCGGCACTGATACCATTAGTACGCGAAGTCTTGTCATACCAAAGAAAAACAATTGAAGAAGGAGAAAACCCAAGTCGTTTCGATCCCAAATTCTGGCCCTAAACTGCAGAAGTACTGACATGAATGTTAATCAGTTCAGCACTGTCAATAAGGCATCATCCATCCATCTCATCAATGAGATAAACCACTCTATGCTTAATTTACAGAACACAATCTTCAATTCTAGCTCCATCCTGGGCATCCACTATAAGGAACAAAATTGTGAACCGTACAGACAGGCCTAGAAAGTCCTTCTCAAATGTGAAGAGAAAATACCCATATTATGCAATTGAAGAGATTGAGAATAACTACAGAAGGTGAAGAAAAGTTATACAGCTCTCCACGTGAATTATGACACCGTAATGCGCAAGCATCCTAAGCTCCACTTGCACTTGGCTCGATTCAAAAGATTATTTCCACGCTTTCTTCCCACGGAACTGTTTACCAGATCGCCCATGTTTCCTCTTTTTATCCTCGCGAGATCTTTGCACTTTCGCTCTCTTAGCAGCTTTAGGCATAAGCTTTCTGTGCTCCTTCTGCTTGTTGCTCGAACCACCCGTCTGTGCATCATAGTTAAATCAATGTCATTAAAAATAAATTATGTGAAGTAGCATCAACTACTTGTCTTTGGGGGATAGGCAATTTATTGCAAGTCAAAACATCATTTTGCCACTGAGAGCTGCCAACTTCTCTGCAAATAGAATAAAATGTTGTACCTTCTTCTGCTTTATGGCCGCCCGAGCTTGGTACTTTATTCGGTCCTCCCTTCCAGCCTTCACTAGTGCTAATCTTTCCTCTTTACTTAGCTTTTGTTTCACATGAGCCTGATTTCCACAGCATACCATGCTTAAGTAAATACCAAAGAGAAATACAGAAGCACTCCAAATGAAAAAAGGACAAAGCAAATGAACACGGTGACAGGAGACAAGAGACTTCAACCAAAAAAGAATGCTGCAGGCATTTCACATGAATAACCTTTTCAGGATTATTGGGATGAAATTTCACATTTTGAATTCTATCACTTCAAGAAAACTTCATGGAGCAACTATCATCACAATGATAAGTAATGATGTATGCCATTGCTTCCACCAATTACGATGCAGATTTTTAAAGCATAGAAAGTAAACACGGGACCAAACAAAGTACCTCAAGTTTTGCAGGATCCACACGCTTGAAGCTTAGTTGATCAGAACTGGGAACCTTAAAAGCCGACTTCGTTTCCACACCCTTTCCCAACAACCCATGCTTGGTCAAAGCAGCTTTTGCTTCTTTCTTGGCCTGATATATAACCCAAAGCTTCAGTATTTTCAAAACCAATCGACCTTACCAAGTTTAGAAACATTGAAAATACCTCTTCAGAATCAACTGATGCAACAACACCTCATAAGCAAATTTCAGTACCTTTAGTTGCTTGATACGTCGGAAGTCCTCATTAGAAAGAATGCCATCAGCTGAATCAGATGGAGGCTGACTCAATTTTGTTTCAGCTAATTTCTTTAAAGCCCTAAGACTTGTTTCAGCGGCATTAATCTGTCCGTCAAGATCAGAGAATTTCCTCTTCCTTGTCTCAGAGAATTTGACTCTGGATCCAGTTTTTTTCTCACCGCTATTAGTTTCCAAGACAGCATTGGCTTCATCATGCACCTCTTCATTATCATCATCACAATCTGCCTTTGCATTCTCATCATCATGCTCGTCCTCATCTTCATCTACCTCATCACTGCTTACTTCATCCAAATCTTCAGCAGAAGAGCTATCTTCTTCATGCACACTATCACCCTCCAAAGATTCATCATCACATTCATTATCATCAAAGTGGGTTTTTCTTCATCATCATTCGTAGCATTCTCATCATCTGACCCACTGGATACAGAAATATCAATGCCAATGCTACCTCCATCGTCACTGTCTTCAGAGCCAATGTCCTCATCACTACCAATGTTGTCGTCATCCTCATCGTCATCACTATTCTGCAGCAGTTCGACACCAGGAACAGCACTGGCAACACTGACTTCACCATATGCCTTTGGTCGTGCCGCTGGGTCACTGGGGCGTCCTCGGTCTTTCTTTACCAGCATTGAGGGACAAAGCTGTGATATGTCAAAGCAGCATATAAGTGAGACGTCCTCTGCAAACAGTGATTATAAAACACAGAGAGAGAGAGAGAGAGAGAGAGAGAGAGAGAGAGAGAGAGAGAGAGAGAAAGTATACCTCTCTAAATAAAGAGATAAGAGACCGAGCAGCTGCCGATACTGCCTTCTCATGTGATTTTTTATATAACACAAGATCTTGCAACAAGTCTTCATTCATCAACTAGATGCCAGAACAAACATGCTAGTCAGAACATGGAATCAAAACTGACATCAGTAAGAAAGTGAATCGAAAATCAAGACAAAAGAAAGGTACTAAAATGATCAAATATCAAACTTATGACTTCAGCAAATTAACAAAGACAGAACAACTTCCTCCTTGCTCACTTTTTGTGAAGTTGTGAGCAGCACGTTCTAAGTTCATCAGTAAAGGTGCAAACGAAAGCATCATCATAAAACCAAACAATGCAAATCAATCCTATCAAGACTCAAGGAGGAAAACGAATACAGCAAGAGGAAAAAGAGGTAGTCACCAGTGGCATGCGTAGACATATCTCCCTTACTACATTAATTCCAACTGCAATAGCCTGGAAAATGCAATCAAAAGATCAGAACCTTGCAAAAACCATCATATTATAAAGAGGCTAGTGCCAAAAAAGTACCTCAGGACGTGATTTATCATGTACAAATTGGTTTACTATTTGCTTAAATAGGGGTTCAACTGCATCAGGAGGCACCTACAGAAAACATATTTACTTCAAGAAAACGGAATGACAGGTGGCAAGAGCCAGTAACTTAAGTGAATATATTGAATCAGCAATCAGAAGGAAAATGTTGAAGAAAACACAAAGAGAAAGACAGGGAAGAGGGAAGAGAAAGCAAGCACTCTACACTACCATATCATGACAAGCCTGCACTGCTGCTGCTAGCAAGGTTGTGACATCACGCTGGTGAGGCTGTTACACCAGTAGAAAGTAATGACTCCAACACCTTGCAAACAAGAAATGAGCCACAGAGTATTTTTCCAAGCACATACCTGAACATACTTTTGGAGAAAAGGATAAAAATTTAACAAAATCAAGTGGTGAAGGCCCACAGTTCGTGCAACTACTTTCAACATCATCATCTTAACCTGCAGCACATATCAAGGAGACAACAGACACAAGTAAACTTTTAGGCTTTGACAAATATCTAGAAATATTGCACAGAGGAAAAAACCTTAAATTTTTTAGTGGCAAAGTTAGAAATCGATCATAATAAAGATCTCATTGGCAGAAATTGTATTTTGGAGCTTAAAATGCTTTCCTGAAAGAACCCATCTTGCCCAATGAAAATAGCAATTATACAAATTAAATTCAGAGAAAAATCAAACCACAAAAAATAAAAGAAAAACCACAGCTTCCAAAACTTTTGGGGCACTGAAGGAATTTCCAAAGGACATATTCTTGCAGATAATTTCCATGTTCCGACACTATGCAAAGAACCCAAAGATTCTACAATCATGAAATTGATTCAGCACAAGTTCTGTCTCTCTTACTGGTTTTGTATGAACACTTCTCTTCAAAGTCTAATACCATATTCTTCAAATTGATATTAAAAGATGTATTAGTGCCAACAAATCTCCTAATGAAGACAGGTATAATGCAAGGATCTTTAATTTATTGATTTAGAAAAAAATAAAACATAATAATATGTTAAGAGAAGAAAAGGAAGAAGAAGAGAAACCTAATCAACCAGAAGGAAAGAAACCTAATCAACCACAAGGAATACTTGTAGAGTTGCTATGAAAAGGAAAACTTCCAGATATGCAATTCAATATCATCACTAAATAAATAGTAGTACAGACCTCAAAGCGTTCATTGCAAGTCTGAAGACGAGAGAATAACTTTTCGGCAACCCCTGAAGACAATGTGAATGTGATGAATATGCCAGGATAAGCTAAGGTGCAGAAGCACAAAGACAAAGAAAATGGCAAACCTGAGCATCTTTCAGATGATTAAGGGGTGAATAATAATTTGAAGAGCTATTTTCTGAAGACAATCGCTGTTGCCTTTTCATGCTTCGCCTAGCTCGCTGCAGCTTTGCTTTCTTTTTCTTCTTGCTAGCAGCAGTACCCTTATGGTGTGCCTGAAAGTCAGTTCAAAATGTACACATTAAGAGTTTATCCATGCTTGACATCAATGAGACAATAGAAGTAATTAGTAAACACAACTCAACAGCTGCAAAAGAGATCCTGGCCTCTGACATCATACTTACTCTGTTAGACATTGAACTCAAATTCCAACTGATACTTTTATAATGTAATCTCTTAAAGTTGGTAGCAATAGCATACGCAAAAAAAATTCAAGCATGAACATGGGCATGCAATATTAAATTCGTCATTGAAATTTTTGCACCAGAGAATGCACAATATGATTATACAGGATTTTCCAGAATCTACTGACCTTATAGACAGCTTCCTTACTAAGGATAACATGAGGACTTTGATGAGATACTTCATCATCACTGCTTGAAGCATCACTATCTGAATCATCTTCAATCTTCTCATAATCAAGAAGAAATGATAGAGTGGCAATCATGATCCTGATGGTATTAAAGATACAAATGATTTTCTGAAGGAGAAAAATCCAGAAAATTAATGAGAGACGGGCAAAAGGACACTACCTTGATGCTGGATGAAAGCATGCTGTACATATGGCATTAGCTGTTCTGTCGTCAAACCACACCTTTCTTCTGTGAAGCTCACAGAGAGTAATGAACGATTGCTTAGCCTTTGTTTCCTCCTCTTGCTATAACAGGACAGTCACAATTTAGCATAGGTAACCATACCTTGACAAAGTCAAACTCCAAGGGCTACTAGAAGATCAGAATTCCAAACCTGTAACAACGGAAACAACACATTTTGAAGTGATCGGTTAGTAGCTTCATTCTTGTGTTTCTGATTCATCTTCCGAATGCTGTGAACCACATGCGAGAATGCCAATTTCCTCAAGGCTCTATCCCCCAGTGTCTGCAGCTCCGTGAACAAGGCCAGAGTATCTCGCATGTCGACCATCTAAGGACAAAAGGGTTACATCAAATCATGTCCCCAAAGTCGAATTGGCATAATCAAAAGACTAACTATAAAATGCTAATTCAGCATCAACTAATCAAAAGAAAACCTTAAAAATTAGAAGAATGTCAACTTTCCTACAACCGCACAATTACATTACATAGCAGCTCAGTACAATTTATTCATCTCCATTGACCAAAATTCTCCCAGACGCATAAAGAAGCTGAATTGAGGAACGAACATCCCAACAATATGCGAACACATAACTTGAGAAAAAAATAACTACATTTCCAGGAAATTACAACTCCTAGAAATCGACATATGCAACGTCAACGATGAAATGCCAAGCTCCACACCGATATCAACCAAGAGACACGACATTAATTCCATATGAAGACCGACCTTCCGATTGACGAGCAAGATAAGCGCCTGAGTCACCGTGCACCTAAGACCGGAGGGAAGCGACCTCGCGGAAGAGCGGAGGAACTCGGCGAGTCGGCCCGGGAACTCGGCGAGCTGCTTGGGGTAGAACGGGGCCACGTGGGCCAAGAACATGGCGCGGTCGCCGAGGTCCTTGGCGACGGCAGGGTCGGCGGCGACGCCGCTGATGGAGGCGAAGCTGAGGGCGGCCTGCTGCTCGAAGAGCTCGAGTGAGGAGTTGAACTGGCTGTGGACGAGGCCGAGCTCCGTCGTGTAGCCCTCCGGGTCGCACTTCATCTTCGACTGGAGCGACGGCAGGCTCAGCTTCTCGCAGCTCCGGCCGGACGCCGTCAGGGACTCCAGCGAGAGGTGAGCGGAAGCCATCGCCGGCGGCGAGAACGGAGGTGTGCCGGCTGCCGAGGGGGTTCCTTCTATAAACCCTAGAACCGGAAAACCCCCCGGGGCGGTGCGCTTGCCCTGTTTTTATACGTTCGGTAACTAACCTGCTTTGTTCCGAAAAAAAAAAAAAAACTAATCTACTTTGTTAGTAAATAAAAAAATAATTTTAAAATTTTAATTTTAATGTACAATATCAATTTTCAGTAGCACTCTTAAAAATATTGTTTGATTAAAATAATTAGTTAATGATAAAAACTTCATTTATTTATAGTAATTTATGTCTACATATTTTTATTTATTTATTTTTTTATAAAAAGTAAATAATAATTATTTTTATGAAATATTTATCAAATTATTTATTTTTTATAAAACAATCAAAGCTTAAATATCGTTAATCAAAGGAGAAAGTAGACATAAATTCCAAAATTATTATGAAATGTGCATTCTAACTCCTATGTTTCTCCTATGTTTCTTATTTATTCAATATAATCTGTCAACTTTATCTATGAATCACAAACTTTCATAATTACATTATAAATTTTCATTTCAATTTATTTCTCGAATCAAGCTAAAAATTAGTATTTATCTTTTTATTATTATTATTTTACATTCTTGAACTTTTATAAAATATTTTTTGGTCGGTAACTTTTATAAAATTTAACACAGTTCTATTTAAATATTATAGATATATATGTAGGCAACATTTGCATAGATGAATTTCTCCTCGCCTATTTAATATTTTATATGACGCCGGAGCAGCTCCGTCTTCTTCTCCGAAGTGGGACGGGACGAGGTTGAAGGACTGAACGGCTTTCAGACATGAAGCTTCATCGTCTACCTCTTCCCATCTCATGCGGGTTTCGCTCTTCTTCCGCCCATCTTCCTCGCAGCCCTCAGGTCTCTCTCTCTCTCTCTGTGCAACTGCTTGTGTTGCTCAGCTCTCTCTCTATCTCTCTCTCTCTCTGCAACTGCTTGCGTTGCTCTTCCCACACCCAGTTGTCTGATTTCGGGAAAGTCACTTCCATGTTGTCCTTTCCAATGGAGGTTGCTTGTGCGGATGATTTCGGTGGTGTTGCGCTTCTAGATTGTATTGGGTCGGCGTGTATTGATTAATGAGTTGGAGGGCTTCACTGAACGTGCGGTAGTAGTGATTGTATTGTGAAAAGGAAGCGGCTTTCTGGGAAACATTAGTCAGAACACAATCATTTCGATGCTTTATCTCTTTTCTTCTCCAGTCTTGACTCTTGAATTTTTGAGTTTGTTCAAAAACTCCAACCTCACTGCTTATCGTGGGTAGTTTTTATGTCTGCATTACTTGCATCGTCGGTTTTTGCTCACTAGAAATTGTACCGTATCTTCAAATGTGATTGAACAGTTGTTCGCTTCGATGGCTAGGGGATTTCTGAAGCCAACCTGGGTTGCGAAGAATTCATTGCGAAACTCCTTGACCGAAGGTGGACGTTGCTCAGCCCAGATACTAAAATCCAGCAGATAGTGTCGTCTCCCAAGCAAATCAAAGAGGAAGATGGCCTTTTGAAGGATAAGTCCTGGTTTAACATTCCAAACCCATTATTGGGTGATAAAATCACAGAGAAGAGCGGTCTAGACTCTTCATTCTATGTTGTCAGGGATGACTTGCTCCATCCTCTAATCAATGGCAATAAAGCGAGGAAGCTGGATGCAGTGCTTCCTCTTCTTGAGGATCACTCGGTGACAGATGTGGTAAGACCCCATTTATGCAACTACAGATTCATGTTTCTGTTTTTCCAAGTAACACCCTATTTGATTCTATTCTTGGAGCATAAGATTGTCAATGTGTAACGTTACATGAATACGTTCTGCAGAATATTATTAAAGTATCTACTGAGTTATCACGTCAGTCATTCACCTTTTATTATGCTTTTGCCACTAGCCTTGTGCAATTCTCTTCCAGGATTGTGGAATCCCTCTAAATTTCAATCATTTGTTTAACCATGGAGTATGTCCATTCAATTCGCATGACATTCTGCTGGGACATTTTCTAGGTGACATGTGGAGGATGTCAAAGTGCACATGCAGCAGCTGTTGGTATTTTCCTTATTTTGGAAATAATCACATTTATGCATTCCTTGCAAAAAAATAGATCACATTGATACTTAGAATTACCAAGCAAGTAGAAGTAGGGAGAAAAAACACATTGGATTAGCTACGTCTGGAAATTCTCGACATTTTTTTAAATGAGTCCCTCACTTTCTGGATCTTCTAAATCTCTGCTGTAAGTCAACTCTTTTGGAACAGTAACAGCAGAAAACAAGTGTAAGTAAGGGTAGAAATCTTTAATGTTTCTGCAAAAATGATCTATCATGAGTCATCATTTCTTAACGATGTGCACATTGCAGCTGTTTCATGTGCAGAACGAGGACTAAGATCACATTTGCTTCTAAGAGGAGAGCAGCCTGATATTTTGACTGGATATAACCTGATTTCAACAATGTATGGAAATGTCAAATATGTGCCCAGGTCTGTTTATGCCAATAGAGAAGAAACTCTGAAGACCCATGCCAGTTCAGTGGCAGGTGGAAATGGATGCGTTCTTTCACTGTCTGATATTCTTGAGGCTCCTTTGACTGAGCAAATTGTTAGCTCTTCCCATCCTATTTCAACTGCAATGGACGACCAGAGAAGTTTAGGAAACTTCTCAAGGAAGGTCGTTATCATGAATGAAGGAGCAGGAGATTCTATAGCATTATTAGGTAACACCTTTGGGGACATAGACCTTGCGTTCCTGTCTGCATGCTTACTGGGTTGACTAATGTGCTTATCCATTGACACAAGCGTATGGTAATTTGTGTTATTGTTGTTAAGAGATGCATCTGGGTTGGATATTAGTGGCAGGCTTGGGGGCTCCTGCATGCTGCAATGATTTGTATAAAGATATCTGAAGGTGGTTTTTAGGTGCATAAATAAAATATATATTTTGTTGACGTAAGTAGATATTATTTTGATCAGTGACAGCATCCTGATTTTTGTCAAATGAATGAGTGCCAATCTGATCATTGATTTTTTTGGGGGGCTTCAAACCATCGTCCTGTCTTCTCTTTCCTTAGTAACTCAGATGATGATACTATTATATTTTCTCTTAGGTGTCATTCGCTTGGTACATCACTTATCTCAGAGTCACTTGCTCGGAAAAGAGAAAGCCATGAAATTTGTCATAGATGCTGGTACAGGGACTACGGCTGTTGCTCTAGGACTTGGAGCCATATTTTTTGGGTGTGTTTCATCTTGATTTATTTGTCTATTCTTTTGATCAAGTTAACTATTTTGATGATTGCCTCAATTTTGAATTAATCAATTTAAACCACGCTATTTGCAATTTGCCAAGTTGAGCCTCAGTGAATGGGGTCAAGTGGTGACTTATACTTTACTCTCCATCAGGCTCCCCTGGAAAATCACTGCTGTGATGCTGGCTGATACACTTGGTAACTACAGAGAAAGAGAGAGAAGGTTAATCTCTGACTTCAAGAGGCATTTCAGATTTGATCTTGATCATGCCTCGCATGAAATTGACAAGGGAGTAGTGCACTGGGTGGAGCGATATCATCCAAGAAAGTGAGTAAATCTCCCTCTATAACAGCTCCATTGGTTTTAGCAGATGCATGGCAATGAGACATATG
The DNA here is from genome assembly GCA_014182895.1 of Angophora floribunda. Classification (NCBI taxonomy): domain Eukaryota; kingdom Viridiplantae; phylum Streptophyta; class Magnoliopsida; order Myrtales; family Myrtaceae; genus Angophora; species Angophora floribunda. Next base: position 19,851,918 of record CM024712.1, read on the forward strand.
GATAAAGCACAATTTTCAATCCCAACACCCCACCTTCATTTAGTCATGCTTGTGCACTGGTAATGGTAGCTCATAATTTGCTTTGCCTTGATCATTGTGGGGTTTTTGCTTTGTTTCAGTTCTGGAAGTGGATGTCCTGTCCTCATCATGAATTCAGTGCCATAATGCTTTGGTTGAACAATTTATATAAACCGTAAGGACGACATGATGCAAAACTGGGAGTACTTGTGTAAATTAAATGCCTTTTAGCAATGCGTTACTGCTTCATCGGGCAAAATAACTGCCACTTTTATCAGTACTCAATAGTTTTTGTCTTGTTGACTATGTAGACTGCTTCATTTACTATAATATGGTAAAGTGACATTTAAATCAGCAGCCATGGATTTATTGACGTTCACTTCATTATGTCTCTGTAAGCCTTGTTTTGAATCTTCTGTGGTCTTTCCATGTCAACTATTTGTGCTTATGATATTGTGGTTTTATCTTTGTCAACACCGTCGTCATGTTTTTAGGAGCACTACTGTTTTTAGAAGACACTTCTTTTTTTTATTTTTTTTAATGGGGGGTCAAATAGAAGACCCTACTTTAGACATGGCATTTTGAGGCAATCTTCTCGTGACAGTGTATTTGTATCTGCAAAGTCATAAGCACATTATTCTTTTTGGCTAAACCATGGCTAAATCAACATTGGCGGATCATAAATTTAAACCATGTCATAGCTATTCTTCACATACGGTGCTGATGGCCCATATCCAGATTTCACTTTGAGACTTTCTTGGGTGAAAACTGATACTTTGCAGATTTTGATGTCAATTGTCTTCATAGATTCGGCAATGTAATTAAAGGTGAAGTAGAAGTATGCCAAGAGATTACTCGGCAAACTGGTATTCTCGTGGATCCAGTTTATACTTTGGCAGCTTGGGAGCTGGCAAGTTTGCTTAGCGATAAGGAAGCAAGAGGCGACTCAGAGGTTGTGATGCTTCACACCGGTGGCACGCTCGGCATGTTTGGACTGGCACAAAGGTATAAGTCCTATTTTCAGATGCTGAAGGATAGGTAGTTGAGCTGTTGAATTGTAAAATATGGGTTGGAATTGTGCAATTGTTCTCGCTGGTCTGGAAATCATTTTTCTCATGGAAAGGTGAAAGCTTGATGGCAAAGTGTGTCGATGCATACACTTACGTTCCTCAACTTCTGCTTGGAAATTATTTTCTTTGTATACGCTTCATACTGCCCATGTATATGTCGGTGGCATTTTACAGAAGTTTCATTAAAATACCTCACTGTTAACATGAATAGGTGGCGTCTATTGTGGTTAATAATAGAATCGAAGCGTATAGTTTGCTGCCATTGAACAGGCCTGATAAAAATCAGGCAAAATACAGGCCTGACGAGCACATAAAATGAATTAAGTATATACTGCTTAAGCCATGAAGAGGAAAAAAGAAGTGAGCATACAGAGTTATTGTTGGAGAATCCACCGTAACTGTAACCTCTCTGGTGTACAGTTGTTGAATCATTCATGATTCATGGAAGAGAATGCACAATTTGGAGAATCCACTAACTCACCATCTCGCTTTGTTATTGATAACTAATCTGCAAAGTCCGATGTATATTCGATCAAGTCTTGTAGTTCATGGAAGTGAGTGTACACAACTCTGGTCCCTGGTATCTATTAGGATGTCGAGTTTTGAAGGTAGCTAGCTTATTCCGGCTTTAGAAATTGTGAGGTCGTTGCTCTTCATGCTTGGGAAAAAAGATGATAGGAGAGCACTGCATAGCCTTTTCCGCACCCAAGTGACTGTTTCTCTTTAATTCTAGATTGGAGTTTGTGCATCGATGCAAATGCAGACCATAACGACAAAGGGTTAATATTCTGAAAAACCCATAAATTGATACTTATAACAAATTTATTTCAAACTAATATACTTGAAGTAAATTTACCTTCCGTTAGTTTTCGTTAAATTTGATCGTCAAATTACTAAGTTGAATGATGGAGGCATGTAGAGGAACTAGGAACCACGCGGAACCAAATCACCGACAGTTACCTCGTGGACTAGTCCAATTCTCAATCCAAATCTTAGGACCAATGAGTATTGCTTTGGTTCCTAGTTCTAGGCATGAAGTTGCCTACCTCAATCGGATTGGACCAATATAAATCACAAAAAAAATTAAATTGGTACAATTATGATAAATATACCCCAAATTAATATTTGACCACAAAAAAATCCAAACAAGTTTCACTTACCCTAAATTTGTGACAAATCTATTCCAAACTCATTTTTTTATTATCAAAAATCTCAAATTAGTACGTCCAATGACAAATTTACCTCAAATGATCACAAAAAATCTTAAATTGGTACATTTGTAACAAATTTACTCCAAAATAATTTTTTTATTATCAAAAACTCTAAACTTGTACATTTATGACAAATATACTATATATATTAAATTGGATTAATATCACAAAAAATCACAAAATCGATACAATTATGATAAATGAAAAGTAAAATCTTAACTTAGTATACTAATTAATTGTCACATATCATCCAACTTAGTGATTTAACAGAAAATTTTAACAAAAATCAACATATGGTAAATTTTTCAAAAATGTATCAATTTATGGTAAATCTACCAAAATTATATCAGTTTAAAGTTTTTTGTGGTCAAAAAATTAATTTGAGATAAATTTATCATAAATATATAAATTTACAGTTTTTTCGTGATATTAATCCAAAAAAAATTCAGTTCACTTGCCTTTTTCCTTAGAGAAACTGTCGTTTGGAAAATCATATGGAGAGACATGGCCCTTAAGACTAGGGGTGATCGGTTCCCGGTCCGGTCCGGTTCCAAGGTGGAACCGAACCGGACCGGGAGGACCGGTTCCCAAATTCTAGGACCGTGGACCGGACCGCCGATCTCGGGAACCGGAACCGGACCGACCGACGGTCCGGTCCGATCCAATGAAACCGGTAATTTTCTTTTTCGGTAAAAAAATTGTTAATATTACAGTACATTCTCAAAGACAATCAACTTCATTTATACACCGCTTTATTAATTTGTCCTTTTAATCTGTATATAATTGTATTTTCTTAAGACTCTAAAGAATTTTTTTCTTCTTTTTTTGAATTCTTAAGAAACTTTAAAATATTTATATTAAAAACTATTGGTCCGGTCCCGTCCAGTCGGTCCGATTCCCACCTTGGAACCGAGAACCGGACCGACTAGCTACTGGTTCCAAAAATGGGAACCGGGAACCGGGAACCGGACCGTCGGCCATGGGAACCACCCAAAACCGGCCGGTCTGGTCCGGTTTGGGCGGTTCCCGGGTTGGGTGGTTCCCGTTGCACACCCCTACTTAAGACACGTTGAAAGGTAAATATAATGACAAGCTCCCAATTCAATGTTTGAATTGAGAAGATATAAGTATCTGCCAGTATAGCATCAACACTCGCATCTAGTCGGTGATGAACGCAACACCGTTTTAGACACATCTCAATGGCACAAGTAAATGTAGAGGGGGTCCTTTCCTCTCAAGAATCATCTTCAGCACTTTCCTTTTCCTTGCTTCCTCGTCACCGAGTGCCACAGTTTGTTTGAAAGGTAGATTTTCAGGCTTAATCGATTAATGCAATTGTGTAGGGATTGGGGTCCGATTCCCAAATGGGTCCATAAAATCAACGGGCGATTCCCAATTCCAATTTTTCAAAACCGGTCCTTAATGAGCAATTCCTTATTACAAGATGGGAATCGCCCATCTAGACCATGCTCACCCTTGTTAAATAACACATGATAGTTGATGAGTATATCAATTTGGAATTTTTCACGATATAATCCAATTTAAAGGAAATTAATGAAAGGAAAATTTGTTACAAATATAGTCTAGGATAAATTTATTACGAATACACCAATTTAAGATTTTTTTTATGACATCAACCCAAAGATGAATGAGTAATTTAAAGTTATCACGTATGAACCCTTTATTTAGCATGACCGATGCAAGAAATTCGATTCACAAAGTTGCATATCAAAACCACCAGTTTAAGCAAGGCCTCCTCCCAACCTCTTTCTTATGGAAATTGTTTCTCGTTTCAACCGAAAACAATGCTTCTCGTATATTATAATAAGCGTAGTTGAAACTTGACATTCTTGATCACAGTGTTGCACGGTCTAACTTAGACCCATAAAGAAAATTTGTATAAAGAAATGGTGGGGGACCCGACATATAATTGAACTCTTAAAAAGCGACCTAGAACTCTACACCCAGCTAGAAAAAATCAATATAAAAAAGAAAATGAATAAAATAAAATTAGTGCCTCTTTCTTCAATTCCCAACATGCTTAAATTGCAATACGATTCGCCACAGTAACAGAGCTAAGGGGAAGCAGGACGTGCTGACTCACACACCAAACGAGATGCAATTCAATTTTGCTTCTCATCAATCGAACATCCACTACAATATTTATATCATATACACACTTAAATAATTGAAAAGACAGATGGTAAATACCCTTTTGACCCAGGAATTGAGGTAATAAAGTAACAATAAAAATGACAACAAATTTTTTTTAAAAAATAAGTGGGCCTCCTGAGAACAAGGGGGAAGCAAATGGGGATGGTCCCAAATGGTTCTTGTGCTTGCAAAACACTAAAGAAAAGGAGGAAAAGAAGAGAGGGGCACAACCCCCTTTTTGAACTTGTCTTATTAGGCAGGAGAGAGACCTGAAGTGGCAAATGTACCAGTGCTTGAAACCCAAAATGGAGGATGTGCTGGTTCAGAAAGAGGAGCCCCTCAAGTGACTTTTCCTCCTCTCTGCCATGTCTCTGGCTGGTGTCGGTTTTGGTGGACATCTTCAAGTGACCAGACAAATATTCTCCTCCTGTCCTAAAGGGAATGAATGGGGGAGAGATGGTGAGAGCAACAGTAAACAAACAACTACAGAGTCAGTACTCAGGGTGGGTGAGCACTAGAGAGTGACTGGGATGGGGGAAGTGGCCTGGGAGCTTTTTTTAGGATCAGAGGAGGGCTTTTTGCTTTTGTGACATGCTTGTAACTGTTTCCTTGTTTCCTAGTGTTTTCTGTTTAGTTCCAATGCTTATTGTTCTCAAAGCGTGGCACATTGAATTGATCAAAATTGGATGTGCTTGGTTATGTCCTTCATCTGCATGTAAACCGTTTGGTGAAGTCACTGCTAACCTAATGTATGATGCTATTAAACTGACTCAGTGGATGGCCAGTGCCATATTATGCATTGGTGTGTATGGAGAGATGTCAAGAAATGAATTTGTACTCCTCCAAATCATTAGCTTACCTAATTGAAATCGCATTCGTAAAAGACTTAAACAAATGAGGCATTAGTCAACTGACTATATCAATTGCTTTAGGTCATGGAGGGATGACCAACGCAGCTAATTCCTCTATAATTTTTTTCATGAGAAATACACACACGCTACGGAATATCGAATTTGAACCGTTGCTACTAAGTATCACCAACGACCCAAAATTGGTAAAAACTCATCTTGCTTTTCATCCAATAATAACTGCTTTCATATTGAAAGCGGTCTTAGGGTAAAAGTAGGTGTGCGTTTGGGATGTTCCTCATTTACTTTCCATTCTTTTCCCAGGTGACAATGCTTTATTTGGGTAAGCATTCATGACAAAACCCCTCCATGCCATATATTGTGTGAACACGCTTAGGAAAGAACAGCAGCAGAAAGGCTAGCTACAGTCAAGTCCCTGCAGCTCCCGCAATGCAAAGGGAATGATGTCTAGTCTTGTTGGAGCAATGTCCACACAAGCCTCCTTAAAAAGGGGGAGTGGAAATAGGGCGTGAGGAAAAGAAAACATCCCTTTCACCCCCTTTTCGTAAGCCATGGAAAAGCGGGGGATCTCTTATTCACATGCAATTACCCCCATTTGTACCATGTGGAGCAAATGGGGGACACAGTATCAAAACCTTGGAGGTCTAGTCTACATAAAATAATTTCCGGGGCTATTGACCATATAAAGAATGATAATCTTTAGGGTTTGGGAGAAACCTGACAAGCCAGGATTTACTCAATGGATAGAAGACAAGTTTATTATTGCAAAACTTCATGATGTTATCCCACTTTGTTCATTGATGATTACACAACCAAAAAGCACACAGCCAAAACTCCATGATTGTGTCTTACATCATGCGTCAACAAGGCGGCGTCTCATTAGTTTATCATGACAGGGGATTAAACTTTAAACATGATTCACCGCAGCTCGTGTGGTCTTAAAGGCAGCCTGCTTTTTCATCCGGAGATTGGAACACTCAATGGAATGATAATGTTTCCGTATGCATAGTTGATGTATGTATGGTACGTCACATGCCAAACAGAATCCATGGTCGGTATGTCATTCGACTTTGTTGCTGTCGAATTATAACTCTGTGTCGTGAAAACCCCGATGCGGGATTAGCTCACGTATCTTGTGCGTGGTTTGATGGGTCATAAAGGGGTAGCTTAAGTGATTGGTCATTTTCACTTCTGTCTCTCTCAGTTGAGGTGTGCCCTAAAGAAGAAAGTCGAAGGTGTTAGAGAAAGATGCAGAATTTGACGTCTTTGTCTCGAGATTCTCGCTCTCCACGAAGAGATGACACGATGAAATCCTGAGAGCAGTGGGATGAGAAACGCCTGGAGCAAGCAAAGTCATTTCAACAGGCTCAAACCGTGAATAGGGAAAGCAAATAGATGAGAGTGATGCATCGAACTGGACGCGACAGCTCCCTCTAAGGCCATCGTATCTTGTGGGTGCGCGCACCGGCGGGTCCTAAAAGTTCATTATATTGGAAAACGATAGGTTGAGTTATGTTCTTTGAGAAAAAAGGAATAAAATGCCTCTACTTTTGAAACGACAGGTTTGCTGCCTCACATCAGTAAATTCATGCATCTATTTATGATTTGTCATTGCTCTTTCCAAAATGCTCCTGCCAATGTTCTTTTATATTCAAACCCTAATCAAAAAATCACAATCCCATTACCCTCCCTCAATCATCATAGACGTGCGGTGACTAGATTGCTTGCTATTAGAATATTTAACAATTAAACCATACTTTTATTTAATAATTTAAATTTATAGAACTATTAGCAATGGTTTCACAAAAATTATGTCCAATATCAAAGTTGGAAAATTCAAATTCATCCAGACCTCTTATTTGCCTCCCTTACAATATTTCATGCTTAGTATTATGCCAAAACCCAATCTACTTGTGTGAGGGAGTATTAGAATATTCAAATATTCAACTAGGCATATACTAGTAACTTAAATTTTTAGGATAGTTGGCGGTAATCTCACAAAATTTTACACTTACTACTTCTTTTATTGCCAAGGCTAAGGTCCGTTGCTCGCATCATCCTAAAGGGCTACGAAGTCCCACCACAAAGAGTGAGATCACCAATGCCCCTACTAGACCTTATCAAGGAAATGATACTAGAAATACCAGAATTTTCATACGCCGTTCATTTTAGTGTCAAAATTTTTTTGTTGAATCACTTAAATGTTAAATCAGAAAAAAAAAACATTTACTTAAGTGCTCCAGCCACAAATTCTGCTATGTAACTTTTTTAATATAACATTTAATCATACATGCCTTTTTTTTGGTTAAAAAAAACAAGTCCAATGTGTACTATGAGATGGATGGTCTTGGCCTAAACGACATTTGCTTGCTCAATCGGCACCGGAAATAATTAGGGCTTGGTGCTTGGAGGAAAGAAGTGGGGCTCGATGTGAGGGGGAGGAATCTCGCAACAAGAAAAAGGTGAGTGTTTGTCCAAGTTGAAACAAATCTTGGTGCTTGTTGAAATGAATTTGAGCCACTTGTCTTGCTATTGCTCTCCATTGCAAGATTCAGCTCTTAATTTTGGGGTTTGAAGAATTTTGGGGAAATCACTTGATTTATCTGAATTAGGGTTCATATTTGAGGCACAACATGTAAATAGCGTCATTTAGGGCTAATTATGTTAATTGGGCATGTTGGCAAGCTACATCAGTTAAGGAACTTAATAAAATATTGTTACATTAGATTTTCAACATCCCAAATTGAAGTTGACATTTAAATGATTCTTTTTTTTAAAATGGCACTTAACTAATTCAACAAAGAATTTTGGCACCAAAATGAATGTTGTGTGAAAATTATAGCACTTCTAATATCGTTTTCTCATACCTTCTCTCTCTAGTCATCCTCAACTTCCCTCTCACACACAAGGGAGCACCTCCATGCCTAGGCTGCCTCAATCTAAGGTTGTTCATGGCATTATGACCTCGGACAAGGTCATAGAGGCCAACGGCAGCTTCAACCTCATTGAGGTCACCATAGTTGTCCAAGGGCACAACGACTTTGATTAAGGACTCCCATGCTTGCATAACCTCCAAATCAAGGTCACCAATGCTATCGCGACTGCAATTTGAGGCTCGGACCGCCACAGTGACCCTCACCAAGGCCGTCGCTGCTGTCCATCAAGAGAGACAGAGAGTGAGATCAAGGGAGAATTGAGATTGTTGAGCAACAAAAGGGAGGGTCTGACCTGGGGGGAAAGACGAGGATTTTGATGTGTCTATAGTTTGAGATTAGGGTTTATGGAACCTTCACATAGGGGAGGCTATTCTATGCATTTTGATAGAGTTGAAGTAGCAAACTTGTAATTTTGAAAATAGAGTTATGTTCTTAGAATCGAAAGTGAAAACTTAGGCATATTTTTTGCACCTTTCCCATTTATTTTCTTAATTTTGCACCTTATGTAAATGATGCAAGACGATGGAAAACAAAACTGCATGCTCACTTGAAATTTTCACAAATTCAACTTGGAATCATGCAGAGAGAAGGGAAGTTGAGCCATAATAAAGGAGATGAACTAAGAATCAAGACAGTGTAAACAAGGTAACATCATATGACTATTCTCTTATAACAAATCTTATTAATTTAGTTACTTTGATACCATCTTAGATTGATCAGGTAACTTGAACTTTTAAAGTTTTGCATTATCATATAACATGGTGAATCATATTCTCCTATATCATCTATCATTTTGATGGGGATACCATGGGAAGATGAGTGCACATGAATTTCATTTTTTCTATTTTGAATATGGTACTGACTGGACAATGGATGTGATGTTTAGGTACCTAAAAGCTATCCATCACGTTAAATATACTAGGATATGAATTACATTCCTTTCGCATTTTCAATGTTAATAAAAGAAATCACCGGTGAAGGGAGTTAGTGGTGGGACCAACCATCTCTTTTTGTTTTGGCTATTGGATGTCTCATCAATGCCCAAATCATGAACATGAAAGTTTTAGGCACTTTCATCTTATTTCATCGGTTCGAATAACATCACTCAACGATAAATTACATACATGCGGGTTAGCACAATTTCAAGATAAAATTTAAAATCAAAGAATTGGATTGATGAAAATCCAAAAACTTAGAAATTTATTTTAATGAGTAGCTTCAAGTTTTATGTAAGTGAAACTTGAAATCTTAAACCTAAAACTTAGAACAAATTTTTGTATTTTTCTTAATTTATATCTTTGTGAGATCTTACAAGTTTTTATGTTTTTCTTAATCTATGCATTTGTGTGATCTTGCAATGTTCTATAACGTCCAATGATAAGTATATAATTTGAAATTACTAATTTGACCTTCCATTTTATAACTAAAACTTTTACTTTGTTAATATTTTATATCATTTATATGTCTTAATATAAGTTGGAGCTATTTGATTATAACAACAAGTAATGGTAATTAAAAGGTGATGATTCACTTCAATCGTTCAATTAAGAAAAATGATATAAGTTATGGGTTTTAGGTTCCAAGTTTCAAAATATGCAAGGAAGTTTATAGGTTCCAAAAAATAATCAGCCTAGCGAGTAAGTTCTAGATTATAAGTGAAATATGTATAAAACCCGAAACCCTCATCCCTAATTACATATACCGTTTGTATTTATGTGGTCTCTTTTCATTAGATAACTTAAAGTTTTAGGTTAAACTTTTTGACGCGATATCAAAACTAATGTTATGTGCATCTTCCCCCGTCAGTCAAATTTCCTATATCACTCATAATCCGATTTACAAGAGAAATGAAATATCGAAATATTGTCTCACGTCACTTGACAATAAGCCTTATATGCTTTTTAAGTAACAATTTAACTATAAAATCTCAAATCCCCTCAATATCAAGCATATTGCCGGATCCTTCTTTTAGTGAACCAGCATAATTTTCCGAATGCAAGAGATCGTAACGCACGGTAACAAGGACCAGTTCAAATCCGCAACCTCCTTTCCAATGCAAAGCCGGACAAATCGTTCATCCCGAAAGCTAAGACGCGTAAAGAGAAATAGAGCGACGATCCGCAGCCATCGAATTTCTCGAATTACAACATTACTTCCGATGTCAAATTCTGGGCAGCACGTGCTGCTTCGATAGGACCATGACCTCCTCCCATAAAACTATGTTCCTGGCGTGAGGAGGGGGACGTGAAGTGGGAGACAAAGGCATGCACCAAGTACAAACTCAAAAGCATATACAACACCGCATTAAATTACTGCGATTGATGCGATTGAGGTGTGTCGCGGTGGTGGCTTTGGAAATCTCATACGTTAAAAAAGAAAAAAAATAAAGAAAAAACATGTTTTTGGGGACCTCAAAGACGATGTAGGACTTCGGTGCACGTGTGCCGGTCTATGCGTTTGCTCGATCTATGGCATTTGCGTGGGTCTCTCTTTCTCTATCCCTTTGGCGGGAGGCAAGAAATAATGTGTAATGGAGCCCGAGAAAAGGAGGGCTTCTGCCTTTGTGCCCTTCCTATTTCGAAAGATCATGTCGGACACTTGAAATCCAAGGAAAGAGGTCTTGCCTTATGCCTTTTGTAGGGTATGATAATTTAATTATAGACCTTTACTCCTAAAGCCCAACAAGTTCTTTATTGGTGTTAATAACCTTTTGACGATTTGCTCATTTAATCTTAAACTTTTCTTTATGTCAATTTAGTACTAAAATTTTTGAAGATTTGTTAATCCAATCCTAAACCTGTTATTAAGATATTTGATCGAAAAGAATACATAGATAAATCGTCAAAAGGGTTATGATCATATTAACAAATCGTCAAAAGGGTTAACATCAAATTGGCAAATTGTCAAAAAATTTAAGATTAGGTTGGCACAATTGAAGAGATTATGATTGAATTAACTTCTGTATAATAGGTTTAGAACTTTTTTGATAATTATTTCATTATTAAAGTATTGTTTGCGCAACTCATGAGATGAGTCAATGCGCAAAGTTCAAGTCCCATATTAGATTGGGAAAAGATGTGCGGCTTTAATTTGTAACTGCAGTCTCTCACCCTCGGACAGATGACAACTTTGAGTGGTCACACTTGAGTACTCTTTTTTAGAAGCTCAATCCATATATTACGAGTCGGCTCATTACAAATGATACGAGAGCAAGAATTTCTCTGATAAATTTTTGGCTCGATGACGGGCTGTGTCCCAAGCATTGAATTTGGATGTGAGGAGATTGTGGAGGGGGATCTCAGAGGTGTGACTCTTGATAAGCCTAGCTGATGGCGAAAGGGCAACAAAGGGGAAGCATCATTAAACAATGCGAAACCTGCATAACAGAGGCCGTCAATTCTATAAATTTAAGAGTCTGCAACACTCCGTACCCACATCAAATGAGAGAGTACGTATCGCTTGATTTAAAAGTACAATTGACCTCCAAGTGTTCGCCATTTTGAATGGACACACCTGAGTATTCTTTTGAGCATTTGATCCATATGAAATCAATCTAATATCGTCGTCCTATGGTGCATTGAAGATGACAGTCCTTTCTTATTTTGTTACTTATCAATGATCAAGCTAGCGCTCTTTATATGAAGAAGTGGCTGAAATGACAAGTTCTTTTTAATTGCTATTTATAATGGATAATCTTGAAAATGGTTTTATTTTTTTTCCATTTAAAGGGCGATTTTGGAAGAAATAATGGAAAAGTGTGATAAAAGAGTGATTTCAAAAAACTCAATACCTTTTTTTAATTTTAGGATTAATATTGCGAAAAATTGTAAATCGGTACATTTATGATAATTTTATCTCAAATGACCACAAAAAAACTCTAAATTAGTATATTTACGATAATTTTACTATAAAAAATATCAAACTAATACATATGTGACATATATATCATATATTAAACTTAATATTATAAAAAATGCAAAACTAATAAAACTATGACAAATCAATAGTAGAATCCTAAATTTATATACTAGTCAATTATCATATATCATCTAACTCAGTAATTAACAGTAAAATTTAACGAAAACTAATATTGAGTAAATTTATTATGAATATACTAATTTTGAATAAATTTATTGGGATTTTTCGTGATCATTTGAGGTAATTATATAAATGTATCGGTTTAGATTTTCCGCAGCCCTTTTTTTATTTTTGTTTTCTTTCTCCTCCGGGGGGGCACCTGGGCTCTTTAGATCACACGACATTCCCACGACGCCACGTGTATGGCCCACAACCCTCCCCAGCCGAAAAAAACTTTTTAACTTCTAGTGCCCATCTTGCCAGACCATGGGCATGACCGTAATTTCGCGCGCGAAGCATGTAGATGGGCAACAGGACATTCTCAGCGCAACTTTGGCGTTGAAAAGGCAGTTGAAGTGGAAAAGGCAAAAGGGAAAATGATTACAAGCATATTGAATTTTATTTGCTAAAAATGGCTTGAATTGATAAAGAGGTCAATACATAAAAATTTAAAAAAAAAAAAAATTCAAATTGATACACTTATCACATGTAATTCCCTTTTGATGAGTCTTGTAATCAAAGATATTTAGACAGACGGTTAGTTATAAGATTTGCTCGATAGGTTACTATACTTTTTGTACCTAGCAATAGCTAAAATTGAAATACTAATGTAGTCTTTACCTTCACAACCAAAGGGTCCATAATTCCCATCAATCCTTTTCTTCCCAATTGAGAGAGAATACAATGAATGACATTGCGAGATCTCTCACCATAGACGGATCTCCCACTTGTTTCTTTCCTCTCGAGCCTTTTAAGGACCTGTTTAGGTCTAATGGCTTAATACACCAAAATAAATTTCAAATTGATACACATTACCACATGTAATGTAAATTAATTTCTTTTTTCATACAAAAAAATCTTAAATCAATACATTCATGTTGCATTTATCCTAAAGTAATCTTGAACAAATATGATCATGCCACATTACCTTAATTTTGCCTTAAGATATTGGTTTGTAAAAATTGTATAAGTTTTTGTATTTTTGGCAACATTAAAATTAGTTCAGAGTAAATGTGAAACAAATGTATTGATTTGGGATTCTTTGTAATATTAGCCCTATCGATAATAGGCATCCGATACACTTATCGATCAAAACCATGTTTTCCTCCATCTTTCAATAGATAGAATCAGTAAGCGAGCCATAGATTTGAAAATCACCCGCAGTTATTTACATAACTAGTTTTAACTTGTGTCACGTGTGATACTTCACGTGACGAGAAGCCACTTCATTTCATATCAAATACGGAAGGAAATATAGCATTCATTTGACGTTCATTGAAGGAAAAGAATCAGGTTGCGATACCCTTTTAAATGGGATAAATTATTATTTTGGAAAGAAATTCTTTGTTTTTTTAAATTAATGACCATCTTCTTAATTAGCAAAGTGAATAGGATGCATTGACATGTAATCTTAAGGCCTGGCTTACGGCCCTTATTAAGGGGAAATTTTCAGGACATTCATCTCATCACAGCTTCTCCTTCTTCTCGTGCTGTGCTTCCTGCTCACTTACCACTAAAACTGTACTGCAACCTTGTGGTGACACCGCTTAGGTTTAAGAGCGAGAAACACATCAGCAGAGAGAGAAACTTAGAGAGAGAGAGAGAGAGACAGCGGCAGAGCTGTCGTCGCCGTCGCCGTCGCCGTCGTATTTACTCGGGAAGATCGCCGGAGCTCGAGGCATGGAGTTACACGGAGCGCCGGTGTGGTGAAAAGCCACCGCCGGTCAAAGGGAAACCCCCGGCACAGTCCATGAGCCCGGTCAAACGCCGACCCACCACCGCAAACGCCGACCGTCTTCGCTAGAAGAAGCGCCGCTCCATGATGGCTGAGACCGGCGTCGTCCGGTTCCACGGCAACCTGGACCCGGCGGCCCAGGAGTTCCGTCCGGCCAGAAACCCTAATCCCCCCTTCTTCGCGGCGCCGTCGCCGCCGCAACCTCCTCCACCGCCGGCGCAGCAGCTCTACTACCCGACGCCGTACGAGGTCCAGGTCGTGCCCTTCCAGTACCACCACCACCACCCCGCGCCGCCGCCCCCGCCCCCTGCGCCGACCGCCGCCTCCGTGGCCCCGCCGATGCCGCCGCCCTCCCCGACGGCAACGCGGGCGCTGGTGCTGTGCCCGGTGCCGGGGGACGCGAGCGAGTCGTGGGTGCGGCGGGAATTGGAGGTGTTCGGGGACGTGCGAGCGGTGCAGATGGAGCGGGCCCGCCGCGACGGTGTCGTGACCGTTCACTTCTACGACCTGCGGCACGCGAAGCGGGCGCTGCGGGCCATCCGGGAGAAGCATATGCAGCGGCAGTGCCGCCTCCGGGACCACTACTACGCCGCGTCCCCCGCCGCCGAGGACCCCTTCTGCCGCCAGGCCGCAGCCCCGCCGCCGGCGGGGGGCCTAGAGGCGGGGCCCGGGGTGTGGGCCCAGTTCGTGATCCCGGCCGTCCACGCCATCCCGGAGGGGCAGAACCAGGGCACCATCGTGGTCTTCAATTTGGACCCGGACGTGTCAACGGCCAGCTTGCGGGAGGTCTTCGAACCATTTGGTATTCCCCCCACCTAAAAGCATGCCTTGACCAACGCGATTTCCTCTTCTGCTTCTTGGGTTCCGATCGAATCCATGGCCTTTGCATGAAAAATCTCTGCTTTGAACGAGAGAGTTTTCGGGTTTTTCTTCTGGTGGGGCTGCCTGCTGCTTCAGATGGGTTTTTCTTTCTTTATTTGTTCGGGGGAAAGTTGAGGGGCATAAAAGCTGAGGCTCGAGCGTTTCCTCTCTTCTTCCTTTTTCAACTCATTCTCATTCGACGATGCGTCCATTTCTTTCTTCCCCTTCTCGTTTCCTCTCTCTCTCTCTCTCTCTCTCTCTCTCTCGTTTGCATGCTCAGAAGATCTGTCGATGGTTTCGCGCAGGTCCGGTGAAGGAGCTGAGGGAGACCCCGTTCAAGAAGCACCAGCGGTTCGTGGAGTTCTACGACGTCCGAGACGCCGCCAAGGCGCTGGCTCAGATGAACGGCAAGGAAATCCACGGCAAGAACGTCGTCATCGAATTCAGCCGCCCCGGCGGCTACAACCGCAAGTTCCTGCTCGACGCCGTCGTCGGCCCCCCGACCCCGACCCCGACCCCGGCCCCGGTCCCTTTCGCTCACGCTTCGTCGTTTCTCTACGCCTCCCCGGCGGCCTCCTACCATCCCAAGATTCCCAAGAATTCGCCGCCGCCGCCCCCTCCTCCGCCTCTGCCGTTGCCGCACCGCCTGGCGGCCGCTCCCCCGGGGCTGCGAATCCTGCAGCCCAGCAAGCCCACCAAGAAACTGCTGATGGGTCCTGGCGAAGCCAGCCCTACCGCGGAGAAAAGCTCGGAAGTCGAGGCGTCGATGGGCCGCTTGAGTTTGAGTGGGGGCGATGCTTACGGAAGCGAGAGAGCAGAAGGAGAGTATTGTAACAAAGGGAGCGTCGTCGGCGCCAGGAAGAGTGCCAAGAAGAAGCACGGCAATAGCATTAAGCAGCAACCGCAGTCGTGCCGGAGCAGCAGCAGCGGCGGCGGCAGCGGTAGTGGGAGGCCATGGAAGAGCAGCAAGCAAGGCAGGCACAAGCTCGATTCCCGGTTCGTTATAAGCGAGGAGGAAGAGTTGGTGGCCGAGGCGAGTTCCGGCGACTCCAGGACCACTGTCATGATCAAGAACATACCCAACAAGTACAGGTGAACGAGGGGGTCGTTCTCGTTCTCGCTCTTCGCTTCATCATACTTGCCAATTTTGTGAACGATTTCGTCTTCTCCCTCTTATTTTATTATTAAATTCGGGCAATTGTTTAATGTTGGGCACAGTCAGAAGCTGTTGTTGAGCATGCTGGACAACCACTGTATCCACTGCAACGAGCAGATTGGAGAAGGCCACTGCGAGGACGACGACGACCGCCAGCCGCTCTCCGCATACGATTTCGTCTATCTCCCTATTGATTTCAAGTGATCATCTGAACATAAAGATTCGCAAAACCCATTTGTCTTTTCTTTCTTTTTTCCTCTAATTTTCGATTTCATTTGGTTTTTGAATTGCTGATGTTGGGATTGATCGTTCTTCCGCGCATTTTGGACAGCAACAAGTGCAATGTTGGGTACGGGTTCGTGAACATGACGACGCCGCAGGCGGCTCGGGCGGCTCTACAAGGCCTTCCATCTCCGGCACTGGGAGGTCTTCAACTCCAGGAAAATCTGCGAAGTCACCTACGCAAGAATCCAGGTACGACGACCACAACTCTCGTTTTCATTGGAACTTCGTCTAGACTTTTCGAGTCCAATAGCAATTATAGCAAGAGGGGATTCAGCCGGGGCTCGAAATAGGGAGAGAACCTCGAGCCTCGCCTCGCCTCTCTTTCAATGTGTAAAATCCCGCAAGAGTGTGAAAAATGGTGAAAATGAGAATGTTGGGTTTTTGGGTGCCAAGGGTTTGGAGGCGCTGAAGGAGCACTTCAAGAACTCCAAGTTCCCGAGCGAGGCGGAGCACTACCTGCCGGTGGTATTCTCGCCGCCGCGGGACGGGAGGCGGCTGACGGAGCCGCTCCCCGTGGCGGGTCATCAGCATCAACAGCACAGGCAACAGCACCGGCACGAGGGGGACGACGAGGACGACGAGACGGACGGCGGAGACGAAAGGGCGAGGTCTGATGGGAATGACGACGGCGGCGGGGGCGGCGGGGGCAGAGGGAGTGGCAGCGGGAGCTCAAACGACGGCGGCGGTGATGGGGATGACGATGGTGACAAAGAGAAGAATTGAATGCCCATGTCGACGCGTCCTTTCCCCCCTTCGGCTCGGTTTTCGCGCGCAGAGATAGAGAGAGAGAGAGAGAGAGAGAATGGGAAGCGTCGCCGCGCAGGGCGTGGGTGGGCCGCCCATTGGGCGGCCGTCGAGGTCTGCGCCAATAGCTCTCCGTCGCACAGCTCCTCTCCTGCTCTCTCTCTCTCTCTCTCTCTCTCTCTTTCTCTCTCTATCTCTGGTTGTCTCTGGTTTTTAGTATGTGCATGGCTTTTTTTGGGTGTTTTTCTTTTTTGGGTTTTTTCTCTTGTCTAATCTGTAGGTGACGTTCTCTTTATTTCGTCAGGGAAATTTTTATTTTGTTTTTGGTTTTCTTCCTTTTTTTTGTTAGTGTTGTTTTCTTTTTTGGGGAGTTAATTTTGACATTTTGATGGATGGGGTGTGAATTTATTCATTTGTTTAGAAATGTGAAATTGCATTTTGGGGGAGGATTCAAGTTTCCTTTCCCTCCGTTTTTTTTTTTGGCGTGATTGAGGATGTCTTCATCAAACTCCAACTTGATTCCTAAGATTGCTTGAACTCGAATTCGAACTTTGAATATCTTGATCACTTAAATCCGGTTAGAGCTCGAATTCGAAGATATTTTGCTGAGGTTGAAACTCTGTGCTAGTAAGACATGCAATGTTTCGATCTCTAAAGTTTTAAAACTTTTGGAATTGACTAGTTAGGGAATTGAAGTGATCAACCGTCTAATGAAATTAGTATGGAATGAGATTTTAGCTTAATTTGGCGAATTGCTGGCTTATAATTATATTCACAGAGACATTTTCCTCCTTCGTAAATTATGGCTCTAATCATGAGTTTCCCATCTTCCGATATACTATCATGCGTGGAAGAGATTTTAGGATGTTACAAATAATTTCACACTGTTCTTTAATACCTAAGACTTTTAGAATATCGATCCTGCATCCACTCGATTTCCAAGATAGTAGAAAAACGAGTGGTGTTTATGTCTTTTCGTGTCATGGTCCGCATTCTCGTGTTAACTATTAAGTGAGTTATGCAAAAGCTTCAAGGATACATGCCTGATTAATAGAGTATAGAGTTGTAATTTAGTTCACACTCAATTTCAAGAGAAAAAATAAAATATAATTGCAATTTAGATGACTTGGGAAACATAATAGTCTCAAATTTTCATTTATGACCACTATATCTCGTTACATTGGACAATCAAATCATTGAACTGAGATTGGAAATCCACAAGGAAATAATGCACTCTAAGTTCTCTAATGTACACTTGTATTGATGTGGCACCAAGTTAACATTGCATTAATGCCGTACCAATCCGTACTTGAAAAAGGGGCAAAATTTTCTTAAGATAACTTTTTGAAAATATATGTGTGCGTGATGGATCAACTAATTGTTTTCCCATGTCCCAATAAAAGGTCATCAGAGGGTAGAACCTAGGGCTCGCGAACCCTATCGGGTGATGGTGAGGGCTCGCCATCACCACAAGACGAGGGCCTTGGTCGAAGCATAATCCCGCCTCCCCTCCCTGCCCCCATCTCCTAACCCCGGCCCCTTTGCTCTCTTTCTTGCTCCCCCTAAAAAAATTTTAATTTTCTTTGTCTGAATAATTTTGTTAGTACTAAACATCATTCAATAGTTTAAGCAAGATGCTTTTCACACATGCCGCACCAATTTGATCTTAGATGAAGTGCATAAGATGTCACATTGGACATTCATGCGAAAACCCGATTGAAAGCTAGTCAAAGTACATCCCTAAGAGAAATATCTAAGATTAGGACATTGGGTTAATCAAAATAAAGTTTAGTGGCTTAATTACAAACCGAATCAAAGTTCATTATCCGTCAATTGGATTTAGTTATTAAATACAAATTTCTGATGATGAATAGTCATCTACCTCGAAAAGCACAGATGGCAAAATAATGACGGAGATAATGCGAAGGAGGACACATTGATGGGTACAACCTAGTCACTTGTCTTATCAAGCACATAGAAAATTGACATCAACATGATGTAATTATAAAAATATAATTATAAATTTAACTTGAATGTACCATTGGCTGTCTAAAAAAATATAAGAAAAAGTGACTAAAGTTCCATATTTTTCGTGAAAATTGAGTTACTTGAAAAATATTTTGATTATTTATAACACTTATAAAAATATACAAAAAAATATTTTCATCATTTATGAATATTTTAAACATAAATTGTTATTAGTAATGAAAATATTTTTATTCACTAATTATTTTAGACGGTATAAATCATCATTTTTTAATAATTTTTTTAGATTATTTATTTTTTCGAAATAAACATAGCATAATTGTGATAGGTCTTAAAAAAGGATAGGTATTTTCACCTTTCATGTTACTAAATTCCCCTTGTTCTCACTAAAGAGACACAATTGCTCTTCATTATCCAATAGGCATTAAAAATGGCGAACCCCATATTTAGTCACTTTTCTTCTTTTTATTAATTTTTGTATGACGAGTCAAATTGCCACAGTTATGTAAATTATATTTTAAAAATAATAAGTGGGTATTACCATGTAATAAATTTTTCGAGAAAGATAATTCTTTTCTATGTTGTTGAGTAAATTTATGGATTGATTGTCAATTAAAAAATCCAAAAATGAGCAGCTTTTTACCACGTCAAATATTTAAGCTTTTATTTTTATCTTGCATTTCACTGTCAATTTTTTTTCCTTAACAGTTGTCTTTTATATAAAAGGATGGTGGTATTGGGTGCATTTAGTCATACAAAAAGTGCAAAAAGCCTCATCCTTTCAAAAATATTCTAATGAGTTTACTTCAGATACTTTTTAACTATAAAAAAAACATTTTATATTAGACTAAAAATGCACACATTAAAGAATTTCCAGCAAATTGGTATAAATTGAGTTTCATTACTATGTGATTACAAATTAAATTACTGGTAAGCTTTTTTTTTAATACAAATTAGATGTAATACCATCAAGTTTTGTCCATGTGAACATATTTGATATGTTACTTAGATAGTGGATAGCATACAAATTTAAAATGAGTGAAAAAAAAAAAAGTAGTCTTATCTTAAAACAAGATAGTAAATGATTTAAATGCATATAAACATTTCGTTGATGGTGCAATTGGATCTCTAAGGCTTTTTATCGTGCAATTGAGTCCCCTATCTTTATCTACATTATGATTTTCATAACTATATTTCTTTAGCTCCATAATCAAAAGGGGTTAGCCGAGTGGTTAAGGAACGGACTTATGCGTGAATTCCCCGCACCATCAAGTGTGAACCATTCTCATCCGGGTCATGAGGTCGGCGGGGTCTTTCGTAGGCCCGGCTTCGATCCACCCGAGACAGAGCTTTCCCGCCGTGAAAAGAAGCTGGGATCCCTGGTGCCAATGGCATGGCATCCTCATATTGAAAAATGCATATATAGAGAGAGGGAGAAGCTGGAAGATGTGCAAAACTTTAGGAGTGGTCCAATCTCCTGGAAGTGGTCCTGCTGCTACTGCGAGTCCCTCGGCGAAATCTTTGTTTCTAGCAAGGGAGAAGAAA
The DNA here is from genome assembly GCA_014182895.1 of Angophora floribunda. Classification (NCBI taxonomy): domain Eukaryota; kingdom Viridiplantae; phylum Streptophyta; class Magnoliopsida; order Myrtales; family Myrtaceae; genus Angophora; species Angophora floribunda. The sequence goes on from CM024712.1 coordinate 19,872,565, forward strand.
GAAGAGAGGAGCAGCGTTTTGTCTCGACTCCTGAATGCGCATAGGTCGAACCAGGTCCTGTCAGATAGAGAGAGAGATAGAGAGAGTTAATGCCTCCATGTTAGAGAGAGAAAATGGAGATGGGAACAGGACAGAACAGGGGAAGTCGTCTCCCGCTGCTTTGGGCGTTTCGAAGAGAAGCGCTGCATCAGCATCTCGACACCAAACATACGTGGTTGGAGCCGAGGCGAGGATCGACGACGCCCCCGGGGGTGGGGATCCTCCCCCGGCCACCACCGGCCACCACCGGCCGGGGCGGCGTGGCGGTGCGGGGCGGGCATCCGGAGCGGCCACGTGTCGAGACCCCAGGACATCAGGGTAAAGAGGAGGAGGGGGAGGAGGAGCAGGGAGGAGGGAAAGGTCGCTGGACTGACAAGAAAGGACGTGGGGTGAGTGTGAAAAAAGCTGCGGGAGGGACAACTGTGCGGTGAGGGACAGCCAGGAGATAGGGAGAGAATAATAACTAGCGAGCACCAAGATTTCCACAACCGCGAAGAAAAATGACAAAAATGATATTTCGACTTTAATATAACTTGTGATATTATTTCTAAATTATTCATTTATTTAATATGATTCTTGATTTTTGGATTATTGTATAATGTTATCTTCGAAACTTTAAGTGGTAACACATGATCCATGAGATTTGGTTTAATATTTAATGTGATTTATGAACTTTTTTTAAAAAAATTTGTATAATTTCAAAACTATATGGAACATTTATCAAAAAATCAGGTATCACATTGAACAAATTTAAAATTCTAAAAATGTCATTATACATTAGGTCAAAGTTTAGAAATCATATGTACTATTTTCCATAATAGTAATGTCTCAATCATCGAATCGCCTTTTCTATGCTAATAAATTTGATTTAGCGACTAAGAAACTAATTATATCATTAAGCTACAGAGCTGTAGAAGCTCCCTAAACAAGATTTAGATGATAACCTTACTTTAATTACCCTCATTAATTATTGGAGAAGACTAATTAAGATGACGTTTGTTATGATATAGCTCGTTATGTAATTTCACATGTATTTTTTTTTTTGTTAATAAAGGCCATGATAGCACTTGCTATATGCCCATATAATTACTGACAAAAAAAATGCTCATGTAATTAGATAAAAGGTAAAAATCATTAAAGACCCTAAATTATGCTCAATTAGTATATTTACCCTAAATTTTTCCGTGACACAAAAAAATGCCAAATTTATTTGTATGACACATTTATTCTTTGCCAATGTTCTATTAATGAGGAATGGAAGAAATTTGCCTACATTAATACCAAAAAGTAAATAATATTGACATGGTGTTCACGTGGCTTAAGTAAAATAACAGCGGCATTGTTTTGACTAAAAAATTATCGAACAAAATTTTGATGAAAAGTAAATGTGTTACATAAGTATAAAATTTTAGGATTTTTTTATGTTATAAGAAAAAAGTTTATGATAAATATGTTAATGAAAATAGTTGTGGTTTTTGATAGCTTAAAAACATTTCAAGGTACATGAATTGTAGTGTACATTATTTGGGGGGTTTTTGTGGCCTTTTCTCTTAAATAAAATACATAATTCTCAAAACTTTGTTCTTTTTACGTCATCTACGTACAACATAAAAAATATTTCCTTTATCAAATATGGTTGATGAGTGTCTATGTAGAACTCATTATCAAGATTTTTTTATTTTTCAATAAAAAATGAAAAGAGTTTTACATCACTCAAAATGGCTGCAATTGTTTTATTTGTCAAACTTTTTCTTTGGATATTTATGCTTTCTTCTCATAAAAAATTTAATCTTTAGTTTTTGATTCTCACCCATGATTTTCCTCAAACACCCCCCCCCCAAACGGCCCTTCCTTTCTCAAACAAAGCATCAAGGTATCCAATATTAAAATGACACTCAAGTCTCAAACGATCAATACGAAATTTAATGCAAAAAAAAAAATCTAATGAGAAAAATAATCACTTTCTATCTGATGAAAGAATGAAATTCATGCTATTGTTTCGCCTAAACAACTTTCATTCTAAGTTGGTAATAAAAGTTGGAAATTCACATCTAATCTACATTGTCGTCAATCTAGATAATAACATAACCAGAAAATAGAGCGAATCGTTCTTGCAATTTTTTTTTTATTCTTAACACAATAAATTTTCATAATATAATGTTCAACTGTAGTTATGTTGATAATAAATAAACTCCTCCTATTGATGTAAACATTTTTCCATTGAGGCAAATGAAAAAATAATGAGAGTGATGTGAGAGGTAAGCAAAAGACCGAATTTGGAATCTCTCAAACTAGACCTAACTGGTTGTTTTTAGGTGGTTCTCAGTTTCAAAAGATCGAAACTTTGGAATTAGTGAATATTGGTTCAATTCTCGATTCCAAGTAATAGATGTATCCACTTGGACTAGATCAATATATATTAATTTTATTATTACGAAACTTAAAACCCAAAGTACTAATTACAAAACCAAAAGTGAAAACCCTAATTTCCACCCTCTCTTCATCACTCCTCCTATAAGTCCTCAATCCCTCTCCAGTCCAACACGGGGAACTGCACTGTGAGAAATAAAATTACTCAGTCCCTCTTGTAGTGAAGCTTGTGAACTCATAGAGAATCGACAAAAATTTATCATGGCAGATTCCTATCTCAAGATCGGCTGGTCTAGGTTCCTGGTGGGTCTAGGACCAAATAGGCCGGTTTTTGGCTCTAGCGTGGGAATTGGCCTACCTGAAATAAATCACCCCTAGATGTGTGAGCACTCAAGAACACAGATAAAAAGTGGAATTACATTGACAAGAGGAGCACACATGTCATGACTTTAGTATATGCATATCTGTTTGTTCGAGTGAAAGAATTTTTTTCACTAATTAATTTCTTGAATTTTCATGTATTTGGTTTGTAAAGATGATCGTCACGAAAAGTCATTTATGGCTATAAAAAAATACATTGAGGAAAAACTATTTTCCCGATAATATTTTTCTTTATCATGCGATTTCCTTCAAAGGTGGTATTCATTAAATATTGAAATTCAGGTGAAATCCAGCATCTTCAACGGCCTAAATTAAGATGTAGAAGAACACCAACATACTCCCCATAATGATTTTCGCGCTGGCAGAGGAGGGGATAGAGATGGGAAGAGTAGCTGTGGCGAGGAGGCACGGGCTTTAAGCGTAGGTGGCGAATAGGCATTAGCCAACCCCATTAGGGTTCCCCTCCTAGGCCTTCTTTCTTCTTCTCCTTTATCTTCTCGTGTGGATGGGGGCATTTAAAGTCGCTGTTAAGAACGACTCAGCTGCGGTCGTACGGACAGGCGGGTCGAGATACCAGAGATAGAGATTGAGATCGAGATACTCTTCGATACAAACAAGCGCATGCGTCTTTCCGGAGATCGCCCGTGGGTCCCACGATTCGTATCCGGGTGGGGCCCCCCCTAAGCGGTCTGGGGACCCCGCGACAGCGTGGCGCCACGTCAGTGGCCCCCGTCTGACCTGGCGACCGTCGTACCCGGATTGACTTGAACTCTCGACCGTTGCACAAAAATCACAAGATGAAAGATATGTTTTTAGGTAAAACAAACTTTTGCTTTTTTTTTTTTTAATATTTTTCTTTGTGTTATATTACCTTAGGTAAGTGTGAATACATAATTTACCTCCTTATATATAGGTCACATTTAGCCCGGATTTTATAAGTTCGAATTAGATAAAAATGAGATTCTTATTATCTTATATAGTGTTTGTTTATATTCGGATATAATATGGATACAATGAGCACCAACAAGGCATTGGCAACCTCCCAATGTAATGGCTCTTGCATTTAAAATTTTTAACCTATTTGGGTATATCCTACCCTCTAGATGTGATTTTTTTTTATTTAGTTTATATCTTGATCATATATGAACTTGAGGCGATTTTTGTGTTACCTTAATTATAGAGTAGGGCATAAGTTGTCATATCTAGAGTTATATACGATGGATCAAAAGAAGAGTTAGATATTGAAAAGCTACTAAAAGAGACTATGTGGCAAATAGGTAAGAGGTTTGGTGGAGACACTCACTCTAATAAATTGAAGAGATAAGTTTATAAGAAGTTCTAAAATTTGTTACGGAGATATAATTGAATCCTAAAATTATTAAAATGTATAATCAAATTATTAAATTTATTATGAAAGTGCAATTAAATTTTAAAATTTTTAAAAAGTGCAATCAACGGAAAGATTTGTTTTAAACAATTCGACAAATTTTAGAATTTAATTACACTTTTTAAAATTTTTATGACTCAACTGCATTTTCGCAACAAGTTTTAGAATTTTCAATGTACTTATTCTTAAACCGAAAGTACTTGCAAAATGTTTGGTTGGTAGCCAAGTTTGAGTTTCTCCCAAAATAAATACTAATTTAACATAGAAAAAATTACAATTTTTTTCCGGCAAACTTAAATGCTAATGAATGGGTTTTAAAAGAAAGCACTATTTTGTGCCAATGAATATATCTTCCTTTAAAATTGAAATTAAATTGAAGGGTTATTATTGTGAAAAATCCCAAGCTAATGTACTTATAATAAATTTATCTAAACTGATTCTTTGACCATACAAAATTTCAAACCGATAAACATGTGATAAATTTACTCCAAACTCATTTTTGACCACTAAAAATCCTAAATTTATACATTTATGACATATTTATCTTCCATTAGTTTCTGTTAAATTGGATTAGTATCACGAAAAATCACAAACCAATACACTTTTGAGTGGATGGTAAAACCTTAAATTTGTGCCCCGTCATCTACAATGTGTCTCCAACTCAATAATTGGATAGTAAAATTTGATGAAAACAAGCATATGATAAATTTATCACAAATGCACTAGATTGGCTTTTTTTGTAGTAAAAAAATTAGTTTGAGATAAATTTATTATATGTGTATCGGTTTAGGTTTTTTTGGAGCATTAACTCTAAACTAAATACAAGCTTAAAAGATAGAGAAGATGCTTCTCTTCTTCTTACTAGATACAAAGATTCACAAGCCAATTGAAAGTAGATGCAAGTTCACGGTAAATAAATAATATTATGGTTCCGTTTATTTTATAAAAATAAATGATTTGAAAAATATTTTTTAAAAATGATTGCTTTTACACTCGAAGTAATCAACCATTGAAAAATATTTTCACTATTAAAAAATTTATATCTAAATAACTTTCAATTTTTTTTTTTCAAATCATTCGTTTTTGTAAAAAATACACCAAAAATAATTAATGTCTAATGTTCAATTGGTGCTTGTTTGGGCATGTCTTGTCCGCTATCTATCTTAGTGAGGGGATCTCGCGAGAGATAATTTATTATATAACTCTGGGGTGGGGTGTTCTTATTCGTTAATTATATATATATTGACATTATCAATAAACGAGATTATATAATTGGATATGTGACGTCACTCTTAATAATTAAGTACTAATTTATTTTTCTTCTTTTAATTTTTTAAAGCGAGGAGGGACTGTATCTCTCCGTGACAAGGGGGATTCGTTGTCCTTTTCCCGAGCGCACGGTCGTGCGTCGTTCCGAGGTCAATGTTTCATCGTGTTTTTTGGGGCTGCGATTTTAGGCGTCGGTTGGCGCATTATTGTCGTATTTCTCAAAATCGTGTTTTTTTTTTTTTTTTTATTCGCTTTGACCGGGCGGTCAAAGATTGGGGGCCCACACCGGTGGAAACTCGTTGCTCTTTTCGAGTGCATCAAGGGCACACGGTTGGCCACTTGGGACCATCTCCTTCCTTTAATATTATATCTGCCTATATATATATAATTTATATATTTATATATTTTCTTATTATTTTTATTTCGATAACAAACCTACAAAATGGTGAGATTCCTTTCCCTTTTAATGTACCAAAGCCTAGAAATTATTAAAACTGAAAATCAACCAACGTGGCTTACCGTGCATTTGTTTTGGAAAAAGTGTTTTTTGTGAATTGATTTTCCGAAATTTTACTCATTTATTTTGCACAAAATAATTAGTCAACAAAAATATTCATGCATAAATTTAGGAATGAAGATGTGAAGACACTTCACGGAATTATTCATCTCTAATTTTTCAATTTTTATTTTATATTCTTTTTACTTTTCATTTTGGTTTTTTCTCTTTTTTTTTCCCCTCCTTTTCTTTTTACTTCTCTCTTGTTGGCAATGGCCACAAACATAGGCCATCAAGGCTATAACTCACCGGCACGAGGTTGAGGCTTGTTGGGATCTAGCGTGGTTGAAATTGCCAACCTTGCGCAAGGTCAAGGCCTTGTCGAGCCATGCCTTTGCTTCAAGCTCTAAGTGGGTGAGCTCAAGTCTTGCTTGATCGCAGCAAGCTTGAGCTTGCTTGTGGTTGTCGTTGCATGAGCCTTGAGCTTGCTTGTGGCATTGTTGGTCGGTCGTAGTGAAGGAAGGAGGAAAAAGAAAAGGAAAAAAAAAAAAAAAAAGAAAAGAGAAAAATTTTAAAAAAATTAAAAAAATTTTAAAGATAAAATATAGTTAAAAAATTAATTCTTTTCATAAGATAAAGTCATGAGATTAAAATCATTTTCCAATAAAATCCAAATATCAAAAAGTATTTTCTATCCTATAGCACCAAGTAAAGAAAAACTAACTGTATTATTAGAAAATATTTTCCAGGAATTTTTTTTTATTGTTAAGTTTTTCATAAAACAAGCACACCTTACATATTTGGCTTTGGAATGAACCAATTCGGCAAGGAAAATTAAAAATTTGAAAAATATGTTTTTTTTTCCAATTTTTGATCACTTATATTTCTTCAAAAAACGAGCAAATAAAAAATATTTTTATTATGTTTTACAATATAATATATATTTTAAATGATCATCTATATTTCTTATAAAAATGAATAAAATTTTTAAATATAAACTATTATCAATAATGAATTACATTAGCTAGTTATTATAAGTGATATGAGCAACCAATTTTAGAAAAATATCTGTTGAATTATTCATTTTCCTTGGAGAAAGCCAGGCTTAAAGGACCAAAGTTTGGAAAATATATTTTTTGTGAAAGAAACGGATTAATTTCTTTTGCTTTTGTAGTCTACTAGCTCTCTCCACTCCATGGATGAACGAACTGTCTTGAGTGTTGGCCCATTTCTCTTCTTGCGTGGGCCTGTTAGAGCTAGGCTTGAGAAAGAGATGCACAGGCAACGTCGTTCGTGCGAACCGTGAAGATGGCGAACATTTACAAAGAAGAGGAGGTAAAGAATATCTGAACAGATTCATGAATTCTCACCGCCATCGGTTTGAAGAAAAATGGGGAAAACAGAAAGCTTTTCATTCGTAGGATGTTGTCCCAAAAGGAGAGCTACCTAAGAGAAAGAGAGAGAGAGAGAGAGCCATCAAGCAGTAGCTCGAAGCTTTGGGGATGAAGAAGAAGATGATGACGATATTAGGGTTGATCCTCGAGCGAGGGTGGTTTGCTGGTGCTGCTGGAGGAGGACTCGATGGGATAAGAGGCGTCCATGGCGATGCTGCATGAACCCTCCTTTCTTGTCGATCTGGCGCTGCATTCTAATGTAGCCGTTGGTGCCCCGTGAGCTCTTCACCATCCAACACTCCGTCCCGTCCCTCGTGCTTTGTCCTGCATTTTCCGTCGAACGCTCCTTGCAGGCGCACGAGTATCAGTCTCACTATTGTTAGTTCGCGATCCCTTTCAAAGTTTGATTTAGGGAGATTACCTTGGAATAGAATTGGAAATCCTCGACTGCCGGCGTTGATGGACACCGCCGCGGGCTAGCATGTAGAATGAGCAACGGCCTAAGGGGGAGTTAAGGCGAACAAAAAGTCACCGCCGGTTAGGGCGGAACAACACCTCGGGATGAGGCACACACAAATTCTTACCATGGTGGAATTGCAAGAGCCATCTTCGGCTGAATAAGGATAGTTCTTTTCCATGGTTACGCTGCTGTTCCGCTTGATGAACTCGAAGGCATAATCCATGAGTCCCCCCCATCACAGCCCTAGTTTTTCTCGTTGCAGTCAGCAAGCTCTTTGCTCCGACAAGGACTCGAGCTCCTTCGTCTTGCTCTGATTAATGCCTTCTACGGCAACCACACTCGAAAACACCCAGCAGCTACTGAAAGATGTTTTGGGCAAAACTTAGCTCGATCGATCTTGATGGACCTGTACGGTTTCAAGACGTAGCGAAAAGAATTCCTATTCCATGTATACCACTGCAAAAAAATTGAGTGTCACATTTAAGTAGTTATTTAAAGTTAAGAAAGAGTTCACATGCAGTAATTAGACTTCCTTCTTATTGGTTTCATTACCTTTTTGGGAGAAAGATATAGTGTCTAATTTTTTCTGAATCTATATAAATTAAAATGCATATACATATTTTGTTTTTTATAGTTTTGATGGGAAGGTAAGCAAACTGTCAGACGATTAAAAACAACACCAAACGTGTAACTAAAATGCACATTGTAAAGATAAAATCTCAACGTGAAAAGGGTCCACACTTTCCTAAGCCTTGTCTTATTTTCTCAGAATGAAGGGAAAAAGCACTAAGCTTTTCAGACATCAGACGTCACTCCCTCTTACTATATCTGGGCTGGCGTTTGAACTTTTTACTCGTTGCATCTCTGCATGCTGCACGCTTTATCTTCTTTGACTGACTGTTCATGTATGGTGACGATTCAGTTTTCTCTGAAAATGCCTTTTCGGCTCGACATGCGAAAGTGTGATGAAATGCCAAGAAACTTTGTCTTCTTTTCCATCGTAACTGGAAACTTTTTCTTTGTTCCAAAGATTTGGATTGTTCTTTAACTCGAAACTAATCTTTTGCGCATTAGACTTCGCTAAATATGGCTACGGGTGCGATTAGCGCAGTTTTTTCCCAAAGAGTTTTGGGCCTTCAAAGGTCATTGAGCCAACCATGCTTGGCATGTGGGATCTTCTTAAGAGGGAGAGAAAAATAGGCACTCTTTAATTATTCTGAAAAACAACTCCATGTACCGTGCATATTTGCAGAGAACCTCCTTCAACTCGCTAGAGACCAGCAAAATTTGGCCTTGCCAGCTCTGGGATAGGCTTGACCTCAGCCTTGCTGGAGGTTGGTGAGGTCGCCCCCTTGGGTGACCTCGCTTGAGGCCGGCGAGGGTGACCCTCATCAGTAGTCGCTTGTGACCAGTCATCGGCCATTGTTGAGACCCGGTAGCCAATGGAGAACGAATAAGAAAAAGAAAGAAAAGAAAAAAGAAAAGAAAAAGAAAAGAAAAATTGCAAAAATTATCCACATCAACAATGCTTGTGTCATGTAAGATGATTATCATCCACATCAGCGAATTTCAGCTAAGATTGGTCAAATGGACTATATTGACAAATTTTCAAAAGGCTTAGGATTTAATTGGCCAAATTAAAATATTTATGATTGACCGACACAGGTATAATGGTTTTGGGACTTTTTGTTCATTTCCCCTTAGTTTCAATGTTCCAAACATCTCCCACAAAAATTTGGCTTGCACTATTTCTACCCACTTTTAGCTCTTAACATCCCTTTTTACATTGAATTGATTATATTAATGCTTGCGGGTTCCACTCTAGACTTAAGATTATTTCTTACTTTTATTTTTTAATTTTTATTGATTTGTTTCATTTTTACTAGAGACAAACTATCAATGCCTATCTCAAATAATATTTATTAATATTAAATGTGGAGCCCCACTCTTGATTTAAGACTAATGCTTGCCTTCATTTTTTTTTTTTTTTTTGGTTTTTTCCTTTTCTTTCTCAATTTGGGACGAAATTGGTGCACCTCTTTTTATAGTTTATTTTATAGATAACTACCTAAACATTTTGTTTCTAGAAAAACTAATTATTTTTTAATGATTTTTGTATTTCCTTTTTTAATATTAGGAAACGATTATTCAAGAAGTAATTAACCAAAAGTAAGAGGATAATCTTTGAGTGAATTGTGTATAATACATACAACAACCACATTAATCAATATTTGAGTAAATTCTTGTAAATCTTTGAGCATAATTTATAGAAATAAAGTAAACAATTTGTAAATAAAATTAACATTTCTTTACTCTAATAAATGATTGGTGCCTGCTCAAGTTATAGTAATGGAGAGTAAGTTCTAAAGAAGACAAACATGAATGAAACGTTGAAATATAGTGGGTGTGAAAGAATTGGTTAGGGTGAAAAAAGTTTGAAAGTGATGTGGGTAAATTTTTCTTTTAGCAAAATTGAAAAGAATAATATTAAATTAAGGGTAGGACTCGCAAGGGATAATGTAGTTAGTTTAATGTGATAGGAGAGTGTTAAGAGCTAATAATAACAGTGAAAAGAGTAAAAAATAATCTTAAATTAAAAATGGGATTTGAAAGGGTTAATATAATCAATATGATGTGATGGGAGTGTCAGGAGTTGGTAAGAATATGAAAATATCAAATAGGGTGAGCCAATTTTTTTGTTCCGATGTTTAGAAAATATTTTCGTAGGAATTCCTTTCAAGGAAAGAAACATACCATAAATAGTATTTTCTTTTCTTTTTCATCAATTAGGCAAAATGCGCACACTTACATTTCTATGTTTTTTTTGGGTCAAATGGCACTCGCTTGCATGGTTACGCAAAAATGGGAAAGAAGTTTTCCATTTAGATGAGATCCATTTCGAGAGAGGACAGTTCGTCTACATAAAATATATCTATTAGATAATATTATAATAATTGGGGTTTGCCTTTATAGCCACGAGGATGTAAGAATTCGAATTTCCATCTTCTCAAGAGGTTCATGTGGGAACAATTAGTTTCTAATGCAATTTTTGATTCTTCTCAAAAAGTTGGGATGGGAAAGATTAGCTTAAAGTGGATTTTGACCCTTATTTCCTATGGAGAAATAGATTAAAAGTCAAGTTAAAATATGATGGAAAAAAAAATTATTTAACAGAGAAAGAAGTGAATCCACGTGCCCCAATCCTTGAAAAACTGATCCCAACGTGCCGTGCCATACGTGATGACTCATGTAAAATATTTTCAGGAGGTCCCATCAGAATCTCTGCGCTAGATTTCATTCTATCTCCAAACCCTCCAATTTGGATGCGTACAAGATGGTGGCCGAACTCCATTTGCATTTTCTGCCGGCGGGACCTTCAGTTTCATACGAACAACACTGCTAAAAACCAAACCGGATCATGAAGTGATAGCCTTGTCGTATTCTAATGAAGCTGTCGTCTTGTGGCCTTACGTGCATGTTCACAAAGATTCTGATTCCTCGAGTATTTCCTTAACCTCGTCACGTTTTTCATTCGTTAGAAAGATTGAATTGATGGAATGAGCAATGACAACGACATACAGAGTCGATGGACTTTAGGAAAACTACCACCTGCTAGAACCGAGGAAACATGGACGCTGCCGGCTTGAACCGATGACGCGATGTCCAATCCGAATCGGTCTGGCGAGAGAAGTGTCTTCATTGAGAGACAAATGCAGGGTGGCTGTTTTTCTACCGAGTCCCGTTAGTAATATAAATTCACTGTACAAACGGAATCCTAATGCAGTATCGAACGGAAGCTGGCTTGTGACGGGGTGTCGAAAGGGTAAACTGAAACACCTGAGCCTGAGGATTTTTTACTGGGGTTTTAGTTGATGGGACGTGAAGGAAGTCTCTTCCGATACGCTGATGGCGTCGACAAGTTGTTGATTTTGCTTGGAGTAGCAGGTAGTGTAGGAGATGGGTTGATGACACCACTGACGATGCTTGTTCTAAGCGATGTCATCAACAAGTATGGAGGAGCTGGTCTTAACGGCGCATTCAAGAAGGCGACCGTGGATGAGGTATTTTTCATTGAGTAAACAAGCTTAATACCCTTCTCCAATCTTCTTATGCAGTTGCTTCGTGACAGCATTAATCGTGTAAAATGTCAATTTGTCACCGAGAGCAATCGGCTTAATGCAGCTAGAAGATTATCTTCGACATTTTTGTGCGAGACTAGTTTTCAGATATACAATTCAGCTACTTATCAGATTGGAAAATTCAAGCTTTTACTGATGATTCGGCTGCTTATTACATGGACAGCATGCGCTGAGACTATTCTATGTCGCGATTGGAGTCGGTGCATCAGCTTTTATCGGTACGTGACTTACCTTAACTTTAAATCCTCGGTGAAGTATCTTCAAATCAGTTTTGTCAAATACGTAGTGTTTAAAATTAGGAAAGTGTAGGCATGATGAAATCATGGCGATGTACGGGCGACTCAAATTTGATTTGCCATCGAGAGTATGTTTCGATGCACATGTTTCCCCTTTTTCGGCAGAGGGGATTTGCTGGACAAGGACGGCAGAAAGACAAACTTCTCGGATCCGAGTCGAGTACCTGAAATCAATCCTGAGACAGGAAGTCGGTTTTTTCGACAGTCAAGATGCTTCTTCTGCGACATTTCGAGTAGTGTCAGCCATATCTTCCGATGCACATTCAATCCAAGACGTCATAGCCGAGAAAGTAATTCCGAATTTCATTTTGTATGCATAATCTCTGACTTCTTATAGCATTTATCTCACTCTCCCTTACAAACTCTTTTGCAGATCCCAAACTGCCTGGTCCACCTCTCGTCTTTCGTTTTCACGTTTTTGGTTGCCCTGAAACTTTCATGGCGAGTAGCCCTCGCTGCTCTTCCATTTTCTCTCATGTTCGTAATACCCGGTATTGGATTCAGGAAGCTACTAATGAAGCTAGGGATGGAAATGAAAGAGTCCTATGTCATTGCCGGTGGTATTGCCGAACAAGCGATCTCCTCCATCCGGACAGTGTATTCATATGTCGGGGAGCATCAGACACTAGTTCGGTTTGGCCACGCTCTGCAGAGTACTCTAGAGCTCGGTATAAAGCAAGGCTTTGTGAAGGGCTTGATGTTAGGGAGCATGGGAATAATTTACGCGGATTGGGCATTCCAGGCTTGGGTCGGTAGCATTCTCATCACCGAGAGAGGAGAAGGAGGCGGCCCTGTTTTCGTCGCTGGAATCTGCATCATCACGGGAGGAGTGTAAGTTTCTTCTCATCTGATTGCTTATTTTCTCAGGCTATGATGAGTTTCGCATTCTTTTCACATTGCCATTCAATTAAGTTCATGTAGTAGAACTAGAACAGTAGGACTCAAGTAACTACAAGGATGTGATTTGAATGATGTGCAAGGCAAGCAATTTTACCATTCAAATGATGTTTAGTGCATCGAAAGAAATATTCTGTGTAATTGCGCCGGAGACTGTTACGTGCCAGCGAAAGGTTTTGCAAATGAACGAACCTATCTGTGCTTCGAAAACAGTTCAGTTTTAGTAATGTCATAACTCACAACTGATTGCTTGCAAAACCCAGGTCATTCATGAACTTGCTCCCCAATCTCTCTTCTATCACTGATGCGATAGATGCTGTGGGCCGAATCTTCAAAATGATTGATCAGGTTCCACATATCGACTCCAAAGAGAAGAAGGGAAGAGCTATAGCCAATTTCAGAGGAGAAATAGAATTTAAAGGAGTCGACTTCAGCTACCCATCAAGGCCGGATAGTCTAGTCCTAGACGGATTTCATCTGAGAATACAAGCTGGCACGACAGTAGGTTTGGTCGGGGGCAGCGGTTCGGGCAAGTCCACCGTGATCTCCTTGCTGGAGCGGTTCTATGATCCAGTTTGCGGCGACATTATACTTGATGGATGCAACATAAAGAATCTGCAGCTCAAGTGGTTGAGGTCCCAAATGGGTCTGGTTAATCAAGAGCCTGTTCTCTTCGCTACATCGATCAAGGAAAATATTGTTTTCGGCAAGGAAGGGGCGTCGATGGAAGCTATCACAAAGGCGGCTAAGGCAGCGAATGCTCATGATTTTATTTTGAAATTGCCGGATGGATATGATACTCAGGTACTACAAAACTCTCGCCTTCATTTCCTCTCAAATTTTATCTTGATGAACATAGATACTTTGGGAATGTTAAGGACTCACCAGAGTTCTTCTTTGTGCTTTCAGGTTGGACAATTTGGAGTGCAGTTGTCTGGTGGACAAAAGCAACGGATTGCAATCGCAAGAGCTCTCAGAGACCCAAAATCCTTCTGCTTGATGAAGCCACGAGTGCATTGGATGCGCAGTCAGAAAGAATAGTACAGGAAGCCCTGGACCAAGCTTTGGTTGGAAGGACAACGATCATAGTCGCTCATCGCCTCTCAACCATCTGTAGGGCTGATCTGATAGCGGTGGTTCAATCGGGAAAGGTAGTAGAGTCGGGTTCTCATGATGTCCTGATCAATATGAATAATGGTGAAGGGGGCATCTACGGGAAGATGGTGCGGCTGCAAGAAGTGGCGACCGAAAATGAAGCACCTCCTAGTCCATTCTTTCAGACAGAGAATGCACGTCACAGCATGACAATGACATACCAGAGCCCCCGAAAATCGAACCAGGCGAGGCCGAGCTGGCCAAATAGCCCTGCCTCCATTTATAGCCCGGTGTATTCCGTCAGTTTACCACCCTCCTTCCAAATAGATTCATGGGACGATTTCAATGATAGCCACTCCACAAAACATCCTCTTCCTCGGTCTTCTCACTGGCGTTTGCTCAAGATGAACACGCCGGAGTGGAGACAAGCAATGCTAGGATGTTTAGGGGCTGCCGGCTTCGGAGCAATTCAGGCGGTTCAGGCTTTTTGTCTGGGTACCGTCGTCTCCATTTACTTCTTGGGAGATAATGCTGCCATCAAGTCTGAGACCAGGATCTATTGCTTCATCTTCCTAGGCCTTGCAGTTCTCAGCCTTATAGCCAACGTTGTTCAACATTACAACTTTGCCATCGTGGGCAAGCGCTTGACTAAAAGGGTGCGGGAACAGATGCTAGAGAAAGTCCTCACTTTTGAGATCGGTTGGTTCGATCAAGATGAGAACACGAGCGCAGCGATATGTGCACGGCTAGCATCAGACGCGCACTTTGTACGTTCCCTCGTTGCCGACCGCATGTCTTTATCAGTGCATGTCATTGTCAGCGCCGTGGTGGCTTTTGTGCTCGCATTGGTGATCTCCTGGCGAGTTGCGATTGTGATGATCGCTATTCAGCCTCTTATCATAGTTTCCTTCTACTCGAGGAGGGTGTTGATGAAGGGACTGTCCGAACGAGCTCGGAAAGCGCAGACTGCAGGATGCGAGCTGGCCAGTGAAGCCACCGTTAACCACAGGACTATTACCGCCTTTTCCTCTCAGTGTCAAATCGTCCATCTCTTTCAAGACACGCTCAAAGGTCCGAGAAGAGAAAGCATCAGGCAATCATGGTTTTCGGGCATCGGCTTGTTCAGTTGCCAATTCCTGACGACTGCAGCCATAGCTTTGACGTATTGGTATGGCGGGAAGCTAATGATCCAAGGTCTGGTCACCTCGAAGCACCTTTTCCAAGTTTTCTTCATATTAATGAGCACTGGCCATAAAATTGCGGACGCGGGAAGCATGACTTCTGATCTGGCCAAAGGCAGTGATGCCGTCAGGTCCGTCTTTGCGATCCTAGATCAGGAAAGCGAGATTGAGCCGCAAAATCCTGAAGGAATCACGATGCGAAGGCCGATTAGAGGCCATATAGAACTGAAGAACATATGCTTCTCTTATCCAGCTAGGCCTGAGCTGATCATTTTCAAGGGTCTAAGCCTTGAAATCGAAGCCGGAAAAAGGGTGGCGCTCGTTGGGCAGAGTGGGTCGGGCAAATCCACCATCATAGGATTGATCGAAAGATTCTACGACCCTCTGAGCGGACATGTACTCATAGATGGACAGGACGTCAAGAGCTATAACCTGAGAGAGCTGAGATCTCACATAGCCTTAGTCAGTCAGGAACCGACTCTTTTCGCGGGAAGTATTCATGACAACATTGTCTATGGCAACGAGGATGCCACCGAGCTTGATGTCAGGAAGGCGGCTGCTTTTGCCAATGCTCATGAATTCATAAGGTATATATAAACACTGTCCTATCTGGTATGACTCAAAAAGCATGACGGTATGCGGTGGTTTCTGATTTCTGAAGATCTGATTTTTCTCATTTCAGTTCAATGAAGGACGGGTACAACACATACTGCGGGGCTAGAGGAGTTCAGCTATCTGGGGGGCAGAAGCAGAGGATCGCACTTGCTCGAGCAATACTGAAAAGCCCGGCAATCCTCCTGTTGGATGAGGCGACGAGCGCCCTCGACAGCGTCTCAGAGAACCTAGTCCAGGAATCATTGGAGAAGTTGATGGTTGGACGAACATGTGTGGTCGTGGCTCACCGGCTGTCCACGATACAGGGCTCGGACTCGATAGCTGTGATCAAGGATGGGAGGGTCGTGGAACGAGGCTCACATGGGGATTTAATTTCCGCGGGGCGTCAAGGGGCTTATTACTCTCTGATAAAAGCACAGGGCGATTACACCATGTAGTGCAGTGAACAACAAGCATTGTGCAATAAGATGCTGTAAAATTGTGTATCCTTTAGTTATCCATGACTTCTGAAGGGGAAACAGTAGGATCTGAAGGCCTTATATCGAGCTGAGTTCTATGAACAAATAGATCTCGTCTTTTTTGAAACATTTTCTCTGAGAGAACTCGAACGAACGTTCATGTTTCTTCTTCAATTTTGCAATCTAGACATTCAGTGTGGCTTACTATGTTTAGATCCTGTAAGTGTAGTCTTTAGCTCCTCTTAACAGGACCGAATGAGCTGATTGTTTCTCACACATTAACATTGTCCTGAAGCTACTTTCTGAGATCTGGTGCATGATCTCTTATGAAGTTATATTGATGCGTGTCTGGTTGAACGAAATTAGAAGGACACTACGAAACAGCCGGGAGTTTCACAATTTCATTCCTAGTTTTCCGCCCAGAACTTCTTGTCAGTCCTGTTGCCCTGCATCATGATGGACTTGCCCTTGTGAAACTGAATGGAGGATCTTCCATTTGTAACGAATGCTTGCTGCCATGAAACAGCAAGTAATGGCCATGGTCCGTCGTCATTGGCTCCATGAAAAATGTCCTAGAAAACAGGCAAGATAATCACCATTCACAACCGCACATAGGGGTTGCCTTGGACTGATTTGGCGTAGGCGATTAGATTCGTCTGAAGAGGTCCGCACAGTAACTGGTCAGTCAGCATCGATTTCTTTACCATTCACGGAATCAGTGTCATCGGGTAAGAAACATTCAGCCGTTTCCTTGTGACCATTCGACCCACTAGGAGGCATGGCCTCTTGTTTGTTTTCTGATTCTATTTTCACATCTCTCGACGATGATCAAGCAATTGTCAAGTCGAGGCTGACATATATGCCGCCATGAATTAGTCGACCACGAATGGATCTTGAAAGAGATGAGTGCTGATTTAGACAGGCAAATTTCAAGAACATCAAGCATGACAAAATACAGATTATAATCCCTACATTACATCCTTCCTTTCTACCATGAAATGAATATATGCAACAAAAGATCTTGATCATACATTAATTCTGCAGTTACCCTTCATTGGCTGCTCAATTGTTTTGTGATTGGCAATCACTTTGGGTCTACAAACTATTCATGCACAAGGCACATATAGTCAAAAGAAAGAGGACCATTGTCATTCATCACTGGCTGCGCATTGGCTGGACCGGTTCCTTAAGAAGGAACCTTAGAGAGACAAGACAGTTGGAAGTCTTAATGAAGTTGTTCATCAAGTCCTCAGCCAGGGAATCGGCCGGCCCTTGTTTGAAATCTATCACCATCTTGGCCAAAGTCATTGTAGAACTTGCGAACCAGCGTATCCTGCTTGTGTTGTATGACAAATGGACAATGTACTTCGATGGTGCTATCAACCTATCCGGTTCGGGCTTTGGGCTAGTTCTTATTTCTAGGGCTGACCAACATATGGTAGCCGCTAAATTGGTCTTTTCATGTAATGATAATATTTCGGAGTATGAAGCTTGTATTCTTGGTCTTCAAGCTGCCATTGACATGAAAGTTTAAAGATTACAAGTTCATCACGATTCAACACTCATTATCCTTCAAACTGAAGGCCAATGGTAAACTCGAGATAATGCAATAGAATATTCTATATTAGAATTGATATTTATGGTTAATTAAATTCATAAGTACATTTGTTATGAACAAATTAATTAGTGATATTATATGTTATAATATCTCAAGAAACCATAACTTTGAATTGCATGAACTATAATAATATCCGTGGTATATTATTAACTCCTTAATCAAACTCTATATGTGATTAATCGAAATTCTGTGATGAAATATAATATTGGTAATAATATTATGACTCTCCCAATTGCTAATTAGTTTCCTTAATTTATATTATTCATATGGAGTTGGATAGTTTTATATGTTGCACATTACAAATTAATAGTATTTGATATAGTTTTCAATAATTCATTACCATCTTTATTCCTTTGCTATTACAATGTAAACCAAACAAAAGCAACAGCTATTCGATTATACAAATCATACTATGTAATAGCTATAACAACTCTACATTGCAAAAGTTATAACTATTTCGATACAGCTTATAATAAACGATTTGCACGTTCATCTCACGAAATGGTTTTGCAGCACGATTTGAAGTGTGATATCGGCTTAAATTCGAGATTTTTAATAGACTTTTTGCCTAATCATCACAATTACCAAGTTGGACTTCTTATCAAGATGATATCTAAAAGGGATAAGGTCACAAAAACTCTAGACTATGCTCACCGTAATACATTTACTTTAATTTTTTTGTGACATTAAAAACTCTAAATTATGCCAATCGCAACACCTTTACCCTAAACTTTTATGTGTGACATAAAAAAACCTCAAATTATACCTATGTTGTATATTTACCTTCTATTAATGTTCCGTTAGATATTTTTTAACCAAAGTCATTTTTATTTCACTTAAACCATGTGACTACTATTATGTCAACGCTGTTTGCTTTCCGATGTTCATGTAAGTAGATTTCTAATGATTCTCTTTGACAATAGGGTAAATGTGTCTCCACAAATTTAGGATTTTATATATCACATATAAAAGTTATGAAGTAAATATATTATAGTTAATATAATTTAGAATTTTCCATGACTTTCCTCTTATCTTAAAAACGAAAGAAAAGAAGTGCATCGAACTTGTCGGCTGAAGATGATATGGACCCATTTTCGAGATAACCATAAGTCTACTCGATTCGTCTTCTTTAATTTTGGGGGGACAGAAAGGAAAAGAAAAGAAAAGAAAGGACATTTTGTTCCTTAGAGATAGACTAGAGGTGGATAAGACAATGATATACATACATTTGTCAGAATGGAGAGCACCCCCATTTTCTTTTCTAGCGCGAGCCATCTTAGCATGCTTTCGGACCACACAATTTCAATCGTGAATTCAATTGATCTCACCTTAAATGATTTGAAAATCGCGAATTCTATGCGCACTGCACTTTGGTTCCGTTTCTATTTTTTTTCTATTCTTTTATTCTTCAAAATAGAAAAATAACAGAATTTTATTTGGTTTACAGTTATTAAACGTGTTCGAATGCTCAAAAACTCTTTTAGAACATAGAAATGAAAAAAAAGAAAATTCTAAACATGAATTATTCCTAAAAATAGGTTCATCACTTGACGGATCTCAAACCCGTAATATCCGAGCGACTCAGATGGATCGAGTGGGCTCACCCTTACGAAACGTATATAAACAATTTTTCCTATCCTCATTTTTTTCCGATTTTTTCTTTTCCGTGTCTTTCTTTTCGCGACATTAATCCCTTTTTTTTTCTCTCGTCTTGATTGTTGCTAATGCTAAACAAGGAAAAAGCCTTAAAAAGGGGAGTAGTAATTACAGGGTTTCAGCAATCTTCCTACCTGCTCCGTGAATTTAAAAGAAAGGCCCAAGTGGACTGGCACCAACTGGATGGAGTGGGGCCCTTTGGAGAAAAAGTGCAGCCTCCCTCTCTCCTTTCTTTATCTTCTTGACATTACCGCGTTTCCTTATCATCTTCCTTTTCCAAAATTTGTAATCATGGAAGTTGCCAAAACACCATGACTTCCCACCCAAAAAAAAAAAAAAAAAAAAAAAAAACTCCACATCCTCGTCGGCCGCCGTTGGCATGGCATCTAAACCCCATCGAGGCGACATTCTATTTTTGGTAATGCGATTTTAAAAGTCTTTAGTGCAAAATTGAGTTTCGAGAAAATACTCGAAGGGCCGAGGCGACTCATACCCGATTTTGAGTTCTTGATATAGCCCTTGCCAAACTACTTATATTCCGATTTGTACCCTTGCCTCTCGAGCCTCTGACTCAACACAGGGATTGCCACATTTTCTTGTCATTTTATAAATCTTAACGTGGTCTTTTTTTATTGTCAAATAAATCTTATCATGGTTGAAATTGTCAAATGCCAGGACTTCAAAAAGATGAACAGAAGCTGTTCATATTCTTGTGGCCCCTTTGGTGGATATTTGACCTGTTTGCTCCCCGAGATAATCATTTCCCACCTAACATTAGACAGTCGACGATTAATCTTCAAGCCGCGCTATATCCCTTTCCCATTTTTGTCTAAGACATTCATTTTTTTCCAGTTAACTTTTTGACCAATTAAAGAGTCGTGCTCGAAAAAGTCATACCTTATCATAGCGTGCATGACTTCGTGGATTTTCTCTTATAAATCGATATGCTCAGGCCAAGTTCGAGCTGATAAGTGAAAATCATCAAAGATCAATCGATCGGATGGTCTCGATCATCGACCCGAAAGCGCTGAAAAACCCTCCTCGACCTAATCCCGGTGAATCTACACTTGCATTATTTCTTTGACTTACCATGTTCATGCACATATATATAACCATCAAGGAGAGTACATGACATGATTTAAGATGGTCCCCAAATTCAACATCTACTTCCCTAATTCAATGTCACGTCAAAACGCACCGAGCCAGCCAACTCCCAGATGCTCCAGTCCGTCCTTTTGACAACCTCGGACGCATTGTCCAGCCCATGTCCCAACCTTCTCTCCTTTCTTTTATCTTTTATCCTTCTGTCACCTTCCAATGTGTCACTTTTCACGTCCTCTCGCGCCCCACTTGATGGAATATGGTAATTATTGATTATTTCTCTCTCTCTCTCTCTCTCTTTTTGCTACTATTGGTGTGACAATCTTAGGATATTTTTGGTCTAATTTTGACCTACTTCACTCCATTGACAATCGGTTATAAGACCTTTTTCGAAGGGCTACCAAGAGGGTAGTGATAGTTGCGCTCACCTTTACTCATTTCAGGCGTGACGAGCTATTATACCTTGTCTATCTAATGGTAGCTAAGACCAAAATCTTAATGTGGGGTCTACCTTTTTCTCGATCGTAAAACCCCCAAATTGATGACTATATCTTTTTTATACGGGGGACTCTCTAACAACGGGCTAAATAACCCCCTCTTGGATTTTCCCTCTTAAGCCTTTTAAAAACTTACTCAAGTTGAAACCTTCTGTCATCTCCTAAGGCGTCACTTTTCGTGTCCTCTCTCACCTCCCACTTGATGGAATATGGTAACTATTGATGATCTCTTTTTTCCTTTTGTTATTTGACGTTACTTGATTCTAACTCTACTTTCTCGATTAGATCAAAGGCGGACCGTTCACGTCGCAATTGGGATTCACGATTAATTGCCGAGCCAAGTGAACTTCGAGGTTTTGGTTGCTTGGGTGCGAGGAGTACTGTCCCCATGTTTGAAGGAGGGAAGGCGCTGGGTTGCCAACGACGTCGTGGCACTCGGATGAAGGGGGGGCTGTGTCGACGTGCGCGGTGGTGGTGGCTAACAAGGTGACGGGTTCGAAGAGAGAGAAGTTGCTTTGAAAAAATGACCCCTTGTATCGTTTTTAAAAATCAATGAATGAAAAATATTTTTATTTTCACACAAATGATTAGATGTAAATTATCATCCATAATAAAAATATTTTTCATTGATAAATAATTTCAAGCAATGTAAGTAATTTTTTTATGAAGATATTTTTCAAAATATTCATTCTTTATGAAATAAATTAGTCGGGAACTCAAAAACAAAAAAGTATCGCATGCCCCTACTGATCATCAAAAAATTATTGCATTCTCCTCCTGATTATTAACAAGTTTTATCCTTCTGTCATCTTCCAACGCATCACTTTTCACGTCCTCTCTCATCCACCCCCAACTTGATGGAATAAGGTAATTATGATCTCTTTGTATTTTTGTTGTTGCTATTATTGGTATGACATTGGGTCTAATTTTGACATGGTTGATTCCAACTCTACTTTCCCAATTAGATCAAGGCCGACCATTCACGTGGTAGTTGGGATTCACAATTAATTGCTAAGCCAAGTGAACTTTGAGGTGCCAAGGGTACTACTGTCCCCGCGTTTGATGGAGGGGAGGTGCTGGGCCGCCAACGACGTCGCAGCACTTGGACGAAGGGGGAGCTGTGTCGGCGGCGTGTGGCGGGGCAAGTGGTGGCAAGCAGCGACGTGCTCGGTGGTGGTGGTAACAAGGTGAGGGGTTCAAAGAGAGAGAGAAGCTGCTCCGATGGTGTCTTTGCTCTTCTGATTTTCCATTTGGAATAATTTCTATAAAAGGTATAACATGATTCAATAGTTGAAAATATTTTCATCCGCTACTCAAATGATGAGACATAAATTGTTGTCGATAATAAAAATAATTTCAATCAATGTAAGTAATTTTTTTTGAAAATATTTTGAAAATTATTTATTTTTCGTGAATTAAATTAGTCAAATAATAACAATAAAAAAGATGCTTTCTCCTACTGGTCATCAACAAGTTCAGGATGTCTTGGCTGTCCCATCATTCTTTCCAGGAAATGTTCACACCAACATATAAATAAATAAAGAAATTAATGCAAGTTGCAAAAATTTATGTTATTTTATGGTCGATTATGTCTATATAGCTTAGCTCGATATCGTTTCCTCAGTCACCCCCAACATTGCCTTTTCTATTTACGCAACCCTCCTTAGACTCCTCTCTCTCGCCCACCGAATAACGAAGCACGACCGCCATGAAGGTCCGGTCATGGCTCGCCACCTGCTCCTCCTCCTCCTCCTCCTGCACCGCCACAGCCGCCGGCGCCACCGTCCCGTTATCCCTCCACCGGCCGTCTAACTGCGGCGCAGGCCGCTCCTCCGACTCTCCCGGTGGCGCCACGCCGCCGCCGCCGTCTTCCTCGTCGTCGAGCTCGAGCTCGAGCGAGACTGGCAGCAACAGCAGCATCGAATCGGAGCTCTCCCTGCAAACGCTACCGTCCATCCCTTCCCTCCAAACCCTAACCGCCGACGCCCTCCACCTCTCCGTCTCCCACCACCTCCTCTGCGCCTTCTCTCCTCCTTGCCTCCTCCCCGTCTCCTGCCTTGCCCCTCACGGCAAGCTCCTCTACGCCGCCTGCGGCCACGAGATCCACGTCTACGACGCCTCCGACGCCTCCGCCGGTGGCGAGATCTCCCACGTCGACGCCTTCAACGTCGGCGCCTCGTCCTCGGGCTCCGTCAAGTCCGTTGCCTTCTGCGGTGGCCGGGTCTTCAGCGCGCACCAGGACTCGAAGATCCGCGTCTGGCAGGCGAAGGAGGCGGCGGCGGCGGCGGCGGCGGCGGCGGCGGCGGAGGACGGGCGCCACGGGCTGGTCGCGACCCTCCCCACCGTGGGCGACCGCCTCCGCCGCTTCATGCTTCCAAAGAACTACGTCAAGGTGCGCCGCCACCGGAAGCGGCTCTGGATCGAGCACGCCGACGCAGTCTCCGCCCTCGCGGCGAACGGAGGCCTCGTCTACTCCGTCTCCTGGGACAAAACCCTCAAGGCATGGCGCGGCGGCGGCGGCGGCGGCGGCTCCGACCTCCGGTGCCTGGAGTCCGTCCGGCCCACCAGGACGCCGTCAACGCCGTGGTGGTGGCCGCCGATGGGACGGTCTACACCGGGTCGGCGGACAGGAGGATCCGGGTCTGGGCGAGGCAGGCGGGCGAGGAGCGGCACTCGCTGGTGGCGACGCTGGAGAAGCACAGGTCGGCGGTCAACGCGCTCGCGTTGACCGGCGACGGGTCGGTGCTGTTCTCCGGCGCGTGCGATCGCTCGATACTGGTGTGGGAGCGGGAGGACAGCGCCAACCACATGGCGGTGACGGGGGCGCTGAGGGGGCACGCGAAGGCCATCCTCTGCCTCACCAGCGTCTCCGACCTGCTTCTGAGCGGGTCGGCGGACCGGACGGTGAGGATCTGGCGGCGGGGGGCGGAGGGAAAGTACTGCTGCCTGGCCGTGCTGGAGGGCCACCGGAAGCCCGTGAAGTCGCTGGCCGCCGTCGCCGGCGGAGACGGCCTCGTCACCGTGTTCAGCGGGAGCCTGGACGGGGAGATCCGGGTGTGGCGGGTCTCCGTTTCGGGCGTCGACAAGGCCCGGGCGGAGTCGTGTTGAAATTGGAAAATTCGCGAGGCAAAATAAAGCGAATAAATATAGTAGTATATAAAAAAATTAAGAAATTATGGTATAAGCTGTTTTTTCAAGCTTTTTTGTGGCACCATCTTGTGAATAATTCCTTTTTTTTTCTTCCTATTCGAAGAAATTGATATCATTAAGAGTTTGTATGCTCTGTCACTTTCTTGATTATATTTATTGATATAATTGATTTAGTGAGTTTGTGTTTCCTGATTTGAAAATCTATTCATGATTATTCTTTTACGAGACAAACGTCACACAAAGAACTACTATCGTTAACTTCTCTCCATAGGCGCTATCAACATATGTCAAACCTAAGAGGCTGTCGATGTTACTACAATGAAATTTTCATTGTCATGTTTGTCCATTATCCTATGGCATGACATGTGATCGTTCCCCTAATCCTATTGGTGCGACATGGCTCTACCTTACTTTGAACTTGCGACATCATCTATGCTTGAGAACATCGACTTATCCGTCAGCGGAGGTGGTGAAAGTGAAACTTTGTTCGCAATTTGGACAACATGGTCCTTTTTATTATTTGGTTGGGTGGGTGTTGAAAACTAGGGTTAGTATTTGTATATATGAACATTTTCACTTGTACGTAACATTTTCCTCGTCATTCTTCTTTCCATTTAACTTGGTTCACTATATTTTCGATATACATGTACCTTTCCTCAAGGTCCCCCAGAATTTTCCCTTTTTTTTTTTTTAATAAATTGGCCATAGTTGAAAAAGTGAATTATCTTTTGCGCCCAAAAGGTGGGAGAGTGATGGGAAGATTGATGATAGACGATCATGAAATAAATGCATTTAAGAGGACCACCAATGGGGTTTGTCTTCAACAATATCTTTCTCCACTTCATCGCCTCCTTTTCAAGAGAAAGCAAGAACATAGATCGCTTATAAAAATATTGAATAAAAATATTTTGATCGTCTGTGAAAAAAATAAATAAAAATTGTTATCGGTGATAAAAAGAGTTTTCATCTACTAATTATTTCAAGTGATATGGGGAATAATTTTTGAAAATTATTTTCAAATTATTCATTTTTTACAAAATAAATGGAGCCCATATCATCTTATTCTCGATACAATGTAGAGTTGCTGCAATCCATTTGATCTCCTTTATTAGAGTAATTTGGCCTGGCCCTTGACAGATGAATTGATTAAAAAAATCTCATCTAATTACTAATCTCAAGAACATCCGTATGCATTGAATGCTAACGCATCCTCCTCAAGATTCTTGCAAGAATTGTCAATACTCATGACATCACGCCAAAGAAAAGAATCTATTCCTTCGGATAATTACTAATTTTTGCAAATCAATTTGGAGGTTAAACTAGACCACACGTCTTGTCCATCCAGAAATATCTCAAATATAGTGCACCAGACACTATCTCTAAACCCCATTTGTTTTATGTAGAATAAATAAATATTAGTATCAAATGAAGCGGGCATATGAACATTTTGTTGTAGTGGAACTGGATACAGAGTAAATCAAGGACTTTCTGTAAGCCTTTTTTTTTTTTTTCTAAGAAGGAATCTCATAAAAAGCCCTAAATTTTCACCTTGTCAAGTACCCATATCTCAAGCCTTTTCTTGTCTCATCAATCTCTAAACTTGAACTCGTGACTCAAAATACATTTTATCACGGATCTATCCATAATGGCTATTGAATATCTGATGTGATGGCAGCTTGGGCAATGCCAATATTTTTAGATTATAAAGAAAATTTAGGTTATTGTTGTCCCATGTACCAAAATTTATGAATTTTGGGGGATTATCCTTTTATTTTTTATTTTTTATACTTTGATAAGAAAAGCACCAAGCGGATTAAACGTGATTGTCATGAACTCGAGCATGGCAACAAAATATTATTCTTTTCTTTAATTAAAGCTGAAAAATGTGGTTATCTATTTCCACTATATATAGCCTTTCTTCCATGGTCAGACTTTCCACAAAATTCCTATATTCATCTCTTGTTCAATCCCGCAACGTGTAATTTGTATTCAACCAGCAATAGCAAGCCATCGTTCTCGACAACCTTTCAGAGCTTTCTACATTCATCGCAAGTACAAAAAAAATAACATTTCTAGCAAAAATAAAAAAGATACAAAAATATCGGGATTTATTGCGCACCTTCGAAGATTTTACTATATATATATTTTCGTGATCTATTTTAATACCATTTAGCATCATATAATAATATTAACCTGTTTGATATCTTAAAATCAATATAATTTCGGCTTTATATATATATATAACGTTATTTTACAAATTTGAAGGAAGAAAGATTCCAAAAAAAGGGAGAGAAAACTAGCATAGTGAATGGCTAAAGTCAAAATTCGTGTCCCGCTAGATCCAATCGTAGATTCGCATTATTATTGAATACGTAGATCCATATTAAAATATTCTTTCATTTATTAGAATAAGGACACATGCTGCCTTGGACGTAACGAGGCGAAGATAACGGGACGATGCAGACAAAATCGAACTTTTTATAAGCTTCTTGCTTATCTGGATAACTTCTTTTTTTGGAGTTAATTAACCGGTATAAACCGCCATTTAAATATATCTTAACTATCTAGAAATTAAGCCTCGGAATAATAGTTTATTCATCTGGTTGATGGATGCTTTGACCATTTTCAACCATTGATGCATGTAAATACTGACTTAAGTTGATGATCAGGATAGGTTGAGACACTTGTAAAAAAAAATCGAGCAAAATAGGAGACTCATATATATTATTAATCACCAACATGTAGTCATAATTTATGAACTCTACTATTGCCAGTGTAATTTTAGCTTTCTAAAAGTCAACTATATTCTTTTAGTTGTTATGCTTTTCAAAATCCTTGAAATTTAGGATAACAATTTAAGATAACAATTTAGAATTAGGTTAATAGTGATTTACCTTAACTCTGTAATTAAGTCTAATTGCTTTATCTCCCCATAATAGAGGTCTTGTACTCTTCTTCTGACGATGTACGTAATATTATAGTTTTTTTCTCTTTTGTTACGAATTTCAACTATGAGAAATTTAAGTGTTTGATAGTATCGTCCCTGCATAATTTTTATAATAAACCTTGCTCACATCGTAATCGGAAGAGTAGAGAGCTATAAAAAGCCTCTTTTTTTTTTTTTCTTTTAAATTTTAACAAGTAAATGTGTATATATTTATACAGAAACTAATTAAACAATTTTTGAAGTGCCGTAAAAGAAAAACTCATGTACATGATGATGGAAAGGGAGGGATGGTCAATGAGGGGAAATCGCGATTGTCCCCAGAATTATTTTGCAATTTTAAAAAATGGCTCCCACGTAATCAGCTCTTGCGACTTCCCAAAAAGAAAATTTAAAGGATTGCTCTCACAATTATTTTTGATTTTACTTCCCAAGTTTTCTAATGTTGTTATCAATGTTTTTATATTTATTTTCTGTTATTAATATCCTAGTCAATTTATTTTCTCCTTTTCTATATTTTCATTTTGTTACAGCAGTCAAGGGTAATTTTTTTTCCCAAAAATAAGATAAAAATATACTTTTACCTCTTAAAAGTCGTATAGGGTACTTCCAAAAGATGGAAATACAGTTGGCCCGTGAATCTTAAGTCGAATATGAATGAAAATGATATTGTCACTAGATATATCACAGAATTTGTAACTTTCATTAAATATTGTCTGAAAAAGCATGTGGTCTCTCCTACATATTTATCTTAAATTAATTTTCGTTTTTCGAAAAATCCCGAATTGGCATCTTTGAAAACCCATCATTAGCAATATGTATTTTTTGTGGATGGCAGATTCATATAAGAAGCAGCTTGAGATTTTTTATAAGATAAAATTAATTTGGGATAAATGTGTTACGAAATATTAGTTTGAATTTTGTGTTAAATCGGATTGGATTAAATGCGCCGTAAGGTATGAGTTGTTGAGTCATTAGTGTAGGGTTATGATTATCCGTCAAAATTAAATTAATGAAGTGCCACTTCCAAATTGACTTAAGATACACGGACCATTACAAATTATTTATTTAGGTGCCCTCTTTTTCATTTTTGGTTTTTTCTTTTCTTTTTCCATTATTAGACAGCTTGAAATTGGACCAGGAAAAGTCCAAGGGCCATTGCCTTTCTTGAAAATTTCCAACCCCAAACACTTCTGGAGAAATCGTGTGAAGAGAGAGCAAGTGACTATTATTTTGGTCGTGGTGGGTCGTTGAGGGTCAAGCTGGCAAGTTGGGCACGCCAATGGATGAGATCAAAGCCATGCAGAGTCAACGTAAATCCCCAGTTGACATTAAATACAAATAGAAAAATACGCAATGGTATTTGGATGGACTCGATATATTTTTGTCATCTCTCATTTGAGCAAATCTTCAGTTGGTTGATATTTTCGGTCCCCTCGGAAAATTTAAAAAAGAAGAAGAAGATGTGCGTGCGGTTTTCTTTTCTCCAATTACATCACCACATGCTCATATAATTGCGAAGATAAAATAAAATACTTCAACATTAATTGAGGCTATCGTCAGCTTTTACATATAATATCATAGTACTCGTACATATGATTAATTCTTGCATAGGCTCCACGCATGGCCATCAAAGTCGAGTGGTTTTTCCAATTAATTCATTGCATTTTGATATTTCCAATTAGTGAGTATACTAAAATTTCATTTCTTCACAATTTATGTGGTTCAACCGAAACTCGATTGATGTTCCTATCTGACGGTGACAAAATGCAACTAATATGTTGCATCATATTGCCACATGGCCCTCCATTTTGTTTAGCTGGAAAGCTGAATGCATTCCGATCAAAATGCATCGATCCCAAGAAGATGAATATTCAGTGCGGTAGATGATTCGATCGAAATTTAGTTTCTTAATTTCAAGATCCAGTGAAGTTAGTTTAAGGGCATATAGTAATGAGGAGATGTATTGTCGCTCAATCGAGCATAATCATTTGCTTTTATTTAAGAGAACCATAAATATACTTGTGTTGGCGACTATTACAACTGAAAAATCTAAGAAAATCCAGTGCTTGTGTTGGGTTTTTGCGGAAGCGTGTGTGCAAGTGTGTATGAAATATGGCAAGGGAGCAAGAAAGTAAGTGTAAATGAAAACAACTTTCACTGCATGAGAAGTACAAGGGAACAACAAAGGAAGGAAAATGCTCCTAGTACTAGTTGGTATTACAAAAGAGGATAGTTTTTCTAGTTTTTATTCTTCTGCTTGGAGGAGACGTCCACCTCCTATTTATAGGCGTGGGTCACCGCCTGAACTCCACCGCCTAGACTCCACCGCCTACAGCTTTGCCTTCAAGTCAAAGTAAAGGAAGTCAAGATCAACTTTTCCTCTCCTTGGATGGCTCTTGATTCTTCTCCACTTTTCTCCATTGATCTTTTCTTGTTGACTAAGGATCCAAAGTTGCGGCTGAGAAGTGTGTAGAGCTGGTGTCCTTCAATATTTTATTTTATTCCTAACTTGCCAAAATGGATCACAGTTCAACACTCCTCCTTGATCCATTTTTGCGATACTCAAGCATACTTCGTAACTTCTTGAACTTGGTTGTCATGGAAGTGCTTTAGTAAATATATCAGCAACTTGATCTTCGGTATTGCAATATTTGAGCTCAATTTCACCATTGCTTTGCACCTCTCGTATGAAGTGATATTTGATGTCAATATGTTTGGTTCTTCCATGGAAGACTGGATTCTTCGATATGGCAATTGCGTACTTATTGTCGCAAAGTATTGGAGTCGGTTCCAATTGTGCTTCTCCAATGTCTTCTAGAATTCTTCGAAGCCATATTGCATGACTAGTAGTTGTAGCAGCTGCAACATATTCTGCTTCTGCAGTGGATTGTGCCACCGAATCTTGTTTTTTGGATGTCCAAGAAAACATTCCGGAACCCAATGAGAATGCATAGCCAGTAGTGCTCCTCCTGTCATCAGTTGATCCTGCCCAATCACTATCAGTGTAACCAATGAGTTTGGCATTTGCACTTGGCCGATACCAAATGCCATAGTTTGTAGTTCCTCGTAAGTATCTAAGAATTCTTTTGGCTGCACCAAAATGAATTTGGCTTGGATTCTGCATGAACCGTGATAGTAGACTTGTCGCGTACATAATGTCTGGTCGTGTTGCAGTGAGATAGAGTAGACTCCCAATCAAGCTTCTATAGAGTGAAGCATTTGCTTTTTCTGCACCATCTTCTTTCAATAGCTTCTCATTTGTCACAAGCGGTGTTGCAACTACTTTGCAGTGATTCATCTTGAATTTCTTCAGGAGGTTCTCGGTATATTTCTTCTGCGATATAAAGACTCCTTCATTTTGGTCGATCTCTATGCCGAGAAAGTAGTGTATCAAGCCCAAGTCCGTCATCTCGAATGTCTTCATCATTTCTTCTTTAAATTCTTGAATCATTGTCTCATTGTTCCCTGTATATATGAGATCATCCACATATAAAGAGACAATGAGAGTGTCGGACTTACCTTGGGTCTTGATATAGAGTGTTGGCTCACTCACGCTCCTCCTAAATCCCTGCTTGGTGAAGTGTTCATCAATTCTGCTATACCACGCTCGTGGTGCTTGTTTTAACCCATATAGGGCCTTCTTAAGCTTTAGAACTTTTTCTTCATTGCCTTTAACAACAAAGCCTTGTGGTTGAGCTACATATATTTCTTCTTGGAGATATCCATTTAGGAACGCTGACTTCACATCAAGTTGATGAATCTTCCATTCTTTTTGTGCTGCTAGAGCTACGAGTGCACGAATAGTATCAAGGCTGTTAGGAAAATCCCTTATGATATTTTGAAGATAATAAAATAAATCAAAGGCTACTAATATATGTTTTTGAGTCTGAATGAAGCAGATGCAGGAACTTCAGTCTGACCGTACCAGACTGAAAATCTAGGCAGACTCAGAATGGAACTACAGGATCAGATCACCAACGGTCATATGATTTTCACTTACCATATTTATATTGATCAACAAGATCAATCAACGGACAACTTCCAAAGAAGGACGAAACACTTATGGAAGCCCGGATTCTGATTGTATGGGCGAGCAGAATCCAAGGGGATCCAATCTACCTCCAACGGTCAAAAAGACTTGCCTTATAAAGTCTGTCCAGGAAAGGGAAGACGGAACTCTCATGGAAAAGAGCCAACGGTTGAGTGTGGCTTGGAGAGTATATAAGGATAGGATGAGACCTAGGAGACTAGGGTGGATAAATATATTCCAAGGCTGATTCAATTCTTCACTAGTTGTCTGAAAAGAGCGTAATTGAGTGATCCTAGTGAATTACCAAAAAGAGTGACTTTGTGAGACATATCATCACCAAGTGCTAACACTCAAGAGTGTGTAATCACCTTTGATCACATAGTGAAATCCAGCCTATTGGCTGATCGCCCGGAGAGTGGACGTAGGCTTGACAAAAGCCGAACCACTATAATTGTGTTTGCAATCTTCTCTACTCTCTATTTAATTTCTGTTTGTAGATTGCAAAATATTGTTATTGCTTGCGCATAAAATTCCTCTACACCTATTCACCCCCCTCTAGGTGTTAATACTAGTTTCCAACAATGGCGAGCAACAGGAGCGAAAGTTTCAGTATAGTCAATACCTGGTTGTTGCAAGTGTCCTTTCGCTACGAGTCTTGCCTTATGCTTTTGAATTGATCCATCAGCATTAAGCTTCGTCTTATAGATCCACTTGACGCCAATAATCTCTTTATCTTCGGGGAGATCAACAAGCTCCCAAGTTTCATTTTTCTCGATCATTTTGATCTCTTCCTCCATGGCTTTAATCCAAACTTCTTCTTTGGAAGCGTCTTCATAGTTTTCTGGTTCTACAAAGAGCAAAGTTGCATGTGTCATAAATTTTTCTAAGGGATTTTACCCTTAGTATTGGAGATTCAAGTAGACTCTTCTTGTGTTGCTCTTGGAGAGGATGGTGGTGTTACGTGTTGTGTGGAGGAATTCGATGTTCCGCATTCTTCTTGTGGCGTTGATTCCTCTCGTGCAGGAGGTATGTTTGGTAAGTTGACATACTTCTTCTCTATCTTCTCTTCCTCCCAATTCCATGTAGCATTCTCGTCGAACTCGACATCTCGACTGATCATGAGCTTCTTAGTTTTTAGGTTGTAAACCCGATAGCCTTTTGATTGATCACTATAGCCAAGGAATATTCCTTTTTCCGTTTTCTCATCAAGCTTGCTCCTTTTTTGATCGGGATGTGAACGTAGCACATACAGCCAAACACTTTGAGATGCTTCGCTGAAGGCTTCCGTCCACTCCATGCTTCGATTGGAGTTTTATGTTGAACTGCTTTAGTTGGACACCTATTCAATAGGTATACTGCAGTGTAGACTGCTTCTGCCCAAAACGTGTTGGGAAGACCATTCTCCTTTAGCATGGACCTTGACATTTCCATGACGGTTCTATTCTTCCTTTCTCGCTACTCCATTTTGTTCTGCGCATAGCCAACAGGTTAGTTGACGATGGACTCCTTCATCTTCACAAAATTTATTAAACTCCCTTGAATTGTATTCCGTGCCTCTATCACTCCTTAGGACTTTGATTCTACGGCCACTCTGATTCTCAACGCGGTTCTTGAATTTCTTGAAAATCAAGAAAACCTCTGATTTTTCTCGAAGAAAGTAGACCCACGTCATTCTTGTGTAGTCGTCAATGAATAGAATGAAATATTTGTTTTGGCTGAGTGTGGTGGTCCTCATTGGACCACACACATCCGTATGGACAAGCTCCAATGGCTTCTTAGCTCTCCATGTACTTCCAGATGGGAAGGACTTCCTCTGTTGTTTACCAATAAGACAACCTTCACAAACATCTGAAATTTCTGTAATTTCTGGAAAATCTCTCATCATCTTTTTTTGATGGAGAATTTTTAGCCCATAAAAGTTGAGGTGGCCAAATCTTCGATGCCATAGCCAAGAATCATCAAGTTGAGCTTTCATAGCAACATCTTGGACATATTTCCATCGAATAGGAAAATTCTTGTTTTCCATTTTCATAGAGGCAATAACATGATTCTTATATTTATCATAGATAGTGCATGTATTTCCTTTAAAGTATAAGGAATGTCCATTCTGAATCATTTGTCCAACACTCAAGAGATTTTGTGCTAGACTGGGGACTAGGTATACATTTTGAATATATTTTGGGCCTTTCTTTGTTTCCACGGCGATGGTGCCTTTTCCTTTGACATCCACTAATGCACCGTTGCCCAATTTTACTTGAGAATTCACCGACTTATCAATATCGGCAAATATAGATTCGTCCCCCGTCATATGATTGCTACATCCACTATCAATATACCATGTATTTTTCTTATCATTTGCCACTTGGTCTGTGTAGAATATATTTTCTTCACTTTCATTTTCTTCAACATAGTTGGCTCGATTTTTTTCTTTCGAGCGACAATCTTTTTCTACATGGCCATATCTTTTACAAAAGTGGCATTGTGGTTTATTTCTGAACCAACAATCCTTCTCTAGATGATTAGTTTTCTTTCAAATACCGCATATTGGATATTTAATTTCTCCTCCTCTTCTATTTTTCCATGAGCTCCTTCCACTATTTTTAGAATTACGAGACCGCATATTAATTTTTGACTGAAAAGCACTTTCAACTGTATCTTCATCTTGCACTTGCAATCTTTTTTCATATGCTTCTAGAGAGCCAATTAACTCACTCACTGACAGGGTTTTTAAATCTTTCGATGATTCTATAGTAGTGACAATAGAATTGTATTTTCTAGTGAGTGTCACCAATATTTTTTCAACAACCCTCTTATCAGTGATATTATCTCCATAAGTTCTCATTTGATTTACTAGTGTTTTCAGTCTTCCACAATATTCTTGAATAGTCTCATAATTTTTCATCTTAGAATTCTCAAATTCCCTTCTCAAAGTCTGAAGCTGAATAGTTCGTACTGTTCGGTGCCTTGAAATTCTTCTTGCAATGTCTCCCAAGCCTTCTTTGCAGTCTTCACTCCAATTAATCTCGGAAATACTATTTCCGAGAGTGCTTGTTGAATAAAGTATAGTGCCCTTGCATCCTTTTGTAGTTGATCCTTCGGAACACTTGCATCTTCTTGCGGAGCCTCATAACCTTTTTCAACGATGTCCCATAAGTCTTGGGCCATCAAGAAGGTTGTCATTTTGATGCTCCAATAATCATAGTTATTCCCATCAAACATAGGAATGGGAAATGAGGATGATGTAGAAGTGGCCATGGTTTAATTTTTGGAAATTTGGATGGGTATTTTCAGGAACGGGTGGTTAGGACAAACGCCCAATACCAACCAAATACGTGGCTCTGATACCATTGTTGGGTTTTTGCGGAAGCGTGTGTGCAAGTGTGTATGAAATATGGCAAGGGAGCATGAAAGTAAGTGTAAATGAAAACAACTTTCACTGCATGAGAAGTACAAGGGAACAACAAAGGAAGGAAAATGCTCCTAGTACTAGTTGGTATTACAAAAGAGGATAGTTTTTCTAGTTTTTATTCTTCTGCTTGGAGGAGACGTCCACCTCCTATTTATAGGCGTGGGTCACCGCCTGAACTCCACCGCCTAGACTCCACCGCCTACAGCTTTGCCTTCAAGTCAAAGTAAAGGAAGTCAAGATCAACTTTTCCTCTCCTTGGATGGCTCTTGATTCTTCTCCACTTTTCTCCATTGATCTTTTCTTGTTGACTAAGGATCCAAAGTTGCGGCTGAGAAGTGTGTAGAGCTGGTGTCCTTCAATATTTTATTTTATTCCTAACTTGCCAAAATGGATCACAGTTCAACAGCTTGGAACCTCAAAATGGATTCTGATTAACGCAATGCCATATCCAATCCACTTTTGTCAATTCGGATCTGGCCGAACGGCAATCTTTGTCTGGAAAATGTTAACGAGTGCCAGCCTCAAATTTTCCATTTGAAGTAGTATTCTTAAGATGCTTTGCAGCTCGGTTGTTGTCCTCAGAGCTTAGAGGCGGGCCGCCGGTGATGTTGGTGGCGAGAGAAGACGGCAGCTAGGGCATGGCAAAGAAGAGAGAGGGAGGGAGGAGAGAGCGAGAGAGAAGGGGAAAGTGGGGTTTTAAATGAATGATTGAGATTTTTTCATGTATCGGATCACTGCTGCATGGAACAAATCCAACGGTGGATGGGACGATGACGAGGGTTGAAGACGGCACGTGGTAACGATATCATTCAATCTCCTTCTCGCCAGAACCCTTTTTTGTTTTCCTATTGTTCTAAACAAATGTTTTTGTCAACAGATGTTACGATCTGCTGATTAAAGATTGCATAACATGGAGCCGGTCAAATTAGGATGACAAAAGACAGCGTATGACGCTTTTGAAACTGGAATCTCTTTTCTTCCTTTGCATGTCGAACACCAATCGACGATAGACATGCACGAACATGGTGTTGTATAACCATTTCTCTCTCTCTCTCTCTCTCTCTCTCTCTCTCCTGTAAAAATTGTTGCGTGCTTCATGACAGATAATGGAGACAGAAGAAGACGATGAAGATTAGACAAACCCATCGTCGCTGTCTGTCATATTTTAATGGCGAGGCAACTTGCATGGCTGATTCGGCATTGAGATATACAATTCGTTCCATTTATATTAAAAAAGGCACGATCCGTCTGTATGCATTTGGATGCTTTGGGCTCAAAGTCGGCAACTGCAATAAGCGATAAACAAATGCTTATTATGTGTTCACATATACATAAGATAGAGCATCAAGGAAGTATAGAGGTTTGGACAAAGATCATCTATGCTGATGCATGCATGGTCCCTTCTTTAGTGGCTCAACGAATCTTAATCTTAGATGTACCGAGTGAGAAATTTTAGAGTCTCTTTTACTAGAAATAATGATTGGGATGATTGAGACATTGAATGTGGTACTAATGGATAGAGCATTTTCTCTGTTAAGATTTGTCTAGAATGAGATCGTTTGTCATGATTAGCTCTATAGTACCTAAAACTTACACATGAAGTGTTTTTGTGAAGTTTTGTCAGGATTGAGATATTGATTATTATTAGGTTATTTAAGTGGTTGAGTCAAATTTTTTGGGCCAAAACTTTGGGTTGCGGAGTTGAGTTGCTTTGGCCCACTCAAGCTTGTGTCATACCCAGTCATTTCTATACCAGATATTTCATGCTTTTTTGGTTGACGGAAAGGGCAGAGAGGAGCGATTAGTGCTAACAACCCCTTCAAGTATCAACACAGGGTCCCACATTTGCTGTGGAAAAGTTTGGATAAGAGTCATGATTGCTTTGTACCACTTTTCAATTAAAAATTTATAGTGACGAGCCTGTCATTACAGCCCCATCAAGATACTAACAATTAATAAATCTCTATATACGAAGTATTTTTCATTTCAATTAGGCAGTGTAACACAAGTGACTTAGAGGCTTGCTCATGACTAAATTAAACAATCCCTTCACCACTAGTTCAACCCTCTAAGTGGTATATTTATATTTTATATTATTAAGCCAAACCGGAGGTTTGCCTCACTTATTAGCTTTTTCCTAATAATCCCTATATTAAGAAACAGGAAGTCAAAAAAATAGGAGTGGGGTTATATAATGCCAAACATCCTTCAAACTTCCTACAACCTCCACTTCAGATATAACTACCGATTTCTATGCCATTTAGGTTTTGCATTAGTGTGGCACTTGTCTTAACACTAGTATTTACATAAAAAGAAAGATAATTGTACTTTAGAAAAATCAAATTTATTTACCTTGGTAAAATCTGCAATTATTTCTTTTATTTTATCTAGATACTTGTACTACTTGTTTTATCTTTTAAATTACTTAAAATAGGTTGAGCTGAAAAATGAAAACAAACATATATGTTTATGCGGGCCGTGGTGTGTAAGCTTGGCCCCCCCTGCTATACCTGTTAGAAGGACTTGGGCACTGAACTAGCTTCGCAAGTTTTGGCTGGATAGCTCTCGTTGAAATATAAAAGGACTTGCTGTGAAGAAAAGTACATGCTACTCCAAAACAAATAAGTGGAAAAGCATAGAAAAGTCTCTATTTCAGACTTCTGATCCTGCATATTCAGAATGCTCCAGCAAGAGAGAGTGAAAACATGCACCAGATCTGATGGAATGCACAAGCCATCGCATTAATTGATTTTGTGGATTCGACGTGGGACATTAGAGGGCCCCTACTCGCAAGATGATCCAAAAGCGAAGCTGCGGCTCCACGTTACAACCGCGGATGGTGTTTTGAACGTGAATCATCTATCCAAACCCTCAAACTGTCAGCATCAAGATCATGCATGCATGTCGTGTACAGATCAGAAGTGACGTTAGAGGGCCACCATTCGCAGTTCTCAGTATGTTCTGTGGACCTTCCGTCTCTAGAACTTCCGATCTCATATGACAGCTGAGATTCGCGGCAGCATGAGCGACGGACGTGGGGCTTTTTGCTTGCCGCGGCTTTTGAGTGGTTACCTACTAGGGTTTTGCCTTTTGTACACTCTTTTCCCAAGAAGATAACACCAGCCAACAAGGCCCACCACTTTGGACTTCCGTAAATAACCAAATTCACCACGGGTGATTTCGTATTCAATCCGGTCTCACCCACTCCCCAACAAGTCGGTTATTCAATTTTGGCTTTTCAGGGATCACAGCGGGTCCTTCTATTATTTTGCCGCCTCCTTAGAGAATCGGGTGGATTTTACCTCTTTCGAAATAATCATTATGCGGCTCTGAAATGGTGAATTGATAAAATGCTCCTGTGATTATGGTAGACACGCTGACGGCATTGTGCCCTTGTTTTTCATCAATTAGGGCGTCTTTGACATTCTTAAAATCCATCAAGAGTTTGTTAAACTTATCTTAGTGGACTCTAACACAAGCAAACCTCGTTATGTGATTAAGTAATATTTGCTTTTGAGTTAAGAGTTTACCGAAGGATAAAGGAAATATCCGAAAATTAATTGCCTCCATGGGAAGCTCTGCAATTAATGGCTCCTTCAAACCTTGATTCAGAATCCGACTGAAATAGCATTTGGACGGTGTGTACATTGAAAGAAAGTGATTAAATATGTCGTGCTGAAGGCCTTAGTGTTGGTTGATGGCAATACAGCTTGAAGCAATGACATTGACTATCAGTAGTTGGTTGTGAGCTTGATTATTGCGTACCGACATCATTTGTGTGTATACGTAGCTATACAAATCTTGAACTTTTAAATAGATGGAGAGCACAAAATAGCGAGTCTAGGATGAACTTGTAAACAAGTCATGTGAAGTTGAAGAATGGAGACCAAGATGAGAAGAACACATATTCCAAGTGAAAAATCATATGGCCATGAGCTGAAACTTTGGCTCTACTTTCTCTTAATTTTTGGACGAATAAATATGAATCTTATTTAATAGTAAACTTAGTTAGCGATATTGCGTCAGGTATAAGTCTAAATTGAAACCCATGGCTACATGCTTTTTTTAGAGGTTATGTGGTGTTCAATTAACCGTTGCATCTTGATTGGTCCACCTTTGAGGGCAATCCGAGGGTGTGATCCCCATATTGACTTGGTGTAAAGTACTCCCGATAAGACTTGAATCCTAGACCATAAAAAAAGAAAATAAACTTTCCAAACACTTTGTTGGCAGATGACATTTTAATTCTTCACTCCACTTCGATACCCCATTTGCCTAAAACTTCTCATAAGTATTGGCTACTAGCCAACATAGCAAGATCACATTGTATGTTTAAACAAGTGAAACATGCCCAAAGTGAATGAAAATTATTAAAAGAAAACCCTCTGTCAAACGTAGAACTCCTCTCCTTATTCGATATGTTTTTCTATTTCAGGTTGTTTATTTAATATGCCGGCCATTCTACGTGGTAGTGTCGGTATTGGCGTGGACACTTTTTGCATTTAAAAAAAAATAAAAATAAAAATTGAAAAAGGAAAAATTCAGAAAAAAATTTGAAAAAATTTTGTGCAAATTATCTACATTAGTATGATTGGTGTCTATATAAGTGATTTCCGACTAAAATTGATTGGAAAGATTATATTAAATTGACTAAATTAAAAAGTTTATAACTAAATTGACATTTGTATAGTTAATTAAACTTTTTTTGAATAATTATCCTCTTGATATGTCTTGACCGGCTTTGTCTCATCACGAAAAGAAAGATGATCGAAAAACAAGAGACTAACTAACACATGATATAAACCGAAATATCTTATATCATACAGCATCATTTTATGGAAATCATCGAATCTCTTGTCTACCATAGTCAATCGCAGTCACATTGCACATCACGCACCAAACCGATGAGCAGTATATTTCCTGAACTCTATGGCTCGGGCAAACGATTAAAATCGTACTTGGTGTTCTCGACGGACAATAGTAGCATTTAATAAACGATGGACAGTCGACCCTGGCAAGAGACTGTCGCCATCGACCACCAGTAAGTGACCACTTGTACTCAAAAGCTGCACCCTGCTCCTTCTCTCATCGATCATCTCCTTCTCCTATGAAGCTTCGCAAATTGATTGCACAACAGGTTTATTGTCCCACTAGCATGCTCCTCCGCAACCGAATTTGCACGACACTAACGTTTTTTTAATAATTATAGAGAATATTATCCACGATTGTAAATCTACTATATCGATACCAATTCAACCCTATATCTTTCAATTATATCAATTTAGTTTTAAATTTTTTGGCGATGGCAATTTGTCAATCTAATCTTAAACTTTTCAATTATGTCAATTTAATCCTAACATTTTGATAATTTCCCAATTTAGTCTTAAACCTTTTGATATTTGCAATATAATTTTCTGACCCAATATCTAAATAATTTGTCTAAGACTAAATTGACATAATTAAAAGATTTAACTTTCAAAAAATTAGGATTAAATTTACCCAATTAAAAGATTTAGAATTGAATTGGCTGTCAATTTTCTTGTGAAAAAAATTCCAAATAAGAATTTGAAATACCATCATTTTCTCAAATAAAGGTTTGAAATAAATCTTGTTTCAAATTAGAACTTGAGGTGCTCTTACTTTTTCAAATAGGGTTCTGAAGTGGATTTTGTTTCAAATAATAGCTTGAAACAGCTATGTCAATTTTAAATAATGACTTGACTTTCCTGTAATCAAGGGCTTTTTTTTTCCTTTATCATTTAATTTTCTTGCTAATTTTTTTTTTGTGTGGTTCTCTCTTCTTCTTTGCTGGTGGCTAGGTTGACCACCAATGATGCATGAAGAAGGTTGGGCAACGTTGCCTTTGCCCGATCTGGCTTGGGGCACCCTTGTTGGCCTTGCATGAGCAAGGCGACCCTCGCCCTGGGGAGGTCGCCCTCATCAGCCATGAGCAATGTTGGTCCTCGCCAAATCTAGGTGAGGGTCACCTTGCTAGTAGCTGGCGAGGGATGGTGCCGCCCTTGAAAGTTGCTGGCACGCCCTTGAAAGCTGTTGGCTCCAGTGGTTGGCGAGCGATGGCTTTGCTTGGGTGAGGCAATCCTCGCCCCTAACCCTTGCCAAATTTGGGTGAAGGCTTGGGCGAGAATTGCTGGGCCCTTACCAGCGTTTGTCGAAAAGAAGAAAAAAGAAGAAAAGAGAAAAGAAAAAAAGAAGGAAAAAGAAGGAACTTAGAAATAAAAATGATCTTCCGATGAAAACACCCTTAATCAGCTGAAATATTTAGCTAGTTGACAATTGGCGCTTGCATGCTTTTATTTGAAACTGTCATGATTACTCTAAACTCTTATTTGAGATCGAAATAATCATTTTAAGTCTTTATTTTTTAAAAAATAGGACACTTCCTATACTTATTTGGAATTTTCGCTTTTGTCGTCGACTCGAATCTGCAGTTAACATGCACCAACGCGAGTCAACGAGAGTCACGTAGCTGACTCACTTCAGAGCCGTCCAGCCTTCTTAGCAATTATGATGGACGGATGGAACTGCATGAACAGTAGTGCTCTCCTTGTTACGCCACGAGCATTGCGAGGAATCCTTCTTTTGTCTTCTTCTTTTGTCAAAACCTCGACCGCCGACGAGATGATGTCATCCTCGTCTAGACGTCTCCTTCCCACTTCGCTCCTCACTTCATGTCAAATACCCGCAATCGTTTTAGATGATCTAATGACATACGACATATAAGTCGATATACACTCGTAGTCGATCATATTATTTATGCTCTTTCATTTATCATTGAATTAAAGATATTTAAATCTATTTATAAATGAGTTAACACTACGGAATATATATATATATATATATATATATTTATGACAAATTTACTCTTTGTTAATTTTTACTAAATTGGATTAATTTCATGAAAAACTATAAACTAGTATATCTATGATAAACGAAGGTTAAAACCCCAAATTAGTATACCTATTAATTGTCACGTGTCATTTAACTTAGTAATTTAACAGTAAAATTAACGAAAACTAATAGAATGTAAATTTATCGTTTAGTTGAGGTATATTTAATATAGATGCACCGGTTTGAGGTTTCCATAGTATTAACCCATTATAAATAGGGTTTCTTTTCCTTCTGGCTTTTTCACTGAAAGTGCACATTTTAATTCTCTACATCATTTAATAAATTTTATCGTTTTTTTGTCACGTCTAGAGCCCCTCAAGTATTCATAAGCAAGACAAGTCCCACGCAACAAGAAACAAGAACCAGGAAACTAGGTTATTTTTTTTTTTTGGGTCGGCAGGAAACTAGAGTTTTAAGTTTTAAAGAGAGCATTTCTTGCCACCTCGGTTTCTCCAACTGCGCATGCCATTTTCGTTTCCGAGATTAAGCGAGTCTTGACGACACCTACCAGAGCTCGTCCCCTTATTAATTCCTCCACTCACCTTGTTGAACGTTCAGTTTCTCTTCTTCCAAATTAAGCGTTGAGGGCATCCATGCCGGCGATGTTGCGCATCGAGTAACGCCGGACGATGGCCGCACGAACGCTCGTCTCCGCCGCGATCGAGTGGCTCCGATCCCATGCACAGCACGTATCTCCTTGGGACGTGGCCGTCGCTTTTATGGGCTACTTCGTGTTCTCGTGCGTCGTCGAGAGGCTGACGAACAAGAACGGCCCGATGCTGTGGCCGGTCTTCGGGATCATCCCGTCCGTCCCGCTCCATCAGGACGATGTCTACGACTGGGTGACGCGGGCCCTGGCGAAGGCCGGGGGCACGTTCTGGTACCGCGGCGTGGCCTTCGGCGGCGCCCGTGGGATCGTCACCGGCGACCCCACGAACATCGAGCACATGCTCCGGACCCGGTTCGGGAACTATCCCAAGGGCGGGTATTACCGGGAGAGGTTCCGCGACTTGCTCGGCAGCGGGATCTTCAACGCGGACGGCGGCGAGTGGAAGGAGCAGCGGCGGCTCGCGACGTCGGAGATGCACTCCCGGCGCTTCATGCGGCACTCGTACGACACCATGCGGGAGCTCCTCCACCACAAGCTCCTCAAGCTTCTGGAGGCGAGGGCCACCGCCGTCGCCGTCTCCCCTGGAGATGAGAAGCCGCCGCCACTTGACCTCCAGGACGTCCTCCTCCGGTTCACGTTCGACAACATCTGCACTGCCGCCTTCGGTGTCGACCCGGGCTGCCTAACCGTTGATCTGCCCGAGGTGCGCTTTGCTAGGGCGTTCGAGGACGCCACCGAGCTGACGCTGCTCAGGTTGATGAAGTATCTTACATAACCGTTGCATCATTTTGTGATTAATCTAGACCATTTGCTTCAAAATCATGTAATATGTTCAATGTAAAAGATTGTCATTAGATCGACATATTTCTCCATTAAATTACTGATGCCTAAAATAATCTCTGTTTAGGTTCTTGGTGCCTCCCTTCGTGTGGAAGCCCATGAGGTTTCTCTCGCTCGGGCGGGAGAGGAGGCTCAAGGAAGCTGTAAGGATTGTGCATGAGTTCGCCGACAAGACGGTGTCGGACCGCCGGGCGGAGCAGAGCAAGCTTGGGAGCTTGGGCGACCGGTCCGACCTCCTGTCCCGGCTCATGGAGGACGAAACCACAACTTCTCCGACAAGTTCCTCAGGGATTTCTGCGTGAGCTTCATCTTAGCCGGTCGTGACACGAGCTCGGTCGCCTTGACGTGGTTCTTCTGGTTGATGCACAAGCACCCGGAAGTAGAAGCCAAAGTCCTCAGCGAGATCCACCAGATCATTCTACGGCGGCGCCCTCCGGCGGTCGCGAAGCGCATCAGGACGTGGTATCACACCGGAGGAGTTGACCGACATGGTGTATTTGCATGCCGCACTATCGGAGTCCCTGAGGCTGTACCCGGCAGTCCCGATGGAGATAAAGGAGGTCCAAGACGATGACGTGCTTCCCAACGGCACCGAGCTGAAACGGGGTGACCGGGTCATATACTGCATATTCTCCATGGCGCGCATGGAGGCGCTGTGGGGAAGCGATTGCGAGGAGTTCAGGCCGGAGAGGTGGCTGAGGGAGGACGGTCAGGGGGTCGTGAGCGAGAGCCAGTTCAAGTACGCGGTGTTCAACGCCGGCCCGAGGATGTGCGTGGGGAAGAAGTTTGCGTACATGCAGATGAAGATGGTGGCGGCATCGGTGCTGTGG
This sequence comes from Angophora floribunda, assembly GCA_014182895.1. Classification (NCBI taxonomy): domain Eukaryota; kingdom Viridiplantae; phylum Streptophyta; class Magnoliopsida; order Myrtales; family Myrtaceae; genus Angophora; species Angophora floribunda. The sequence continues at coordinate 19,916,639 of CM024712.1, forward strand.
AGGTACTCGGTGGTGGCGGTGGAGGGTCACAGGGCGGTGCCCAAGGTCACCACCACCCTCTACATGAAGTACGGGCTGCCGGTGACGCTCCAGCCGAGGGTGGCCAGGCCGGGAAGTTCCGAGTGATGATTCCGGCGTGTGCTTGCGGCGAAGAGTAAATTTTGTAGACTCCGGAGTCGGTGACGAGGGATGGATTTGAGCAGGCATGAAGAAAGCACTTCTCAAGTCATCTTTCATTGATTACTATCTACTCATGTCGTAGAAATATTAAAAAATGTGGCAAAGAAATCATGGTATATTACAATCTATGCATTACAACTTTGACATCCCTTACATAATTAGATTATTCCGCCGACGATGGACATGATACAAGTCCAAATCACATCATTCTTTTGCCCGGCAGTCTAACTTGGCTTTCTCGAAATGAAGTAGAACATGAGGAATTATGCAATATAGTACATTTTGAATGAAGATCCTTTACCCCGCATGATAGTTTCCTCGGTATTGTGTGGGGTAATGAATTTTAGCCTCGTTGAAATTCGTTATAGAGGTACTAATATCGATAGTTGAGAACCCTTTTAACTCGTCCTATTGGTGTGTCAATGTATCTCGTAACTAATAGTCAGGGATCGATTGAAACATCGATGTGGGAAAATAATTTGCGTTCTGTAACAAATTTTGGGTCATTTATTGAAGAATGTAAGGCAGGTAGATTTGTGCTCTATAATTAATGTTACTTTAGGTTATTTTGGGTTGTTTGCTAAGCTCAGTTGGTACACAAGTTAATTAGACCTACCTAAACTCAACCATAAACACGGCTCAATTAATGAAGGATGACGGACACGTTAACTATACTTTTCTGTCACATATCACCAAACATTGTGATGTGGGATGAGTCGAAATTAGCAACGTATTTAAGGAGTGTTGATCACGGAGAGATTCATAGTTATCCCATATGAAGAACTGCTCTTGGAATGTTTTAGCTATGTGCGAGCGCTCGTGATGAGGGGAATTTCTCATCATTTGTACCATCTTTGATTTCCACTTAAATTTTCTTTTTTTTTTTCATCAAATATTTTTTTAGAGGTTGATATTATAAAACTGTCGAAAATAGAGACGTACCCAATACTTTTTTATATAATAAAATAGAGAATTACCAAAAAAAATCATAAATCTATTGTAATTATACTAATTCAGTTTGAAACCTTTTTTTTTATAGCAAATTAAATTCTAAGCTTTTTATATTTGTGCTAGTTCAGTTCGTTTGGGCAATTTTAGTGGCCAGCTAAAATGTGCAATAGGTGAAATTCATAAAATGTTCTTATGGGATAGCAACCAACTTCATCTTCTCTCATCAATAAATGTTTTCTTAAATTATTGAAAATTTTGTAAGATGTTCATTTCGTATTTGCTTGAGAGAAAAGAATTCATACAATGGTTAAAAGAGGAAAACGATGGCACATAATTTTATGTCGTCATTTAAGAAAAGTTATGAAATTATTTTTAATGTTTTATGAGGTTGCATCATGTTTCCTTTGCTAATATGTCTTCAGCGGAGGTATGGACCCTTGAAGTGCCAAAACTTGACACGGGGGACACTTAAGTGCCAAAAGTTACAAAATATACACTTAAGTGTCAAAATCGGTGCAAAATGGATCAGTTAAGTGCCAACGGCGAAAAATTCCGACCAAATTGCTACATGTCTATTTTTCGGCAACTTCATTTCTTGCTGACGGAAAGCATTTTTTTCAAAATAAAAATCCACGTGGCGATTTTTTTTTTTTTAAAAAATTGTCCATGTTAGATTTTAAAAAAGTTAAAATCGATTTTATTTAAAAAGAAGAAGAAGAAAGAAGAAGAAGCCCTCGCCGAGCCCTTTTTTTTTTATTAATAAAATCTATTTTATAATAATATATATTTTAAATTATTTAATATTATTTAATTAATAATTTTTAAAATCCACGTCGCCTAAAACGATGTTGTTTTGGCTGATTTTTCGCCAACTCAGTTTCCGGCGAGCCATGTAGGCAAGAAAATTAATAAAAAATTACCACGTAGGATTTCTGGTAGGATTCCGACGACTTGGCATTGAAGTGATTTATTTTTTTTTAAAAGTGGCATTTAAGTGTACCATTTATAACTTTTGACACTTAAGTGTCCATTCCGTGCCAAGTTTTGACACTTTCGCTATACTTATGTTGTTTTCAGTGCCGCTTCACATGAGCAAAACCCCATTCTGAAATTTGCGTTCTGAAAGCGGAAACCCAGCTACTATTGTTGCTCATTTATAAACATAGAATCGGGTACTATCAGGCATCATTATTCTACAAAAATGAATGATTTGTAAAATATTTTTCTAAATATGATCACTTATATTGTTTACAAAATTGTCGGATGGCTCATTCATTTACACCTAAAACTGCAGAATCAAGTGAAGTTCTAAGCTTCCTCTTCTGCTACAGTTAGTAGAATATGATAAACCCTAGCAAACTAAGATCTCCTAGAAAAATAACAGAAGAGGAAGAAAGGATCACTGTCTTGTTGACGCCGAACGCGTTGTGTTCACCGACACGAACCCTTGGCTTGCCGGGTCGCAGGTAGCATCTTCTCTCAAGCATTTGCAGGGGCTCGCTGCGACAGTCTTGTACTGAAGTCTATGTCCGAGCAGATGGTGACGTTAGTGCCAACGATGTCGGAGGAAAAATGCATTCTGGATGCGGAAACGGTCTTCCATTTAGACCCGTGGTCCACGTAGCTCGCGCCAAGCTTCACAGGCTTCTCCGGCCGATCCACTTGCATGCACAAGTCCGTTCCCCTCATCCGGACCGTGTGGTGGCACGTGTGGGTCCAGGCTTCAGACTCATCGCACGTGCCCAGCTGCAGCTGTTCCTGTTCTCGTTTCCTCTGGAGGCAGAGACCCGTGAGCGGGTGGAAAAGAATCCTGTTTGGAGGCTTTGATGAAGCCGCACCTGCAACATCGTAGAAAAGACGTGATACAACATGATCGAAAGTGTTGATCAGTCGAGTTTCGTTCAAAGAGGGACTCGCGTTTCGATTTGATCTCTTGACTTTCGATCGATGTCATATGTACCTTGAAAAGGGGCTTGAAGGGCCGAGATCCTTTGCGAGAAGCTGGCATTTCTCGGCCCGGAGAAGTCCTTGTTTAGCACCCCCAACTCTCGTCCATCCCTGCGATCCCTCTTCTCAAGTAGTAGCTCCCCACGATCGTCCACAAGGCCCAGTCGAAGTCGAGCTTCGCTGCGACTCCAAAGAAGCAGTTGAAGTATTGGTCGTCCTTCACATTTCGCCCGCTCAGCTCGCCTCCGAATTTGCACCGCTCGTTGCTCATCACCTTGGCGTTACCCTCCTCCCAGGCCGTCTCGCTCGAGGACGTGTACCAATGGAGCTCGAACACTAGCTTTCTGGTGAAGCTCACCCTCATTTGTATGTGGCCAAGGAACCCTAGGTCGGTGTTGTAATAGAGGCCGGAGGCTATGACGAGCACATGCGGGTTCGCCGAATGCACTGCCTCGGCTCCTCTCTCCATGTACCTGGAATTCATTTCAAGACCGAAATTGAACGTCAAATGGACGATCCTATTAGGTTTGAATACCTTGCAGCGATCCGAAACCCTAACGTCGATACAGTTTATCAACTTATCCCTATCCATCCACGACTGTTCCTGCAAATTTCCATGGAGTACCTGAACCAGTCTCGCAGGTTTTCTTTAGGACCTCGGAGCTCGTTCCTCAAGCTCATACCGACCACGTTGCCAACACGGTGGAACATCATGGCCATCCCAGCGAGGCCCTTGATCATGAGGTTGTGGTCAAAGTACTAATCGCCAAAGAACCGTTACCGTCGAGGTTGTTGCAACACCAACCGGGCTTCCTAACATGATTGTCTAGTATGACCATCACATTATTGTCTCCAAGGCTTGTGATGACCGCCTGTAACGAGTAGATTAATATAACTCACTGACTGGTGCTAATCAATTATGATTAATTGCAAAAATGCAAAGAAGATATTGTACCCGGAAAGCAGCAAGAACAGAGACATCCAGAAGAGATGGATTGTTTCTTCGAATGCCTCCGATATAATCAACCAACCCGAGATTCTGGAATGACTGCGCCACTGACATTGAACCCAGCGAGTCGTTGATGACCATGAAGAGCGGCCATGTGAGCCTAACGCAGTTGAATCCCATCAAAGTGATCTGCTTCGAGATCCAGCCGACAGGTCTCTTGTCAAGCCCTTCTGTGACCATGGGCTCGAGGTGCGACACCCAGTTCATGCACGCCAGCTTCACTCTATGCCCGTGCTTATCGACGATCCACCTCGAGTCGGTGTGGAGGCACCACGAGGCCTTGGCGGGCTCGGCGTGTCGGGAGGCCAATAAGGCCCAAAGAGCAACGAAACACAAGCGGGAGGGACGCCGTCTCATGGCGATAGCCAGATTTCTGTATCAGACGATTGCTTCCTAACTTGCGAGGATTCAAGGGCGCTAAAGTAGCGCATGAAACCAAGTGGGCTGTCTTGAAAACGTGCTTACTGCTCTCGATGTTTGAACACGATGCACTTATACGAAAACTCGCTTGCAGTCCAACGCATTATTTAGCAGACAGATAATCAGTAAGATATTCACTGCTCGATCGCCACGATGCCTGGAAAGGACTGCGTCAAGGGTTGGAAAAATCGGATCGAAGGTTGGAACAGAAGAAGACGAACCAAGTCTGGAACGACCTTCGCGGAAGCAAAAAGTCTACGTCGATTTCGCATGTAAGAACGACGAAATCAGAAGTCGATGACTGCCATGAATTGACATTTTTCCTAAACGTAGAGAGGTCAAAGGTCGCACGAAGCACGTTTTGCGCCTCAAAACCACCGCATAAACACTCCGAAAAGAGAGAAGAAAGTATCAGGACCAAGCTCCCGCTCCTCATATGCTCACGTTGTCGGTGTAATTTCCATTAATCACTGGAAATGTCCGTGTGTTGCTTGAGAAAAAAAATTACCAGTACGGATGCTAATTTAGCATTAAATTTTTTAATTTTGACAATGTAGTTCTAACTTTTGTGTGAAAATTCCAATGTAATTGTTTTGATTATTTGTTGCCGGAAATTGCTAATATGACAATCAACACTGTCGGCTGCTCTACATGACACGTTGACTTTGACAACTTTATTAAAAAAATGATGGCTAACATGGATCGTTGCGTCTACAAGTTCTATTGACAATTGATTGGAATGATCATATTAAAATTTCATTTAAATGATTAAGATTAAATTGGAAAAATTTGAAAATTTAGAACTAAATTAATAACTATACAATATGTTTAAAATTGAGGTTTTTTTTTTAATTTTTTCCCTTGCTCGAGTCTAAGATTATATTTGTTATATTATTTCAAATGTGAGGGTTGATGTGAATTATAACAGAAATATAATTGTGCAAATTGAGTCCTAAACCTTTTACGTTTTGCAATTTGAATTCATTTGGCTAATTTTGGTTGAACATTGCTGACGTGAATACTGACTGCCCTATGTGATATGATCAATGTGATGTTGACATTTTTTTTATAATTTTTAAATATATTTTTATAATTTTTCATAATTTTTTATTTTTTATTTCTTATCCATTTTCTTTTCAGTGAGGGTTAGCGAAGGTTGCTAGCCACAAGGGACGGCATCGCGGCCCTTGCCTAGATTTGGGCTAGGCGAGGGCTTCATGTTCTCACTTTGGTTGACAATGGTTGCCAAGCCTCTACTTGTGTTAGGATCCATTGTGAGTTGTGTTAAAAGTCTTAGATCAAAGAATTGATTTTGTATAAAGTAGTTAATATATCATAGTTGGTCTATAACTCATTGGCTTAAACTTTTAAGTGAAAGTGAGTTTAACTGGATATATTGATGGGCTTGAACTATGCCTTCCTCTAGCGATCTCCTCGAGTGCAAGTATTGGGCTTTTGTTGCGCGCTCACAATAGCTAGTGTCAAAGCCGATGGTTGTAGGTTTTGGGCAAGTGAGCATTGTGTGTACCGACGTGGGCCCATAAGGATGAGGTTGGGTCAAAAGGAAACTCGAATTAAGGGGAAGCGGACCTAATACTAGAGCTCACACATTAGGGGGCCGATGGTAGTGATTTCCGGGCTGGTGACCATTGTGTATAGCAATGCAGGCTCATAGGGATGAGGTGGGCCAGGAGGATACCTCAATTTTCTTGAATTAAGGGAGAGCATACCTAATATTGGAGCTCACACGTGAGAGAAAGATTGTTAGGATACCCGTGTGAGTTGCATCAGAAGTTCAACGTCAAAGAATTGATATGGTATAAAAAAAACTTAAACTCGAGCGTCCTCTTGGCAATCTTCCCAGGTGTAGGTATTAGGCTTCTCGTGTACTCCCAATAGGTTGGCCACAGTATGGGCAGTGCATCCTCACCTAGTGGTGGGAGAGGGCGTTGCAGCCCTTGCCTAGAGCTAGCAAGGGCATTGCAACCCTCCCCTAGTATTAGTTAGGGTCACCAGCCCTCACTCTAAAAACAAAACCAAAAAAATAAAAAATAAATAAAGGAAAAGAAAAGGATACAAACCATACAAAAATTGAAAAAACTATTATAAAATGTCAAAGTCAAAGCCGATCATGCGACATAAGGCAACTAGCGTCCACGTAAGTGTAGCTAAAATTAGCCGAATGAACTCAATTAACAAAACATGAAATGTTTATAACTCAATTGACAAATTGAAAGATTAATATTGAATTGTCAAAAGTGCAATAGGTTTAAAACTTTTTTTGAGTAATTTTTCCCAACTTATTACATGAATTGAGGCTTTCTCTTAGCAATAGAGTTACGATACTTATACTGCGCTTTCCCAATTTGGGTATGTAAGACCCTTACCGTTGTCTTATCATTCAGGCAACTCCTTGGATTCATTCCAGAGGGAGTGTCAACATGGTCTAAAGTGCAACTGCTGGTTTAAACTACTACAGGAACCTCCCTTTGTATCGAATAAAAAAGAATATCAGGACAAACTAGTTCTCTGACTAGCATGAGAAAAACTCTGTTTAATTCAGAATGGGACAGCCTCAAGTCACTAACTCCCACCAACCGGCATATTCTATAAAAATGTCCAAGGTCCACATAAAGGAGGAACCACGACATAGCTTACACAATAGAACAAGAAAAGAAAATCTAACCACATTTTATTCTTCTTGTGCGGTAAAATCAACCAAATTTGGAAATTGTTATTTCAGAGCCGGGTTCTGTCGACCAGCCTGAACCACTGGCTCGCCGGATCGCAAGAGCTGTCACTGCTCAAGCACTTGCAGGCCTCGACCACCACGGTGTTGCGAGGGTTCACATCCAAGCAAACAGTGTTTCCATCTTTGTCCTTGGACGACAGGTGCATCTTGGAGGCCGATATCATCTCCCACTCCGTTCCGGGTTCTGTCAGGCTCGTGCCCAGCCTCGCCCGCCTCCCCAGCTCGGTAGCTCGCAGGTACAGACGCGTCCCCATGAGCCACAGCGCGTTCTGTGGCGTGAGGCTCCACTGCTCCGAGTACGCGCATGGACCCAAAACGAGCCGCGACCGTGGTCGCCTCAAAATGCAGAGGCCAGTCAGGGGGTGGAATATGACCTTGTGAGCAACTGTTGGTAGCCCTCCTGGTCCTGCAACAGGAGAAGACTTTCAGAAATTTAGAACGATTGGAAAGATTTAATGAAATTCCAGTTGAAATATTTCATACCTTGGAAAGGTAATTGAAGGACCGATAATCGACGCAGGTAGCTTGAGTTTCGAACGCCGGACCAGTCGTAGTTGAACAATCCGTAGAACTCCTCCATCCCTACCACTCCTTGCCTCAAGTAGTAACTCCCTTGAAGGGCCCACAATGCAAAGTCCCAGTCATATTCCGCGGCCATGGCCATGAAGCAATTCAAATACCTATTGTCGTTCACGTTTGTTCCTCGTTCATCGGCGCCGAACTCGCTCACGAACAAAGGATGCCCTTGTCCCAGCAGGAATACGGATCGGCTCATTAGATCGTTGGACACTGATCCGCACACATCATTTGGGTTTCCGGATTGCCATGCCTCGCCGTTGGTGAACCCGTACCAGTGCATCTCGAACACCAGTTTCCCCGTGAAAGAGAGGCTGACCGGTCTGTTCTGGAGAAACGAAAGGTCTTTGTCGTAATGGAGGCCGGATAGGATGACCAGGACGTTAGGGTTTGCCGCATGCACGGTTTCGGCACCTTGTTGCATGAACCTATATACAGCACCTCCATTGAATCAAAACCGATGCAGTATCAGCAGTTGTTACTGTACATCTTAAGATTTATGAGCCCATCGACTTCTTACCAACCAATGCCAATCAAATAGGTTTCTGAAAAATCACTTCCGGTTTGAACATATAATAAAGAGTGATGCGACATACTTGTACCAATCATCCACATTTTGTCTAGGACCACGAAGCTCGTTCCTCAAGCTCATGCCAATCACATTGCTGAAGCTGGTAGCTATTGTTGCCATCTTGTGCAAACCTTGCATCCAAACTTGAGGGTTGAAGTACTTATCACCGAAAAAGCCATTGCCGTCTTCTCCACTGCAGCACCAACCTGGCGTTGTTATATGATTGTCGAGTATCACCATCACTTCGTTGTTTCTAAGGCTCGTCATCACAGACTGAGACAAGAGATTTCCGAACAGGGCATACATTAATACATAACGGCCTTGATAGCAATGGATGTAATTACTAGTGCCATGATGAAAATTCAACTATCCCTCCCCCGAAGCCTAGTGCTGTTGGACTACTTATGAAACGACTTAAAAAGCTCTCACAACTATTACTCTTCTGGCATTGCAGTAAAAATTTCATATCCATAGGACGCCAATTGGGCAATGTGTTTATCCTGGCAATTTGAAGAGACAAAAACTAATGTTACCTTGTAGGCTTCCATTACAGGAAGATTAATGAGGGAAGGGTTGTTGGACTCTATGCCGGCGAGAGATTCCAACAATCTGAGGTTCTGGAATGATTCGGTCACTGTAAGAGAAGCGAGCGTCTCATTCATAGGCAACTCGAGTGGCCATGTGAGCCTTACGCAATTGAACCCCATTTCTCTAATCGTCCTGGCAATTGCGTTGGCTGATAGCTTGCTCAAGCCCTCGGCCAGCACCGGCTGGAGGTGTGCCGGCCAGTTCACACATGCGAGCTTCACCCGTCTCCCGGCGCCATCGATGATCCACCGGGAATCGGCATAGAGCTGTTGAGCGACCACAGGCTCGAGTTGGGCCATGGAAAAGAGCAATGTCAAAATTGGAAGAAGGAAATGCAGCTTCGGAAGCGTTCCCATGATGAGTCTTTTTGCTCTCTTTGAACCTTCCTTGCAAGGAAAAAGAAGAAGAGTGTGTATAATGTGAATGAAGTCAGTCCAATTTTTCAAGGTGTGCTTATATAGAGGGTGTCATTCATATGCTTGGACAATAGTCATTAATGCAACATAAACCATATAATATTGAATAGAGTCGAGCCAAAAGGTCTTCAAGAAACAGCAAACTCGGGTGTCGTTCTATACCTCTAAACAAGATGATGCTCTATTCATTTGGGATACTAACGTGGAACTGCTACCAAACATGGAGGAAAGGAAGCTGGGAGGACTTTGAAATGTGTTCGAAGAGAAATCACAGGTTGGGATGGAGTTTGATACTTGGTTTGGTTAATTGTTTATTTCCAAATTTGCACATTTTTTGGTTTAGATTATGAAATGTCTTTATTTTTTCTAATCTCGTTGATAAGTGCCCTCAAAGCACTAGTTATATAAACTATTTAGAATAACTTAATTTTTATAACATTGATTGTGCATGACAATAATCGGTGTATCGAAAACTACAAAGTGTCCCTAGGATATTCGTTGATAGAATTTTTTCTTTCCTTTTTGTCTTTGTAAGTGAAGAGTGGGTGAATGAACGACAAATATTGACAGTTTAAGGTACCCACGTTTGTTACATGATGTTCCATTTTAAGGCACAAATATATCCTAGAAGTATGAGACCGTTGCTACAGCCCCACTGCAATGCAATGCTAGAATATAATTGTTAGATATATTAGGTCGGACGATCTTAGTATTTTAATGTAAACAAATCATATCCACGCCAGAAGTATGAACGGGGATGCTTCCCATCAAAATCATACCATTAGCATTTCCTAATAGGTAACTTGCAAGATTGAAACATGTGACCCCTCAAACCAAACTCGAATATTTCGTACAGAAATTGTGGCTTCTGTTTCAATAAGAAAAGAATATATTGCACTCGGTATAAAGACCATGAGTTCGAGAAGTTTAAATGAAAAAAAATTGTATTTTAGGTATTTTGCATTTTTCAAAGTCTGTTGCACATTGTGTGATTTTACTCTGAAGATTGAAGACTGATTGTGTGATTCTAAACCTTTTTCAATTGGTCAATGTACTTCGATGAATGCTCTTGGTTTCCTCACTGCAATTTCACCTGCAGCGGACAACCGCACCTAACTAATAGCTACGACAATTGCGAGGCCATTAGCCTAACTACACACAATAAATGAACTCGAAAATGGAAAACACAAGCAAACCTTTCGTCCTTTGTAGAAAATAGTACATTTCGAAGTTAAATTGATTTCACTGTGTTTAATGCATCTTAATTTTACTGACGGCATCTTATGATTTCAAGTAAAATTGAAGTGTATTTTCTATATACGGTAGTTTGATTAAGGATTATTAATTTGAGGGACGACTTTATAAAGTTAAGCAAATCATATTAGAGAAGGAAGTTAAAAAAAACCTCAAATTATGACCAATGTGATACATTTACCCTAAATTTTTTCAGTGACACAATAAATCCTAAAGTTGTACTTGTGTGACTCATTTACCCTCCATCAAATCTTCGTTAATGTTGATGCCAGAAAGCAAATGTTGATGATATAGCGCTCACATGATTTAAGTAATATATAAATGACAGTTGTTTTAATTAGAAAATTATTTGATGGAATCTTGATGAAGGGTTGATGTGTCACTTAAGTATAAGCTTGTGGTTTTTTATGTCATAAAAAAGTTGAGGTAAATGTGTCACATATGGTATTTTTTGGAGTTTTTTTTATGATTTTTTTCCCCACAAAAGTTCTTCAAGGACCAATTTATATGATAATCATAGTAATAATACTTATTAGATCACTTCGAAATCAGAAAAATACATATTTCAAGAGGAGTGCTTGCATCTAGGAAATTTGTTCATTCAAGGTATAATTAATTAGTTGTCTCAAGTATATAGTAGGGGTGTCAAATGGGTGAGTCGAGTCGGGTTTGGGTTAAGTCGAAAATGGTCTGACCCATATTGACCAATTTAACCCGTTTTAATCCATTTTCATGTAATGTAAATTTGATGACCCATACCCGACTCGACTCAATATTACCAATACATATTAATATTTAACTTAATTTAAGAAAATCTACTCCCACTTATTTAGCTCACTTTAAACTTTTCACATATAAATTATTTGAATAAAAATTTCACATCAAATTTATAAAGTAAATTAAATAATAAAAAATCAGTAAATAAAAAAATGTGGATACCTCTAGATTGAAATAGTTTTTGAAAAATAAATTTTTAAAAAAATCGATTTTTTAATTATTTTTAAAAAATTGAATTTATTATTATTATTATTTATTTATTTTATTTCTTTCTTTTTATTTTCTCTTTTCTTTCTTCTTCCTTCTTCTTCTCCCTTTTCCTCTATAAGTGTTGCTCAACGGCGACTAGCCAAGATGCAAGCAAGCGAGCCCAAACTTGACCAAGGCCGACGAACTCGAGGCTTGGCCGATCTAGGCTCCGTTGAGGTCACTGACAGTGGTCAAGCTCAAGCTCACCTGGATCTAGTGAGCTATGAACTCTGTTGCGACCAGCAAGTTCGGGGCTCACCTACCTAGATCCTGGCAAGCTCCAGCTCGGCCAAGGCTAATGACCTCGTGGCTCGCCTGTCCAGATCTAAGCCGAGCTCTGACTAGCGAGCTTCGCCAGCCCAAGTTCTGTCACGGCTCGCTTGCTCAGATCCATGTTGAGCTCCAACCGACGACGGCAAGCTTGAATCGGCAATGGTGACGGTGGCATGATGACAGGATCGGCAACGGAGGTTGAGAACGTATAGAGGAGAGGGATGGAAGGAAAGAGATGATGGGTCTACCTAATAACTCACTCAACCCATATTTAACTTTCATTCGACCCATATTTGATCCATATTTAACTTTCACTTGACCCATATTTGATCAATTTAATTAAAAGTGAGTTATAATATGTGTTTATGACTCATATTGACACCTCTAGTATATAGTAAGGGCACTCTTCAACGTTTTTTGATTTAAAATAATAACTCATGACTTTGGTGGTTTTATTGAATGTCACTTTTTTACTCATCTCATGAGGTAATCCGATATCTTGATTTCGCTTGCCTTTTGTACGAATATTGGGATTTTCAGGCCCACGGTTATTATTAGTGAAGCTAGAACTTGAGAGTCTCATGCCACGCATTTTCATTATTGATGCCTAAATTTTTCACTCGTAAACTTATCACTATTTTGCAAGAAAATTGGGGTCCAAACTCGTTGATATTGACAAAGTTTGACCACTAGACAGAAATATTAACATCGAATTCTTATTCTTTACTGTGCTCTCTTGAGCCTAGCCTCACTACACAGCTATGGCCACACACTCTTTTCCATGGCCTTGCTGAAATTTCCATATATCGTGCTTGTGCCGTGTATGTGTTATATATGTGCTGTGCATGTGCAATGCATAGGAAATGTACGGCCCGTGCAACGACCATGCACAGCCATCCGCCATAAGTGGAAGCACGATGGCACTACGTAGCTAGGAATGATTTTAATATTGTTATATCAAAAAATTTATTACTAAAATGATCTGATTGTAAATTCGGCACTATGCATTGAAACCCTTTTCAATATAGGATCAATTAATGGAGAAATACATGTAACATCTGAAATTTTCAAAATAACCCGGACATCACCAGAGGTAGACATGTGATATCCGAAATTTTATTTGTAGTTGATAATATTTAAGATATTAAGTTAGCGAGAGTTATTGAATGAAATATAATTAGTATAGTAATCGTCAACAGAGACCCATATACTCTAGAATATATATCGAATAATTTTCAAACATTAAAATTTAATTGAGTAAGGTGTTCCTATCGTTCTACTCCTTTTATTAATAATTTTAGTGGTTTCAAAATAATTTTATGATTTTTTTGGCATTTTAAATGGATAATGATTTCCCTCTTTATTTATCACAATGTAAAATATTTGCCAATTTTTTTTTTCCTAAATCTCAATCTTTTTAGCCAGATCATGTCATTTTTGACTCTTTAGCTTGAACACATTCCTTAACTCTTACTTATTTATTACTCAAATGCTCTTAATTGAAGCCATTGAACTTAACTCAAGGCGACCTCATGCTTGACATATTGTTTTTTAACCCTTGTGACTTTATATCTACTACTAACTTTATTTAATTGATATCATTATTTTTAACTCAAGTTAATAAATCTGAGTTGAAATTGTTCTTCAATAAAGAGTAAAGGGGAAGACGAGAGAGAGAGAAATACGCATTTCTTCTCTTCTTTATAAATCCATCTTATGGTCAAGTTTGGTTGTTTATCTAATAGCTGGAGTGCCATCTCGCGTAAGTATATGAATCTCGACATCACTTATTGATAGTATTCATCCGATGTTATCGATATATTCTTTTTGCCTATATAGAACATGATTGAATGTGGTGTCCAAGTCCTAATTGTAGGGTCATAGGCATGGTTAGTTCATAATCCAATCTCTCCGACATCAATTCCTTTCGATTCGAGTTGACATGGTTGTTGGATTATGTCGAAGTATTATGCGGAGAAAAAATTTCCCCTTCATGAACAGGCCATCGTGAAATCTTTTTGCCTCGTTGCATTGACAAGCCACCAGGAAAAATACAGCATCGTTTAACGGCCATACCAGCTTGGATAATTTGGATCAATTGGTGCCGGAAAGAACATGATTAATGAATTTAGTAAGTTCAAGGATATGATTAGGTAATTAAAAGTCAATAAATTTATTGGAAAATGCGTTGTGAGGTAAAAGTAAAATTTCGATGCATCTCGTTGCTGTCTTAAACCTATACTTTCTTCTTAGCGACCAAGGTACTGCCCAACTTGGATCTTGCTTTAACGGAGACGATTGGTGTCGACCAACTTGAACCACTGGCTTGCCGGATCACAAGAGCTGTCGCTGCTCAAGCACTTGCAGGCCTCCACCACCACGGAGTTGTGAGCGTTCACGTCCAAGCAAACGGTGTTCCTGTCTTTGGCCTTGGACGACAGGTGCATCTTGGAGGCTGAAATCATCTCCCACTGTGCGCCGGGTTCTGTTGGGCTTGTGGCCAGCTTCGCCGCCTTCCCCAGCTGGACCGCTTGCAAGTACAGACGCGTCCCCACGAGCCACAGAGCATTCTGTGGCGTGTGGCTCCACGGCTCTGAGTATGCGCACGGACCCAAAACGAGCCGCCATGTCCGTGGTCGCCTCAATAGGCAGAGGCTGGTCAAGGGGTGGAATATGACCTTGTGAGCAACTGTTTGGTGCCCTCCTGGTCCTGCAACAGAAGAAGACTTGCAGAGATTAGAACGACTGGAAAATTTTTATTCCATAGGTACCTGAAATATTTAATCAGTTCCAGTTGAAATATTTCATACCTTGGAAAGGTAATTGAAGGACAGACAATCTACTTAGGTAGCCCGGATTTCGAATGCCGGTCCAATTATAGTCGAGCAATCCGTAGGTCTCCTCCATCCCTACCACTCCTTCCCTCAAGTAATAACTCCCTTGAAGGGTCCACAATGCAAAGTCCCAGTCATATTCAGCGGCCATGGCCATGAAGCAATTCAAATACCTATTGTCGTTCACGTTGGTTCCTCTTTCATCGGCACCGAACTCGCTCACGAACAAAGGATACCCTTGTCCCAGCAGGAATACGGACTTGCTCATTCGTTCGTTGGACAATGATCCGCACACATCATTCGGGTTTCCGGATTGCCATGCGTTGCCGTTGCTGAACCCATACCAGTGCATCTCGAACACCAGTTTCCCCGTGAAAGAGAGGCTGACCGGTCTGTTCTGGAGAAATGAAAGGTCTGCGTCGAAATTGAAGCCGGAGAGGATGACCAGGACGTTAGGGTTTGCCGCATGCACGGTTTCCGCACCTTGTTGCATAAACCTATATACAGCACCTCCATTGAATCAAAACCGGTGCAGTATCAGCAGTTGTTACTGTACGTCTTAAGATTTATGAGCCCATCGACTTCTTACCAACCAATGCCAATCATACAGGTTTCTGAAAAATCACTTCCGATTTGAACATATAATAAAGAGCGATGTGACATACCTGTACCAATCATCCACATTTTGTCTAGGACCGCGAAGCTCGTTCCTCAAGCTCATGCCAATCACATTGCTGAAGCTGGTAGCTATCGTCGCCATCTTTTGCAAACCTTGCATCCAAACTTGAGGGTTGAAGTACTGATCACCGAAAAAGCCATTGCCGTCTTCTCCACTGCAGCACCAACCCGGCGTGGTTATATGATTGTCAAGTATCACCATCACTTGGTTGTTTCTAAGGCTTGTCATCACAGACTGAGACAAGAGATTTCCGAACAGGACATACATTAATACATAACGGCTTGATAGTATTGAATGCAATTACTATTACCATGATGAAAATTTGACAATCCCTCCTTCGGACCCTAGTGCTGTTGAATTACTTAAGATACGACTTAAAAAGCTCTAAACAACTATTACTCATCTCGCATCGTAGTAAAAATTTCTTATCCGTAGGACGCAAATTGGGCAATGTGTTTGTCCTTGCAATTACAAGAGACAAAAACTAACGTTACCTTGAAGGCCTCCATTAAAGTAAGATTAATGAGGGAAGGGTTTTTAGACTCAATGCCGGCGAGAGATTCCAACAATCCAAGGTTCCGGAACGATTGGGTCACTGTAAGAGAAGCGAGTGTCTCGTTCATAGGCAACTCGAGTGGCCATGTGAGCCTCACGCAATTGAATCCCATTTCTCTAATCTTCCTGGAAATCGTGTCGGCTGGTAGCTTGCTCAGCCCCTCGGCCAGCACTGGCTGGAGGTGTGCTGGCCAGTTCACGCATGCCAGCTTCACCCGTCCCCCGGCACCGTCGACGATCCACCGGGAATTGGTGTGGAGTTGTTGAGCGACTACAGGCTTGAGTTGGGCCATGGAAAAGAAGAGCGTTGTCAAAATTGGGGTAAGGAAAATTGGGATGAGGAAATGCGACCTTGGAAGCGTTCCCATGATGAGTCTTCGCAAGGAAAAAGAAAAGAACGTATGATGGGAATGAAGTCAGCTCAATGTGAAGGTGTGATTATGTAGAGGATGTTGTTGTCAAAATTGGTATGAGAAAAATTAGGATAAGGAAATGCAGCTTTGGAAACGATATCCATGATGAGTTTTTACTTCTTTGAACCTTCCTTACAAAGGAAAAAGAAAAGAGCGTATGATGGGAATGAAGTCAGCTCAATGTGAAGGTGTGATTATGTAGAGGATGTCGTTGTCAAAATTGGTATGAGAAAAATTAGGATAAGGAAATGCAGCTTTGGAAACGATATCCATGATGAGTTTTTACTCTCTTTGAACCTTCCTTACAAAGGAAAAAGAAAAGAGCGTATGATGGGAATGAAGTCAGCTCAATGTGAAGGTGTGATTATGCAGAGGATGTCGTTGTCAAAATTGGTATGAGAAAAATTAGGATAAGGAAATGCAGCTTTGGAAACGATATCCATGATGAGTTTTTACTCTCTTTGAACCTTCCTTACAAAGGTAAAAGAAAAGAGTTTGTAATGTGAATTGGGATAAGGACAATTGGCATAATGATGACTCTATAATAATAGCGTCATTTTACCCATTTTAAGCTAAAAATATGGTACTCTACAATGCAATATTCGTTAGAAAATATTAGGATTTCTTTCTATTTACTAAAATCTTCCTTATTTTTGTAGAATAATGAAATATGGAGTAAATAACGAAAAGATGGCAAAAAGAAGGAAATTAAGAATTTTGTGATTGAGGAATTCAAATCAGAAGCGTTGGAAGCTGGTGTTGACACTTAAATTTTGGCGATTTGTTTTAATATTTATTAATTACATTAGAAAATTAGAGATTAATTTCTAATTCCTTAACAAAAATTTATTTTATTAAAATTGCATTGCATATAAACATTAAGAGCATTTGCATCACTAATTTTAAAATTAATTTAAAAAAATTTCGAATTTAAAAAAAAAAAGAAGAAAAAAAAAGAAAAAAGATTGGAAAAAACATTGTGGGTTCGGGCCAGGGCTGGGCCTGCCCTGCCCCTTTCTTTTCTTCCTTTCCCTCCCGCACAGGCTTGGCCCATTCTTCTTCTTTCCTTTTTTCTTCCTTTCTCGGCCCAGGGTCCGCTTTCTTCTTGCTTCTTTCTTCTCCACGCGCTGCACCTGCAAGGAAAAAAAGAGAGAGCAGCAAGTCAGTCAAAGCAGCAGGTTGCAGCAGTGGAGGTTGACAAGTCAGAGCAGAGAGGTTGCAGCAGCAAAGCAACAGCAGGAAGTCAGCAGAAGCAAAGCAGCAGCAGCAAGTCAGCACAAGCAGAGCAAAAAGAAACGGAGAACCGAAGGAGAACAGACAAAGGGGAGGAAGAGAAGAACAGGAAAAGGGGAGGAAGGGAGGGACAGAGAAAGGGGAGACTGAGCCACCAAAAAAAAAAAAGAAACCGAGGGAGAGCTCGAGAGAGAAACCGGAGCGGAGAACCAAGAGAGAGAGGGGAGGGACGGAGAGATTGAGAAGGAGAGAGCAGAGGGAGAGAGTGAGAGAGCGCCGGCAGCCACGCCTGACCCGAGGTCCACGTCCCTTGCCGTGCCTCCGCTCTTTTTCCTTGAAGCCAGCCGGTGTTTAGTCGCAGCTGGAGCGAGGAGACAGGGCGAAGTTAGAGGTGACAGAGCGAACCCAGAAGAGCCTTTGAACGCCGTCGGAGTCCGTTCGTCAGCCGCAGCCCATCCTCGAACGAGGTCAGTCTCCGTGAACCTCGGTTGCTTTATTTCTGGAAAATACCGGGCTTGAGCTTGCGGCCAACTGGCTCGTGCAAGCTCCGGCCCTCATCGTCCTCGCATTTTGTGCCCACGTCCCTCGTATGCCATGTTCGAAGACCTCCAAGGTGTGTTCGAGGCTCGGTTGAGCCGGAAATCTTTGAACTCGGTAGTGCCCGTTAGCCGTTCGACGAAATGCCCCACCGAGAAAACCGACCCTAGCCCTTGACCGGAGTTCGGCCTTTAGATTTTCTGCGTCGCTAGGAGGTATACGGTGACTACGCATTATTTTTGGCGTCTTCCTCGCTTTTCGGAGCGTTACCCCGTGTTTGTTCGGATCGGAAAGTTTTTCGTCGTAGCTCGCCGGAGTCCGTCCGACGGCTCTCGAAATGCCGGTCAGCTGGTCGCCGGCAGCGCTCGGCGTCGGTCGGACGGAACGACTGATGCCAGGCGATCTGAAGGTCGGCGAAAGAGAGCGGCGGTCGCTGCAGCTTCGGGAAGAAGAAGTATGGGGAGAAGACGTACATGGGCATGCATGGAGAAGAAGACCAGACCATAAAAAAGAAAAAGAACAAAAAAGAACAAAAAGAAAAGACAAAAAGCAGAAGGGCCAGAAATTAAAATAAGGAAGGGGCTGGGCCGAGGCTTTATCGAACGGGCCTGGACCCGCGCCAGACATAGGGGAATGGCTGGGCCGAGAGCAAAACTTGGGAATGGGCTGTCTTTATTAAAATTTTGTGGGCTTTTAATTTTATTTTTTTTGAGCGGGCTTTGGAGGGAGAGTGCGGCCCGGTTACTTTGGCCCAACCCGGACCGACAGGGCCCGGGTCAGTCTAGTAGGGCCGGGTCCTTTGACCCGGTCCGAATTATTTATTAAAAAACAAAATCTATTAAAATTAAAAAAATTCAGAAAATATAAAAACATTAAAAAAAATCATAAAAAATCATAAAAAATTTCGAAATTTCAGGAAGTTCAAGGGAAATTCAGAATCTTGGAAATTTATGAAAATTTTTGATTTTTTTTAAAAATCGAAAATATTAAAATATTAGAAATTCCAAAAAAGAAAAAGTTTTCAAAAATCCCAAAATTCCAAGTTTGTTTTAGAGTTCCCTAAGAAGCTCTAAAATAATTTTTGGACAATTTTCTCTTAAAAAGATATCGGAAAATTATTGGTCTAAAATTGTGCTTAAAAGTGAACAAACCCTTACGGCTTTACTTTAGGGTTTTAATTATCCTTGGATACAATTGCCTTTGATATCACACTTAAGATGCGATATTATGGTTTCCCCTTAGTTTAATTAGAATTGCCATTTATTTATCTCTTAATGCAATGTGTTATTCTTTCTTGCAATTTATTTAATGCTTTCTTTAATTGCTTATTATTATTTTGATGATTGCGCATCCGCACGATCATCTCAGATGTTAGTGGTTAAGTCTAAAATCAATCCAAATTGCCTGGTTAAAATCTTTTTGAAAATGAACAAGATTAAGTATCGGAAGGGCACTAATTAGTTAATTAGTGTAATCAAGTTCCCAACCCTAGAATTTCTAGTTACGTAGAAAGTGAGGCCCACTCCCATGCTTCGCTTGATTTCTAGCCGACCCCAATAGGCTAGTGGCGACTTCTCATTTGAAGATTTTCATGAACACCCAATGTCACGCGGGGTATGGGCTTGGGAGAACCCATGTCTAATGAGAGTCTTGGACCCACATTTTGGACAATACCCTAAACCTATTTATTCAGATAATTCCGTTTAAAATTGGGACGGAAAAAATAGGTCGCGACAGCTAGATATTAAATTAGGGATTGCGATTTATTCCCTAATTTTATGCAAGAAAAATTGCACAATACCTTGTGTTAGGATTCTTGAATATATTTTATAAAAAAGAGTTGATCCAGTCGGTTGGTCTAGTTTGGTCCGGTTTGCCCTGGAACCAGGAATCAGACCAAAAATCACCTGCTCCATTTTTATGGAACCAGGAGCCGCCCTCGGGAACCGGAGTGGTTCCAAACCAATTGGTCTAGTCTAGCTTGGTCCGGGCGGTTCTCGATGTGGGCTATTTGATATGCTCACCCCTACTAGTAACACGGAGAAAAATCCAATTGAAAACACAAAGTAACCTTGACAAGTAGTAAATAAGTAGGAAAAAAAGATGCCAAACAAGAGATTCTAGAGATAAAGAAGAGGGGATCAATAAACAACCAAAGGAGCTAGGCAAGAGCAAATTTTTTCCAAGTAAGCCCAAGCATATGTCCCATCAATTCCATTCCTTTAGTGACTCCAATAGCACAAAATAGATGAGCAATTTTTTGATGTATTTAAAAATTGCACATTAATATTCCTTTTGCAAATGTCTTAACACAAATGCCTATGCACAATTTTTGAATGAGATTTTGGCAAATAAAATGAAGTTGGAGGATTATGAAACTATGAAGTTGAATGAAGAGTGTTCAGCTATCTTACAAAATAAATTACCTTTGAAGTTAAAAGATCTAGAGAGTTTTAATATTCCTTGCACCATTAGGGATTCTTACTTCGAAAAGGCATCGTATGATTTAGATGCAAGTGTTAATTTGATGCCTTTTCAGTTTTTAGGAAATTAGGATTGGGTGAGGTAAAAGCAACCACAATGTTGCTTCAATTGGTTGATCGATCAATTAAATATCCAACAGGTATTGTGGAAGATGTATAGTAAATGTTGACAAGTTTATCTTTATTGCAGATTTCATAGTTCTTGACATGGAGGAAGATTTTGAGGCACTACTTATCTTAAGTCAACATTTTCTAGCAAAAGAAGAGCTTTTATCGATGAACAGCAAGGGAACTTGATTCTTAGAGTTTTAGATGATCTATTTCCTTTAATATTTTTAAAGCAATCAAAGATCCATTTGATGGTAATTCTTATTTTAGAGTTGAGATAGTTGACAAGTTGGTGAATCGGGTTTTTCAAGAAAATATTTTTAAAGACCCACTTAAAGCATGTCTGGTTCAACCAAGGGACAAAGAAATTATGAATGAGGAGATAAAGGAATACATAAATTTAATGGAGGCAATTCTACCATATTCAAGGCAAAAGACGACAAAATTTGAGGAGTTGGAGCAACACACAACAAAGCATAAATCATCAATTGAAGAGCCTCTGATTCTTGAACTCAAACCCTTACCTTCTCATTTGAAATATGCTTATTTAGATGAAATTTCTTCTTTACCAGTAATTATATCTTTTGCTTTGACATATTTGATGAAGACGAAATGGGTTAGAGTGTTAAGAGAGCATAAAGGTGCAATTGGATGGAAAATAGTTGACACCAAGGGAATTAGCCCTTCACTTTGCATGCACAAAATTTTGATGGAGGAACATTACGAATCCACTATCCAACCTCAGAGGTGTTTGGAGCCCTACTTCAAATGTGGTTTCCACAAGTAGAAGACCACCATTGAACTTCATCCTCTAGAATAACGACATTTGAGATAGTTTGGCTGAAAACTATAAAGCAAGTGCTTCTTGGAAAGCAACCCAAGCATTTTCATTATGTTACTTCATTTATTTTTAAATTTATTTTTTGCAAAAATAAGAATTAAAAAAAAGATTAATTTTTCTCTGTTTTATCCAAGTTAATTTTTTTCTTGAGGGACCACATTTTGGGAGTTTAATCATCAAGACCATCCATGGAATCATTTCACAACAAGGGAGTTTTCTTGTTCCTTTTTTCTTTTTCACATTGATTTTTTATTTTTTTTTTTTTGGGGGGGACAAAATTTTTGAAATATGAAAAATGAAATTTCATTACATGATTGCATTTTTGTTGTGATTTTGCTTCTTAGTTTTTTGTTCAAACTTGGGGTTAATTTTGATTTTGACAAAATTTTTAATTTTTGAGTTGGGTGTATATCTAGAGAACATTTATGTGAAGTATGTGCTCTTCTTAGATCTCACCAAAATCTTAGAATTTGAATGATTTTCTCTTGAGGCGAAATCTTAGGCTACATCTAATTGAGAAAATGATCTAGGAATTTTTGGATCTACTGAGCCTTTCAAGCAAACCCTGTTTATTTATCCCTAGTCATCCTGTAACATCTTGAAAATCGACTCTATTTTGGGATTTTATAAAATGGCAATGTTAGTCGAATGCTTGGTTAGTATATATATTCCAAGCTATGTTATAACTCTATTTTTAATAGAATATTCTTGCTAATTTAGACTTGATATTTACTAAATTTTGATGAATTTTAGGTGAATTTAATTACTACTACCGTAATTTTATTTTGTAGGAAAATTTTTCAGATATTCCAGAATATTGCAATATCTTTCAGAATATTTCATCTCAAAGAAAAAACCAGCCAAAATCAGAAATTTGGAGAATTTGACCATAATCGAGGATAAGGTTCAAAGAAAATCAAAGAGATAAGGAGGAATCTTTTCCAAATCTTAGTGGAAGTTAACCTAGGACATATTTTTGGAGGCTATATAAACTGCTCTTGTGCTCCATATGAAGGAGAGAATCCTTGGAGACACTATCTTTACAGAAGATTTTGCATTTTCTTACTTAGATTTTATTCTTCTATTTTATTAGTGGAGTTGGCGCGTGTCAAGGAGAGAAAGATGAGACAAACCTGAAGCTCCTTGTATCTCAAATTGATGAATTTATTTTTATTTAGTATTATGTTTTCTTTAATTTTTGTTAGTTTAGTTTTTACTATGTTCTAAATCTCTTTTATTAGAGTTACAATGGATCTTAATCATAATTGATTGATTTTCAAAGACTTTCTCGTGTAATAGAATTGTTTTGATTGCGTCGTTCTTTATCATGATCTTAATGCTTTTAGAAGTTTGGCTAATTTTTGAATGATTTTTGATATATGCATGATATTGGGTGGAGATTGTGTGCATGCGCATTAGTGATATTGAGCCATAAATTAAATTTATGTCAATGATGTTATTTTTGTGGCTGTGGTAGTAGATCTAGATTAAGACTACTTATATTAAATCCGGGAATTTCCACAAGCATTTAATGCTTGTTGGTAGTTTAAATTCACCTAAACTTAGTGTGGGTTAACATACCTAATTATGGATTATTAGACCGAGGTCAGCTTGTAATTAATCTTAGGGAAATCTCGTCAATACAATTGGAAATTAATTTGTTACTTGAAAAGTTAAGAAAATTAATTATGAATGGTTAAGTGAAGTTAGATGCTCTAACGCTTCGTGATTTGGTTAAAATCTTGATAATCGACTTTGTTAATTTTCAGTTTGTTTTAGATTATTTTTACTTTACAATTTTATTAGCTTTTGAATCCTTTACTTTTTTACTCTTTTATATTTTAGTTTTTAATTGGTTTAGTTTACTTTTTACTCGTCTTTTCGATTTGGTTAGCTAAATTTTTGGATCGATCACTTTCGGTAAGTAATTGGATAATTAAAAAACAATCCTTAAAGGAAAGACACTCACTTATCACTTTATTACTTGTTGATATTGTGCACTTGTAATTTACTAAACACTATGTGTTCTCGGGATAATGGATTACAGGGAGGCGCCAATAGGAAATGATATGCGTTTGACTTGCAATTTTGAACAAGAACGAACCCTTCGACTATAAGGACCTGGGTAGGAATGATATCCTCTAAATACTAGACTATTAAGGAAACAGAAATAAATCGATTCAGCTAGAAGTACGAAGTCAAATTACGAGTGATGTCCGCACGACTTTGATACGAACTACGAACGACATTAAACGAATCATTTTTATATGGTACTCAGGATTATCAATTGAGCCTCCGGGATCACACGACAATTGAGAGACGTTCCTGACTTGAGAATTAGCATAAATGTGGATCAAAGAATGGTTGACCACAGGTCAAATGTGAGGAAAAGTCCTAAAGAGGCGCTCGATAATTCAAATTGTACTACGGTTGTAATCGACTTAATTTAACCTTAATTTTATACGATTTTGGGAACAAACTTCTTAGTGATATCAGGACTAAACACTTGGATGTCGCCTCATTTATTTTAGGATTTTCCGTTGGATTCAAAAGTGTCGGAAAAAGAAAATTTAGACCAGGTTTCGAGCTCGTGGGTGGGCCAGCCCAATGCGCCATGTGCCCATCCATCTTAGCACATGAAGGGCCCAAGTTGGCCTAAGCTCCTCTCTCTTTTCAGCCCATGGGCTTCTCTCTTTTGGCATTTTCCCTTTTTGCCTAAGTGGGATTTGTTTATACTTATTTCTTGTTTGTTTTTGATTTGTCCATGAAGCAAGTGGCTAGCCCACTTGCCTTGGCTTCTTATCCGAGTCTCTAGCCCTCTCTCTCTCCTCTTTTCTCTCCCTTCTAGCCGCACCATCCTAGCTCCTCTCTCTCCCTTTTCCATTAATCAGTGGAAATGATTAATGGAAATGTCCGTGTGTTGCTTGAGAAAAAAAATTACCAGTACGGATACTAGTAATTTAGCATTAAATTTTTTAATTTTGACAATGCAGTTCTAACTTTTGTGTGAAAATTCCAATGTAATTGTTTTGATTATTTGTTGCTGGAAATTGCTAATATGACAATCAACACTGTCGGCTGCTCTACATGACACGTTGACTTTGACAACTTTATTAAAAAAATGACGGCTAACATGGATCGTTGCGTCTACAAGTTCTATTGACAATTGATTGGAATGATCATATTAAAATTTCATGTAAATGATTAAGATTAAATTGGAAAAATTTGAAAATTTAGAACTAAATTAATAACTATACAATATATTTAAAATTGAGTTTTTTTTTTAAATTTTTTCCCTTGCTCGAGTCTAAGATTATATTTGTTATATTATTTCAAATGTGAGGGTTGATGTGAATTATAACAGAAATATAATTGTATGAATTGAGTCCTAAACTTTTTACGTTTTGCAATTTGAATTCATTCGGCTAATTTTGGTTGAAGATTGCTGACGTGAATACTGACTACCCTATGTGACATGATCAATGTTGATGTTGACATTTTTTTTATAATTTTTAAATATATTTTTATAATATTTTTATAATATTTTATTTTTTTATTTCTTATCCATTTTCTTTTCAATGAGGGTTAGCGAAGGTTGCTAGCCACAAGGGACGACATTGCGGCCCTTGCCTAGATTTGGGCCAAGCGAGGGCTTCATGTTCTCACTTTGGTTGATAATGGTTGCCAAGCTTCTACCTGTGTTAGGATACACTCGTGAGTTGTGTTAAAAGTCTTAGATCAAAGAATTGATTTTGTATAAAGTAGTTAATATATCATAGTTGGCCTATAACTCATTGGCTTAAATTTTTAAGTGAAAGTGGGTTTAACTGGATATATTGATGGGCTTGAACTATGCCTTCCTCTAGCGATCTCCTTGAGTGCAAGTATTGGGCTTTTGTTGCGTGCTCACAATAGTTGGTGTCAGAGCCGATGGTTGTAGGTTTTGGGCAAGTGAGCATTGTGTGTACCAATGTGGGCCCATAAGGATGAGGTTGGGTCAAAAGGAAACTCGAATTAAGGGGAAGCGGACCTAATACTAGAGCTCACACATTAGGGGGCCGATGGTAGTGATTTCCGGGCTGGTGACCATTGTGTATAGCAATGCAGGCTCATAGGGATGAGGTGGGCCAGGAGGATACCTCAATTTTCTTGAATTAAGGGAGAGCATACCTAATATTGGAGCTCACACGTGAGAGAAAGATTGTTAGGATACCCGTGTGAGTTGCGTCAGAAGTTCAACATCAAAGAATTGATGTGGTATAAAACAAACTTAAACTCGAGCGTCCTCTTGGAAATCTTCCCAGGTGCAGGTATTAGGCTTCTATTGTGCACTCCTAACAGGTTGGCCACAGTATGGGCAATGTGTCCTCGCTTAGTGGTGGGAGAGGGCGTTGTGGCCCTTGCCTAGAGCTAGCAAGGGCATTGCAACCCTCCCCTGGTATTAGTTAGGGTCACCAGCCCTCACTCTAAAAACAAAACCAAAAAAATAAAAAATAAATAAAGGAAAAGAAAAGGATACAAACCATACAAAAATTGAAAAAACTATTATAAAATGTCAAAGTTAAAGCTGATCATGCGACATAAGGCAACTAGCGTCCACGTAAGTGTAGCTAAAATTAGCCGAATGAACTCAATTAACAAAACATGAAATGTTTATAACTCAATTGACAAATTGAAAGATTAATACTGAATTGTCAAAAGTGCAATAGGTTTAAAACTTTTTTTGAGTAATTTTTCCCAACTTATTACATGAATTGAGGCTTTCTCTTAGCAATAGAGTTACGATACTTATTACTGCGCTTTTCCAACTTGGGTATGTAAGACCCTTACCGTTGTCTTGTCACTCAGGCAACTCCTTGGATTCATTCCAGAGGGAGTGTCAACATGGTCTAAAGTGCAACTGCTGGTTTAAACTACTACAGGAACCTCCCTTTTTATCGAATAAAAAAGAATATCAGGACAAACTAGGTCTCTGACTAGCATGAGAAAAACTCGTGTTTAATTCGAATGGGACATGCCAAGTCACTAACTCCCGCCAACCGGCATATTCTATAAAAATGTCCAAGGTCCTCGTAAAGCAGGAACCACGACATAGCTTACACAATAGAACAAGAAGAAAAGAAAATCTAACCACATTTTATTCTTTTTTTTTTTTTGGTAAGGTAAACTTGTATAATTGCCAACCATCAACTGTACAAACTAGAGGATGACGGCTCCAGTTTGCACTCAGTTTAGTCTACTGAGTGAAAAGAAGCTGCAATCCAAAAGTAACTAGCATATGCATAATTAACAATAACATCATAACACCCGGAGGATCTCACAAGGACTTAACCAGTAAAAATGGAGGTACTTAAACCCTATGCTCTGTGAAGGCTTCTATTAACCATATTGTCTTGAACTAATGGTCCAGACAACACCTTGTCCTTGATAGTCTTGAGTATATAATACTTCATTGCTGGAATGGAGACCATTTTACTCCGAAATAAGATGTCATTACGAGACTTCCAAATAATATAACAGAGAGTAGCAAAAGAGAACTTGGGAATCTCCTTCTGGAAGCCTTTACCAAAAAAATTTATACTGGCCCACACCATGGTATCACTCCATGATCCTCCCGGCCAAGCCAAATTGCACTTGCCCGCCCAAAAAACAGCAAGAGAATGCGTAATATGGCAATAAAAAAAGAGGTGATCAATAGTATCCGGACTAGACTTACAGAAGGCACACACAGCGCCAGTAAGCCTCCCAATTGAAAGGAGGAACATTTGGGTAGGTAAGCGGTTCTTAGCAATCAACCAAAGTAAAAACTGATGCCTTGGCACTAACGATTTGTGCCACACTAAGGAAAACCAACAGACTTACAGAGCCCGATTCCTAGTAGATTCCCAAGCCGATGCCATCGTGAACTCACCCAAGAGAGAGGCTCCCAGGTGAACATATCCGGGCTATTGTTGAGTAGTGGGGAATCGGATGTGACCAGCTACAAAGGTGTTGCAAGATAGAAGCCCCCGCTGGTAGGAAAAGGTCCGCCACCTTTGCTTCCCTAGTAAGACCAGACCGGTATATGAATGAGTTAGAAAACATACCATTAAGCAATCCTATCAGGTGCCAAGGATCAAACCAGAGAGAGACCGAACAACCATCGCCAACCCGCCATCTTACTAAGCTTAGAATATCAGTGCGCAAGGCAAGAACTTTCCTCCAAGCCCAGGAGCAAGTTGTCGGAGTAGACATGGTCCAGAAGTTCTTGTGTTTTAAGTACTTGGCATGAATCCACTTACACCAAAGAGATTCCTTGTCGGTAAACAAAAGCCATATATGTTTCATCATGGCAGCTCTATTGCTCTCCCTTAGTTTCCTCACCCCAAGTCCTCCTTCAGCCTTCGGAAGGCACACTTCTTCCCAGGCCACTTTCGCACCACCAAGCCCTAGACTTGGACCCTTCCATAGAAACTGACGACAAATTTGTTCGATCCTTTTCAAAACTGAGCTTGGCAAGATAAAGATGCTAGCCCAATATACTTGGATGGCATGGAGGACTGACTTAATAAGTAATAACCGACTAGCAAAAGACAAGAAACGGTGCGTCCAAGAATGGATCCTGGCAGTAAGATGACTTACTAGGGCAATGCAGTCTGTTTTAGCCATTCTCTTGGTAATGATAGGGACGCCAAGGTATTTTACTGGAAGTGACCCCACTTGGAAACCCCACATCTGGCATATTTGATCCCGAGTGATTGCAGAACCTCCAGCTAAGAACACCTCACTTTTACTTAGGTTTGGACTTAGGACGCTCCATGAGGAGAATAGTTGCAACCCTTCCTTAAGCTAAAGGCATGCAGGCATAGAAGCTTCGCAAAAGAGGAAGACATCATCCGCAAAAAATAAGTGTGACAACCGAATGGACTTACATCTCCAAAAGAACTTAAAGCCAGGAAGACTAGCTTGCCGAGAAATGATACCCAAAAAGACCTCCATTGCAAGGGTGAAAAGATAGGGAGACATTGGATCTCCTTGCCTTAACCCCCTCCCACTTGGAAAAAAACCATGCAGCTCACCATTAATAGAAATAGAGAATTTAGGAGTCCACATGCAAATCATAATATGGTCTACCAACCACCTTAGAAACCCAAAGCTAGTAGGGTTGATTCAAGAAAATCCCAGTCAAGTGTATCATAAGCCTTCTGAAAGTCCACCTTGACTGCACATTTAGGGAGGTACGACTCTACATGAAAGCGACTAAATAACTCCTGAGCTAGTAGAATATTATCGCTAATTCTCCGACCTTTGATGAAGGCGTTTTGAAAAGGGCCAACTAGGGAGGGGGTAACTGTAGCCACTCTCTTGGCAATAATCTTAGTAATACATTTGTAAATAGTATTACAACAAGCAATCGGCCTGAAGTCCCCCACAGAAGAAGCATTGAGAGTTTTAGGAATAAGGGCAATGATTGTATTATTAACTTCCCTCAAAAGACATCTAGTATTGAAAAAGTGTAAAACAGCTTCTATCACATCTTGGCCTACCACATCCCAATTCTTCTTGAAAAATTCAACATTAAAACCATCAGGGCCAGGGGCCTTGTTTTCCACAAGTGAAAACATAGCATCATGAACTTCAGAGGAAGAAACAAGGGAAGATAACAATCGTACCTGGTCATTTGTGATACCAGTAGTCAGTACAGATCTTATCTCTTGCATAGATAGCCGACACTCAATACCTCCTGGGCTAAGCGTCTCCTAGAAATGCTATATGAAGAGGTTATGGACTTCCTTCTCATCAGAGACGAAATTGCCCATGTCATCCTTAATGGAAAGGATTCTATTCCGAAGATGGCGATTATTCACCAAATGGTGAAAAAATTTAGTGTTAAGATCCCCTTCTTTTAACCAGTGTATTTTGGACTTCTGATGGAAGAAGGATTCCTCCTGGGACCGGAGATCATAAAATTGCTTGAGTTGTGTTTTTTCCAAATCCGCAAACTCAACATTGAGTGGATCTAATCGGTATGCATCCTGGGTAGCCTTGAGAGCCCCCCTAGCAGCCACTACACGTGTAGACAAGTCAGAAAAGACTTCCTTATTCAATTGTTTAAGGAGGATCTTCATTGCTTTTAACCTGAAGTATAAGCGATACATAGGAGTACTTGCCTCCACGATAGACCAGCCTAGTGAAGAAGAGACCGGAATTCGGGATGTTCCATCCAGAAATTAAAGAATTTAAACGGTATCCTCCTGGACACCGGGTTAACAATCTTAACAATCATAGGAGTATGGTCAAAGATACCTAGAGTGATAAAAGGAAGCTTTAGAGAATGAGAAATCCTGGCACCATTTGCCATTAACCACAACTCTATCAATCTTGCGAATTTTCCGATTAGCCCCTGAGGAGGCCGACCAAGTGTGTTGGTAGCCAACATACCTAAGGTCATTGAGCATAGCCTGAGCCAAACAATCCTTCAGTTCATCAAAAGAGGGCAGCCACGCAGTGGAGCCACCCACTCTATCCGATGGGTTAAGAATGGCATTAAAATCCCCGGCAACTATCCACGAATAATTATTCCAAGAGGAGCTCAATTGAACCAGATCAGCCCAAAATAGCCTACGAGCCACAAAGGTGTGCTCTCCATAGATGACCGACAAGTTAAAAGATATACCAGATCTAAGGTCCGCAAGCTTACCATGAATTGCTTGACCATGAGCTAGGAGGGCATCAAAATTCACTCTATTAGGATCCCAGCCCACCCAAATTCGACCCCTAGGGGAAAAAGTGTAATTTGATATCCAAAGCCAACCATGGACCATACTAGAAGAGATGGCCTCAAAACGACTAGCAGGAACCTTGGTCTCCAAAATACCTATACAACAAAGGTTATGAGTACGCACAAGATTGCGGACTTTAGCTTGATGAACTGGGTCTACTAGTCCCCTTATATTTCATATACCTATATACATATATAACTATTAGCATCAAAAGATAGTTCACTTACGGCGGCCTATTCGTCGACAGCTCTTCGAGGCCGACAGACTGGCACCTTCCTTGGATGTTTGCAAGAGAACAGGATGAGCCACAAGTGTTGGCTCAATCCGAACCGGGCCTAGCACCCCCGGGATAGCAGCAAGTTTAGAACCTGTCATTTTGGGCCCCTTACCCACCACAACAGAAGCTGGCTTCGCCGGAGGCAGATCGGGTATATGGATAACCATATCAGCAGCAGTCCTTAACACATGCTGATGAGGCTTGGGGTTGACTGCCTCAATAGGATCCTCCTCAGAGCTGCTGCCCAACTCCACATCCTCATCCAGGCCATTATTTGAAAAAAGAGACGCAGATGATGAAGAAATAGGATTCAAATCCTGCCGTGGCCGAGGCTTGGATAATCTAGAAGAACAAGCCTTGTTTGAGGTATTTTGCGCTTCTGCCTTCCATTTGTGCTTTCTCCTCCTTTGCTGTATCACCCATCCTTCCTCCTCATTTGCAGCAACAATTAAGTCATTAGAGGCCTCTATTGGAGCATCAGGGTCGTGCCCATTCACCATCACTGGCTGGGTTAAGGCTGGGCCAGCGGGGCCATCATCTCTTTTAACAGTAGCAGTCAAGGGAGGAGCGCCTTCTTCTTGAGGGTGGGAGGCTAACTCAGCACCCTCCACAACAAGGGGTTTGGGCGGGCACTTATGGCCAAAACAATCACAAAGTGGGCAGCAAACTGGCCTCCATTCATACTCAACATCCACCTTATGCATGGTTCCACTGATGAGCACATCAACCGAAGAAGGAAACTCCAGCTTGGTTGAGATCTCAACACAAACCTGAGCAAAGGAAAGCAACTTCATTTGTTCAATGCGCTGGTCCACATAGAGCGGCTTACCCAGCACACTAGCCACTACACTGATCCCCAGGGCAGACCATAGTGCATAGGGAATGTTCTTGAGCCGAACCCATACCGGAACCGCCGAATGTTGAACCTTCGAGAGCTCAAGTGGTGGGCGCCATTGTTGAAGCATAAGCGGCACCCGGGCTACTGTTAAAGGCCCCCCTTCAATCACTCTCCTACGGAACTCATGATCTGGAACATGGAAGAAGAAGAAGCTTTGGTCATTGGCTTTGACATCCACTAGCTTATCACCCCATACATGCTTAATGGCAGATTCAACCAGCCTAAAAGGAAGTTTTTTCCCTACTAAATAACCTACAATACATTCATTCCAAATGGGATCCGATGCCTCCAAAACCTCATCCGAGACCTCGGCCACCAGCTTGTCATTGATACAAGAAGGTTTAACAAAAGTCAGACTGTATCCCTTCATGGCTGTCCTAGCTACATTGACCCACGAGTGATCCACAAGGGGACGTCCTTGCTGTCCAGATTGTTTCCTCAGTGGAGGCCCCTCAAAAACACCTTGTGAAGCCTCATTGGATCCCTGCTCTTGCAAGGGACACCCCTTTGATACATCCCTTTGTCTATCATGTATTCCCCTGCCATCATCCTGCTGCTTACCTCCTCGGCCACCAGCATTCAACTCTGGTTCTACCCCCTACCTTGTACCTCACCAGCCAACATCAGCCTGGGTTGCCCGCCCTTGCAGGAAGCCCTTCTGAGCAATCGGCACATGTCTAGCAGGAAAAGAATTGTCAGCTTGGAACCGGCCATCAATACCAGCAGCCCCATTACCGCTCCTCCCCAAACCAGAGCCACTCCTTTGTTCAGAATCATCTCTTCGTCTAGCCTGAAGACCACTACCATCAACCTGCTGACTACCTTCCACCCCAACAGCATTCATCTCAATACTCAACAGACCCGATTCTGCCCCTTTGGTCACTGATTCCCCTGTATCCCGACAACCATCCACAGCCTGGGACACCCGCCCTAGCAGGTCTCCCTTCCGTGCAACAGACGTACGCCTAGCAACAATTTGAGTTTGGCCACCATCACAAGCAACCACCGGTTCATTCCCCCCCAAACCAGACAGATTCCCCTGTTCTGAGGACTGATAACAGTCGCTAATCAGCGGTTCTAGCAACCCACAAGCTACATTCAGACTATCAAGCCTACCATCAACTTCGTGCAAGGTACCAAGAGGATTCCTACTGGAATCGGTGACCAAATTGGGTTGAATCAGCCCCGATTCCATTCTAGACACACCCACAGCAGAACCCTAGAGACAGCAAGCCATACCCGGAGCTGAGACAATCTCAGGTGGAGATCTTTGGAGAGAGGGAAGAGGAGGAAGAGACGAGGAGGGCCTCCGAGTTTCAGACCAAACTGTCTCCTGTAGCCACCGGAGCAGCGCACCCTTGCCGGCAAGAACACAGCTTTGCGGTCGCCAAAAAGCTCGGTCTAATCTTTGGGTTTTGAAGGAAATGAAAATGTTACATTTTATTCTTCTTGTGCGGTAAAATCAACCAAATTTGGAAATTGTTATTTCAGAGCCGGGTTCTGTCGACCAGCCTGAACCACTGGCTCGCCGGATCGCAAGAGCTGTCGCTGCTCAAGCACTTGCAGGCCTCGACCACCACGGTGTTGCGAGGGTTCACATCCAATCAAACAATGTTTCCATCTTTGTCCTTGGACGACAGGTGCATCTTGGAGGCCGATATCATCTCCCACTCCGTTCCGGGTTCTGTCAGGCTCGTGCCCAGCCTCGCCCGCCTCCCCAGCTCGGTAGCTCGCAGGTACAGACGCGTCCCCATGAGCCACAGCGCGTTCTGTGGCGTGAGGCTCCACTGCTCCGAGTACGCGCATGGACCCAAAACGAGCCGCGACCGTGGTCACCTCAATATGCAGAGGCCAGTCAGGGGGTGGAATATGACCTTGTGAGCAACTGTTGGTAGCCCTCCTGGTCCTGCAACAGGAGAAGACTTTCAGAAATTTAGAACGATTGGAAAGATTTAATCAAATTCCAGTTGAAATATTTCATACCTTGGAAAGGTAATTGAAGGACCGATAATCGACGCAGGTAGCTCGAGTTTCGAACGCCGGACCAGTCGTAGTTGAACAATCCGTAGAACTCCTCCATCCCTACCACTCCTTGCCTCAAGTAGTAACTCCCTTGAAGGGCCCACAATGCAAAGTCCCAGTCATATTCGGCGGCCATGGCCATGAAGCAATTCAAATACCTATTGTCGCTCACGTTTGTTCCTCGTTCATCGGCGCCGAACTCGCTCACGAACAAAGGATGCCCTTGTCCAAGCAGGAATACGGATTGGCTCATTAGATCGTTGGACACTGATCCGCACACATCATTTGGGTTTCCGGATTGCCATGCCTTGCCGTTGGTGAACCCGTACCAGTGCATCTCGAACACCAGTTTCCCCGTGAAAGAGAGGCTGGCCGGTCTGTTCTGGAGAAACGAAAGGTCTTTGTCGTAATGGAGGCCGGACAGGATGACCAGGACGTTAGGGTTTGCCGCATGCACGGTTTCGCACCTTGTTGCATGAACCTATATACAGCACCTCCATTGAATCAAAACCGATGCAGTATCAGCAGTTGTTACTGTACGTCTTAAGATTTATGAGCCCATCGACTTCTTACCAACCAATGCAAATCAAATAGGTTTCTGAAAAATCACTTCCGGTTTGAACATATAATAAAGAGTGATGCGACATACTTGTACCAATCATCCACATTTTGTCTAGGACTGCGAAGCTCGTTCCTCAAGCTCATGCCAATCACATTGCTGAAGCTGGTAGCTATTGTTGCCATCTTGTGCAAACCTTGCATCCAAACTTGAGGGTTGAAGTACTTATCACCGAAAAAGCCATTGCCGTCTTCTCCACTGCAGCACCAACCTGATGTTGTTATATGATTGTCGAGTATCAGCATCACTTCGTTGTTTCTAAGGCTCGTCATCACAGACTGAGACAAGAGATTTCCGAACAGGGCATACATTAATACATAACGGCCTTGATAGCAATGGATGTAATTACTAGTGCCATGATGAAAATTCAACTATCCCTCCCCCGAACCCTAGTGCTGTTGGACTACTTATGGAACGACTTAAAAAGCTCTCACAACTATTACTCTTCTGGCATTGCAGTAAAAATTTCATAGCCATAGGACGTCAATTGGGCAATGTGTTTATCCTCGCAATTTGAAGAGACAAAAACTAATGTTACCTTGTAGGCTTCCATTACAGGAAGATTAATGAGGGAAGGGTTGTTGGACTCTATGCCGGCGAGAGATTCCAACAATCTGAGGTTCCGAAATGATTCGGTCACTGTAAGAGAAGCGAGCGTCTCATTCATAGGCAACTCGAGTGGCCATGTGAGCCTTACGCAATTGAACCCCATTTCTCTAATCGTCCTGGCAATTGCGGTGGCTGATAGCTTGCTCAAGCCCTCGGCCAGCACCGGCTGGAGGTGCGCCGGCCAGTTCACACATGCGAGCTTCACCCGTCTCCCAGCGCCATCGATGATCCACTGGGAATCGGCATAGTGCTGTTGAGCGACCACAGGCTCGAGTTGGGCCATGGAAAAGAGGAGCAATGTCAAAATTGGGAGAAGGAAATGCAGCTTCGGAAGCGTTCCCATGATGAGTCTTTTGGCTCTCTTTGAACCTTCCTTGCAAGGAAAAAGAAGAAGAGTGTGTATAATATGAATGAAGTCAGTCCAATTTTTCAAGGTGTGCTTATATAGAGGGTGTCATTCATATGCTTGGACAATAGTCATTAATGCAACATAAACCGTATAATATTGAATAGAGTCGAGCCAAAAGGTCTTCAAGAAACAGCAAACTCGGGTGTCGTTCTATACCTCTAAACAAGATGATGCTCTATTCATTTGGGATACTAACGTGGAACTGCTACCAAACATGGAGGAAAGGAAGCTGGGAGGACTTTGAAATGTGTTCGAAGAGAAATCAAAGGTTGGGATGGAGTTTGATACTTGGTTTGGTTAATTGTTTATTTCCAAATTTACACATTTTTTGGTTTAGATTATGAAATGTCTTTTGTTTTTTCTAATCTCGTTGATAAGTGCCCTCAAAGCACTAGTTATATAAACTATTTAGAATAACTTAATTTTTATAACATTGATTGTGCATGACAATAGCACATGACAATAGCACAATCGGTGTATCGAAAACTACAAAGTGTCCCTAGGATATTCATTGATAGAATTTTTTCTTTCCTTTTTGTCTTTGTAAGTGAAGAGTGGGTGAATGAACAACAAATATTGACAGTTTAAGGTACCCACGTTTGTTACATGATATTCCATTTTAAGGCACAAATATATCCTAGAAGTATGAGACCGTTGCTACAGCCCCACTGCAATGCAATGCTAGAATATAATTGTTAGATATATCAGGTCGGACGATCTTAATACTTTAATCTAAACAAATCATATCCACGCCAGAAGTATGAACGGGGGATTCTTCCCATCAAAATCATACCATTAGAATTTCCTAATAGGTAACTTGCAAGATTGAAACATGTGACCCCTCAAACCAAACTCGAATATTTCGTATAGAAATTGTGGCTTTTGTTTCAATAAGAAAAGAATATATTGCACTCAGTATAAAGACCATGAGTTCAAGAAGTTTAAATGAAAAAAATTGTATTTTAGGTATTTTGCATGTTTAATGCATCTTAATTTTACTGACGGCATCTTATGATTTCAAGTAAAATTGAAGTGTATTTTCTATATACGGTAGTTTGATTAAGGATCATTAATTTGAGGGACGACTTTATAAAGTTAAGCAAATCATATTAGAGAAGAAGTTACAAAAACCTCAAATTATGACCAACGTGATACATTTACCCTAAATTTTTTCAGTGACACAATAAATCCTAAAGATGTACTTATGTGACTCATTTACCCTCCATCAAAGCTTCGTTAATGTTGATGCCAGAAAGCAAATGTTAATGATATAACGCTCACATGATTTAAGTGATATATAAATGACAGTTGTTTTAATTAGAAAATTATTTGATGGAATCTTGATGAAGGGTTGATGTGTCACTTAAGTATAAGCTTGTGGTTTTTTATGTCATAAAAAAGTTGAGGTAAATGTGTCACATATGGTTTTTTTGGAGTTTTTTTATGATTTTTCCCCCACAAA
Source organism: Angophora floribunda (assembly GCA_014182895.1). Taxonomy (NCBI): domain Eukaryota; kingdom Viridiplantae; phylum Streptophyta; class Magnoliopsida; order Myrtales; family Myrtaceae; genus Angophora; species Angophora floribunda. Next base: position 19,953,343 of record CM024712.1, read on the forward strand.
AGTTCTTCAAGGACCAATTTATAAGATAATCATAGTAATAATACTTATTAGATCACTTCGAAATCAGAAAAATACATATTTCAAGAGGAGTGCTTGCATCTAGGAAATTTGTACATTCAAGGTATAATTAATTAGTTTTCTCAAGTAGATAGTAAGGGTGTCAAATGGGTGGGTCGAGTCGGGTTTGTGTTAAGTCGAAAATGGTCCGACCCATATTGACCAATTTAACCCGTTTTAACCAATTTTCATGCAATGTAAATTTGATGACTCATACCCAACTCGACCCATATTTAACATTTAAGAAAATCTACTCCCACTTATTTAGCCCACTTTAAACTATTCACATATAAATTATTTGAATAAAAATTTCACATCAAATTTATAAAGTAAATTAAATAATAAAAAATTAGTAAATAAAAAAAATATGGATACCTCTAAATTGAAATAGTTTTTGGAAAATAATTTTTTTTTAAAAAAATCGATTTTTTAATTATTTTTAAAAAATTGAATTTTATTATTATTATTATTATCATTATTATTATTATTATTTCTTTTTTTTTATTTTCCCTTTATTTTCTCTTTTCTTTCTTCTTCCTTCTTCTTCTCCCTTTTCTTCTATAGGTGCTGCTCAACGGCGATTAGCCAAGACGCAAGTGAGCGAGCCCAAACTTGACCAAGGTTGACGAACTCGAGGCTTGGCCGATCTAGACTCCGTTGAGGTCGCTGGTAGTGGTCAAACTCAAGCTCACCTGGATCTAGCGAGTTGTGAACTCTATTGCGACCAGCAAGTTCGGGGCTCATCTACCTAGATCCGGGCAAGCTGCAGCTCGACCAAGGTTGATGACCTCGTGGCTTGCCTATCCAGATCTAGGCTGAGCTCTGGCAAGCGAGCTTAGGGTTCGCCAGGTCAAGCTCTGTCATGGCTCGCCTGCTCAAATCTAGGTTGAGCTCCAACCGACGACGACAAGCTTAGGATCGACAATGGTAACGGTGATGTGATGGCGGGATCGGCAACGAAGGTTGAGAACGTATAGAGGAAGGGGATGGAAGGAGAGAGATGATGGGTCTACCTAATAACTCACTCAACCTATATTTGATCCATATTTAACTTTCATTTGACCCATATTTGATCAATTTAACTAAAAGTAAGTCATAATATGGGTTTATGACCCATATTGACACCTCTAGTATATAGTAAGGGCACTCTTCAACGTTTTATGAGTTAAAATAATGACTCATGACTTTGGTGGTTTTATTGAATGTCATACTTTTTTACTCATCTCATGAGGTAATCCGATATCTTGATTTTGCCTGCCTTTTGTACGAATATTGGGATTTTCAGGCCCACGGTTATTATTAGTGAAACTAGAACTTAAAAGTCTCATGCCACGCATTTTCATTATTGATGCCTAAATTTTTCACTCGTAAACTTATCACTATTTTGCAAGAAAATTGGGGGTCCAAACTCGTTGATATTGACAAAGTTTGACCACTATAAAGAAATATTAACATTGAATTCTTATTCTTTACTGTGCTCTCCTGTATTTAGAAGTTAGGGACATTTTTGTTTAGGAACCCGTGTCCATATTGAATTTAAACCTAGGCGTTTTAGTGAATTTCATTCAAATTGAGCTCTTAACTGATTGAATTCTTAAAATTTAGCCCATTTGAACCTAGCCTCACTATACAGTTATGGCCACACACTCTTTCCATGGCCTTGCTGAAATTTCCATATATCGTGCTTGTGTCGTGTATGTGTTATATATGTGCTGTGCATGTGCAATGCATAGGAAATGTACGGCCCGTGCAATGACCATGCACAGCCATCCGCCATAAGTGGAAGCACGATGGCACTATGTAGCTAGGAATGATTTTAATATTGTTACATCAAAAAATTTGTTAGTAAAATGGTCTGATTGTAAGTTTGACACTATCCATTGAAACCCTTTTCAATATAGGATCAGTTAATGGAGAAATACATGTAACATCTGAAATTTTCAATATAACCCGGACATCACCAAAGGTAGACATGTGACATCCAAAATTTTATTTGTAGTTGATAATATTTAAGATATTAAGTTAGCGAGAGTTATTGAATGAAATATAATTAGTATAGTAATCGTCAATAGAGACCCATATACTCCAGAGTATATCTCGAATAATTTTCAAACATTAAAATTTAATTGACTAAGGTGTTCCTATTGTTCTACTTATTAATAATTTTAGTGATTTCAAAATAATTTTATGATTTTTCGGCATTTTAAACGGATAATGATTTCCCTATTTATTTATCACAATGTAAAATATTTGCCAATTTTTTTTCCTAAATCTCAATCTTTTTACCCATATCATGTCATTTTTAACTCTTTAGCTTGAACACATTCCTTAACTCTTACTTAATTATTACTCAAATGCTCTTAATTGAAGCCATTAAACTTAACTCAAGATGACCTCATGCTTGACATATTGTTTTTAACCCTTGTGACTTTATATCTACTACTAACTTTATTTAATTGATATCATTATTTTTAACTCAAGTTAATAAATCTGAGTTGAAATTGTTCTTCAATAAAGAGTAAAGGGGAAGACGAGAGAGAGAGAGAGAGAGAGAGAGAGAGAGAGAGAGAGAGAGAGAGACATTTCTTTCTTCTTTCTTTATAAATCCATCTTATGGTCAAGTTTGGTTGTTTATTTGATAGCTGGAGTGCCATCTCGCGTAAGTATATGAATCTCGACATCACTTATTGATAGTATTCATCCGATGTTGTCGATATATTCTTTTTGCCTATATAGAACAAGATTGAATGTGGTGTCCAAGTCCTAATTGTAGGGTCATAGGCATGATTAGTTCATAATCCAATCTCTCCACATCAATTCCTTTCGATTCGAGTTGACATGGTTGTTGGATTATGTCGAAGTATTATGCGGAGAAAAAATTTCCCCTTCATGAACAAGCCATCGTCAAATCTTTTTGCCTTGTTGCATTGACAAGCCACCAGGAAAAATACAGCATCGTTTAACGGCCATACCAGCTTGGATAATTTGGATCAATTGGTGCCGGAAAGAACATGATTAGTGAATTTAGTAAGTTCAAGGGTATGATTAGGTAATTAAAAGTCAATAAATTTATTGGAAAATGCGTTGTGAGGTAAAAGTAAAATTTCGATGCATCTCGTTGCTGTCTTAAACCTATACTTTCTTCTTAGCGACCAAGGTACTGCCCAACTTGGATCTTGCTTTAACGGAGACGATTGGTGTCGACCAACTTGAACCACTGGCTTGCCGGATCACAAGAGCTGTCGCTGCTCAAGCACTTGCAGGCCTCGACCACCACGGAGTTGTGAGCGTTCACGTCCAAGCAAACGGTGTTCCCGTCTTGGGCCTTGGACGACAGGTGCATCTTGGAGGCTGATATCATCTCCCACTGTGCGCCGGGTTCTGTTGGGCTTGTGGCCAGCTTCGCCGCCCTCCCCAGCTGGACCGCTTGCAAGTACAGATGCGTCCCCACGAGCCACAGCGAGTTCTGTGGCGTTTGGCTCCACGGCTCCGAGTATGCGCACGGACCCACAACGAGCCGCCATGTCCGTGGTCGCCTCAATAGGCAGAGGCCGGTCAAGGGGTGGAATATGACCTTGTGAGCAACTGTTTGTTGCCCTCCTGGTCCTGCAACAGAAGAAGACTTGCAGGGATTAGAACGACTGGAAAAATTTTATTCCATAGGTACCTGAAATATTTAATCAGTTCCAGTTGAAATATTTCATACCTTGGAAAGGTAATTGAAGGACAGACAATCTACTTAGGTAGCCCGGATTTCGAATGCCAGTCCAATTATAGTCGAGCAATCCGTAGGTCTCCTCCATCCCTACCTCTCCTTCCCTCAAGTAATAACTCCCTTGAAGGGTCCACAATGCAAAGTCCCAGTCATATTCAGCGGCCATGGCAATGAAGCAATTCAAATACCTATTGTCGTTCACGTTGGTTCCTCTTTCATCGGCGCCAAACTCGCTCACGAACAAAGGATACCCTTGTCCCATCAGGAATACGGACTTGCTCATTCGTTCGTTGGACAATGATCCGCACACATCATTCGGGTTTCCGGATTGCCATGCGTCGCCGTTGCTGAACCCATACCAGTGCATCTCGAACACCAGTTTCCCCGTGAAAGAGAGGTTGACCGGTCTGTTCTGGAGAAATGAAAGGTCTGTGTCGAAATTGAAGCCGGAGAGGATGACCAGGACGTTAGGGTTTGCCGCATGCACGGCTTCCGCACCTTGTTGCATAAACCTATGTACAGCACCTCCATTGAATCAAAACCGATGCAGTATCAGCAGTTGTTACTGTACGTCTTAAGATTTATGAGCCCATTGACTTCTTACCAATCAATGCCAATCAAATAGGTTTCTGAAAAATCACTTCCGATTTGAACATATAATAAAGAGCGATGCGACATACCTGTACCAATCATCCAGATTTTGTCTAGGACCACGAAGCTCGTTCCTCAAGCTCATGCCAATCACATTGCTGAAGTTGGTAGCTATTGTCGCCATCTTTTGCAAACCTTGCATCCAAACTTGAGGGTCGAAGTACTGATCACCGAAAAAGCCATTGCCGTCTTCTCCACCGCAGCACCAACCCGGGATTGTTATATGATTGTCGAGTATCACCATCACTTCGTTGTTTCTAAGGCTTGTCATCACAGACTATGACAAGAGATTTCCAAACAGGGCATACATTAATACATAACGGCCTTGATAGCAATGAATGTAATTACTACTGCCATGATGAAAATTTGACAATCCATCCTTCGGACCCTAGTGCTGTTGAATTACTTAAGCTATGACTTAAAAAGCTCTAGCAACTATTACTCATCTCGCATCGTAGTAAAAATTTCTTATCTGTAGGACGCAAATTGGGCAATGTGTTTGTCCTTGCAATTACAAGAGACAAAAACTAACGTTACCTTGTAGGCCTCTATTAAAGTAAGATTAATGAGGGAAGGGTTGTTAGACTCAATGCCGGCGAGAGATTCCAACAATCCAAGGTTCTGGAACGATTGGGTCACTGTAAGAGAAGCGAGTGTCTCATTCATAGGCAACTCGAGTGGCCATGTGAGCCTCACGCAATTGAATCCCATTTCTCTAATCTTCCTGGAAATTGTGTCGGCTGATAGCTTGCTCAGCCCCTCGGCCAGCACTGGCTGGAGGTGTGCCGGCCAGTTCACACACGCCAGCTTCACCCGGCTCCCAGCACCATCGACGATCCACCGGGAATCGGTGTGGAGTTGTTGAGCGACTACAGGCTTGAGTTGGGCCATGGAAAAGAAGAGCGTTGTCAAAATTGGGGTAAGGAAAATTGGGATGAGGCAATGCGACCTTGGAAGAATTCCCATGATGGGTCTTCGCAAGAAAAAAGAAAAGAGCGTGTGATGGGAATGAAGTGAGCTCAATGTCAAGGTGTGATTATGTAGAGGATGTCGTCGTCAAAATTGGTATGAGAAAAATTAGGATAAATGCAGCTTTTACTCTCTTTGAACCTTCCTTACAAAGGAAAAAGGAAAGAGTTTGTAATGTGAATTGGGATAAGGACAATTGGCATAATGATGAATAGCATTATTTTATCCATTTTAAGCAAAAAATATGGTACTCTACAATGCAATATTTGTTAGAAAATATTAGGATTTCTTTATGTTTACTCAAATCTTCCTTATTAATGCAGAATAATGAAATATGGAGCAAATAAGGAAAAGATGGCAAAAAGAAGGAAATTAAGAATTTTGTGATCGAGGAATTCAAATCAAAAGCGTTGGAAGGTAGATATTAAATTAGGGATTTGCGATTTATTCCCTGATTTTATGCAAAAATAAATAAATTGCACAATGCCTTGTGTTAGGATTCTTGAATATATTTTATAAAAAAGAGTTGATCCAGTCGGTCGGTCTAGTTTGGTCCGGTTTGCCTTGGAACCGGGAATCAGACCGAAAATCACCTGCTCCATTTTTATGGAACTAGGTACCGCCCTCGGGAATCGGAGCGGTTCCAAACCAGTTGGTCCAGTCTAGCTTGGTCCGGGCGGTTCCCGGTGTGGGCTATCTAATATGCTCACCCCTACTAGTACCACAAAGAAAAATCCAATTGAAAACACAAAGTAACCTTGACAAGTAGTAAATAAGTAGGAAAAGAAGATGCCAAACAAGAGATTCTAGAGATAAAAAAGAGGGGATCAATAAACAACCAGAGGAGCTAGGCAAGAGCAAAATTTTGCCAAGTAAGCCCAAGCATATGTCCCATCAATTCCATTCCTTTAGTGACTCCAGTAGCACATAATAGATGAGCAATTTTTTGATGTATTTAAAACATTGCACATTAATGTTCCTTTTGCAGATGTCTTAGCACAAATGCCTATGCAAAAATTTTGAATGAGAATTTGGCAAATAAAATGAAGCTGGAGGATTATGAAACTATGAAATTGAATGAAGAGTGTTCAGCTATGTTACAAAATAAATTACCTCTAAAGTTAAAAGATCTAGAGAGTTTTAATATTCCTAGCACCATTAGGGATTCTTACTTCAAAAAGGCATCGTATGATTTAGATGCAAACATTAATTTGATGCCTTTTCAGTTTTTAGGAAATTAGGATTGGGCGAGGTAAAAGCAACCACAATGTCACTTCAATTGGCTGATTGATCAATTAAATATCTGACAGGTATTGTGGAATATGTATTAGTAAATGTTGACAAGTTTATCTTTCTTGCGGATTTCATAGTTCTTGACATGGAGGAAGATTTTGAGGCGCCACTTATCTTAAGTCAACATTTTCTAGCAACAAGAAAAGCTTTTATTGATGAACAAAAAGGGAACTTGATTCTTAGAGTTTAGATGATATGTTTCCTTTAATATTTTTAAAGCAGTGAAAGATCCATTTGATGATAATTCTTATTTTAGAGTTGAGACAATTGACAAGTTCGTGAACAAGGTTTTTCAAGAATATATTTTTAAAGACCCACTTAAAGCATGTCTGGTTCAACTAAGGGACAAAGAAATTGAGAATGAGGCAATAAAGGAATACATAAATTTAATGGAGGCAATTCTACCATATTCAAGGCAAATGACGATAAAATTTGAGGAGTTGGGGCAACACACAACAAAGCATAAATCATCAATTGAAGAGCCTCCGATTCTTGAACTCAAACCCTTACCTTCTCATTTGAAATATGCTTATTTAGATGAAGTTTCTTCTTTACCAGTAATTATATCTTTTTCTTTGACAGATTTGATGAAGAAGAAACTAGTTAGAGTGTTAAGAGAGCATAAATGTGCAATTGGATGGAAAATAGTTGACACCAAAGGAATTAGCCCTTCACTTTGCATGCACAAAATTTTGATGGAGGAAAATTACGAATGCACTATCCAACCTCAGAGGTGTTTGAAGCCCTACTTCAAATGTGGTTTCAACAAGTAGAAGACCACCATTGAACTTCATCCTCTAGAATAACGATGCCTGAGATGGTTTGGTTGAAACTTATAAAGCAAACGCTTTTTGGAAGGCAACCCAAGCATTTTCATTATGTTTTTCATTTATTTTTAAATTTATTTTTTGCAAAAATAAGAAGAAAAAAAGATTAATTTTTCTCTGTTTTATCTAGGTTAATTTTTTTCTTGAGGGACCACATTTTGGGAGTTTGGTCATCAAGCCCATCCATGGAATCATTCCACAACAAGGGGAGTTTTCTTGTTCCTATTTTTCTTTTTCACATTGAGTACAATGCTTTATTCTAGTTTGGGGGGGAGACAAAATTTTTGCTAAATATGAAAAAAGAAATTTCATTACATGATTGCATTCTTTGTTGTGAAATTTTGTTTGAACTTGCAACTGTGAGTTAATTTTGATTCTAATTATGTTGATCCACTTACTGAGCACTAAAAGTCTTTAATTTTTGAGTTGTTTGTATATCTAGAGAACATTTATGTGAAGTATGTGCTTTTCTTAGATCTCACCCCAATCTTAGAATTTGATTTATTTTCTCTTGAGGCGAAATCCTAGGCTACATCTAACTAAGAAAATGATTTAGGAATTTTTGGATTGACTGAGCCTTTCAAGCAAACCCTGTTTATTTATCCCTAGTCACCCTGTAACATCATGAAAATCAACCCTATTTTGGGATTTTATAAAATGACAATGTTAGTCGAATGCTTGGTCAGTACAAATATTCCGAGTTATGTGTTCTTGGGATAATGGATTATAGGGAAATGCCGATAGGAAATGATATGTATTCGACTTGCAATTTTGAACAAAAACAAACCCTTCGACTATGAGGACCTAGGCAGGAACGATATCCTTTAAGTACTACACTATTAAGGAAGTGGAAATAAATTGATTCAGCAGAAGTACAAAGTCAAATTGCGAGTGATTTCCACACGTCTTCAATACGAACGACGTTAAACCGAATCATTTTCATCTAGTACTCAAGATTATCAATTCAGCCCTTGCGATCACACGACAATTGAGAGACATCCCTGACTCGAAAATTAGCGTAAACGTGGATCAAAGAATGGTTGACCATGGGTCAAATGTGAGGAAAATTCCTAAAGGGGCACCCAATAATTCAAATTGTGCTACAGTCGCTATCGACTTAATTTAGCCTTGATTTTAATCTGATTTTGGGAACCGACTTCTCAGTGATGTCAAGAATAAACATATAGATGTTGCCTCATTTATTTTAGGATTTTCCGTTGGACTCAGAAGTGTCGGAAAAAGGAAATTTTGACTGGGTTTTGGGCTCGTGAGTGGGCCAGCCCAAGACCGGCAATGCAATGGGCCATGTGCCCATCCACCTTAGCCTATGAAGGACCCAAGCCGGCCTAAGATCCTCTCCCTTTTCAGCCCATGGTTTTTTTTCTTTTGGCCTTTTCCCTTTTTGCCTAAGTGGGCTTTGTTTATGCTTATTTTTTGCTTGTTTTTTATTGGTCCTTGAAGCAAGTGGCTAGCTTACTTGCCTTGACATCTTATCCGAGTCTCCAACCCTCTCTCTCTCCTTTTTTCTCTCCCTTCCGGCTGCACCATCCCAGCCCATCTCTCTCCCTTTTCTCTTACTTTTTCTCTTCTTTTCTTGATGTCCTTGTTGTTTTCTCATCAGAATCTGACCTTGCCACTACCACCCAAAGTGGAGCCATTGAAGTCAGGGAGCCAGCCGCTCACTCTCAACCACTTCCACCCAGCTGCTTTGCTTTCGCGTGAACAGTGTTCCAACACTGTTTTGGTTTGTTTTGGTCACCATTCGTCGTCAATTGTCGTCCCCAAGCTAACCCTGCATAGCCCTCGTTCCCCCCTATGCGTCGATATCGTTGGATTCACGACTCAAGTGAGTTAATTTCCTAATCCTTGTTTAGGGGTTAATTAGTTAAATTTGTGTGCTTGGTTAATTGTAGTTTAGTTTGTTAATTATGGCTGGTTAATTAAGCTGACTAGGTTTAATCAATTAACCATAGTTAGCAATAAAGTAACATTGATTAATTAATTAAAGTAACTAAGGTTAATTTTAAAGTAACCAAGGTTAGAAATTTAGTCATGTTTAGGTTAAGTTGACTATGGTTAGGTTAATTGATTAACCATGATTAGGGTTATTTATTTTTATTTAATTAATTAATTTCAGACAAATAATTTGATTTGTTCTTAATTGTTATGATTTCTTGAAATGCCGATTGTTAGTTATACCGGTGTATAATGGGGAAATGCGTGATCGAAGACTGATTGAAATTGAAATTGCTCGGTTTATTAAATTTCTCCATGAGTAATTGGATTGCACTATTATATGTGCTAAATTGTCACATTTCATTTTTAGAATTTGATTTGTTCTTAATTGTTATGATTTCTTGAAATGCCGATTGTTAGTTATACCGGTGTATAATGGGGAAATTTTAATCTTTGATTATGCGCATCCCTGATCAATCAAACAAGATGAACAGCAAGAACAACAGCAATTACTCAATTATTCAATGTACTTGGATTAACCAATGAAAAATTGAAATTGCTAATCCAACCGGAACCCTTATTAAATTTCTCCATGAGTAAAATCTGGATTGCACTATTATATGTGCAGCAACCAACATAGCAATTATTTATTGTCACATTTCATTATATCACATGTGTGCCAATTGTAATAAATCATCACGACATTAAGAGCATGCGAATCGCATGAGCACAATTTATGTTAAACCAGCTTCGTATTTATGACCAAGCAAAAAAGAATCGACAGAAATCCGAACTGCATTCAATAAATGCCAACCCAATTTTGAACCAACAATTCCCAGTTCTCTGACCTCGTTCCATAGACTGGAGTTTCACAAACTTGACCATATTTATGCTATACCAGTCCAAAAAAATCTTATCCCACAAATACTCTCTTTTTGCACAGTGCGTAGTTTAGTTCATTTTTGCCCCCTTTCGACATCCTAGAAGCCTGCCAGGAGTCGCTCCTTGCTCAAGCACTTTGGCCCCGGCGACCACTCCCCGCCCTCGTCGGATCAGTCGTTACGGGCATCTTCGAACTGCACCACTACTAGCAAAAGTCCCTTTTTGATATGCACCATCTCATAGAGGTATTATCCGCTTTGGCTTATCCCATACCAAGCCTCACGGTTTTAACCTCATCTGAGCACCTCAAAGTGCGAAACTTTCTCCAGCTCGTCAACCCATGAGCTTGTTTCCACGGGGTCACTTATCGACACTTGAATTCTGATTCATCGAATTTCCATCAAATCGCTGTCCGAATTCCACAAACCACCGATTTTTCTTTCAACAATCCTTTCATGTCCATTTAATTATCAAATCAAGAATTCACCTCAACCACTTGAAAATTAGTGCAAACCAAATGTCATTTATCGCACTAAAGGCTTTCGAATACCTCTTCAAATCCTTTCTGATACCTCGAGAAGAAATCATCGATAGTGTTATTTCCTCACTCATCCATCTAGCATCAAGGGATAATTAATTCTTAATCCACCGAAGACAAAAATCCATTCCTCAACTCCCTATCTCAATTATCTCTTGAAATAATCCACCTTGGGTAAATTCACATCTTAATCGAATCTAAGACTTTCGAGCAATAAATTATCCACCGTAATTCTTATCAAAGATTATCACCATTTAATAGACCATCTTTTATGATCCCATACCTACAATTTCTCAAATCATCAAGATAAAACTTATCTGACTTCCATTAAATCCAATGACCTTAATTGTCGTGATGTGTAAGCAACCGATCTTCCTTGTTACCTTACCACGCAGTCAAATCCCTTATACGACACTTCACTGTAAATCTCGTATTCTCCAATACTAGACTGAATCCTCAAAACTAGTGTGGTAATCAACTTATACTTAAGCTCTTAAAAATTTCATTTATTCATCCATTCAAATTCTTGTGTCCTTTATTGACCTTCGCATCAGAGGCGTAGTTATCGTAGAGAACCTTTCTACGAATCGTTTGTACTAACCTGTTCGAATTAGAAAACTTCGAACCTTGTTACTGTCATAAGTCTTGGCATATCCATGATTGCCTTGATCTTAGCGGATCCACAGAAATTCCTTTGTCCAAAATCATATGACCAACAAAACAACGCGAGTAAACCCAAACTCGCACCTATTAAACTTGGCATATTGTTTATGCTCTCGAATGATCTATAGCACCACCCTCAAGTGCTGTCCGTGTTCCTTTAAATTCCTCAAATGTTCCAATATATTGCTCACAAACACAATTACCATTTGCTCTAAATATGCCTTAATCACTCAATCCATCAAATCCATAAAAGCAACTGGCGTATTAGTTAATCCAAACGACAGTACAGTAATCTCGTAGTGACCAAATCACACACAATATGTCATCCTTAGTTTATCCTCCTTTTTAATCCTCAACTACTGATAGTCCATCCTTGGGTCTATCTTGGGACATATCGAAGTTCCTTGAAGTGGGTCAAACAAGTCATCCATCCTTGATAATGGATACCTGCTCATGACCGTCCCTTAGTTGAGCTACTAATAAGCGATGTATAAGTGCAACGATTCATCCTCGATTCTTCAACTAACCAATTAATCTCGGTTGTCCAATAACCTTTGCAACCTTCATCCAATAAAGGAGTTACTTCCAACGACGAATTTCAAAGGGGTCAAGGATCCTCCTCGATTTCTCACAAACTCAAAAATATCACCCACTACTGGGTTAAGCTGAATTGTCTTTCAATGACAATCCACTTTCTGTTGGGAGGGATGAGATTCCTTCTCCCCATCATCGGTCCCTTTCCAAATCGACAATTATCTCTGTTAGGCACGAACCGCGAGCCAAATGCGGTCGCCCTCTCGATCATATCCTCCTCTATCATTTGGGCCCTCTCGTACATCTCATCAAAACTCTTTAAATTCAAGGGCACCGGCTGACTTTCAATTCTGGCTTCAAGCCATCTCTGAACTATCTCACCCTATCCAAGGGTCCTCCACTAACCTCAGCACTTACTAGGCCAACTCAGCGAACTTTGCCTCATACCGATCCACTGACATTTGATTATGAAGAAACTGTTGAAACTCTGCCATCTTTGACTCTCTCGCACTGTCCAAGAAGTGCTATCCAATGAAAGCTTCACGAAAAGCACCCCATGTTTGAACCGTGCTCATTTTCCTTGAGTGGCTTCCCATCATGTACTGACATTACCTTGAAGCCGATAAGCCGCTAAAAGTACTAGATCTTCCTCTGAACACCTCAACACTGTGAACGTCCTCTCGAAATCCCTTATCCAAAGGGTCGCAGCTTCAGGGTCGCCCACGCCGCTGAACCTCGGTGGCTTCAATCTCAAGAATAGCTCTACCAGCCTAGGCATCAGTCTCTCACAGACCTCTCCTCTCACTAGGCGAACCACAAGGACTACAGCAAAAGCACATAGCTTGGTGTCCTAACAAGGTCTCTAGCGCCAGCAGGATCCCAACTAACCTAGGATCTGCCTACACGCTACCTCAATCACCGGTCCGACCGCACACCGCCCTATGCTGTGGGGCGACGCGCCGGATTGCTCATCACTGACTATGAGCAACCCGCCACCACACGAAACCACAAAAGCAATCACAGGCACGTAATATAAAAGCCATCCCTATCTCACTATCCCAAAAATCCCATGCACCTTATCACTCCAAGTCTCGACCTCGCTCTGATACCAAAACCGACAAGGTTGTCACGCCCCGACTCTCGAGCTCGCGGCAACCCCATTACCTTGGTCGATTGAAAGCGACGTCCCAGGACCCGTCGACGACCATTCATTTTAATCTTTGATTATGCGCAAGTGGAAGACGAACCATCCCCAGACAAGCATACAATCAAACAGGGATAGAGGGATGAACAGCAAGAACAACAACAACTACTCAATTATTCAATGTACTGGATTAACCAATGGAGGATCGTTTTCCAAATTACAAGCCCGACAAAAAGAACCCTGGACCGGTGTATAATGGGGAAATGCATGATCGAAGACTGATTGAAATTGAAATTGCTCGGTTTATTAAATTTCTCCATGAGTAATTGGATTGCACTATTATATGTGCTGGTTATTTATTGTCACATTTCATTATACGTGTGCCAATTGTAACAGTATGTCGCATGAGCACAATTTATGTTACATTTATGACCAAGCAAAAATAAAGACAAAAATGCTTAATTAATCACATAAACACAATTAATCCCAAATTAAGCACAATTAAGCTAATCTAATCTTAATCATCTATCTAACCACCTATCTTAGGGCTAATACAACTTGATGATGTGTTGCATGGTCAAATTAACGACGATCCAAGGCGGTCCCGGCTCAACACAGCAGCAACAACTCAGAATCCCCACTGATAAAAACTGCCTAATATAGCTAGATAAATGTCAATCTCCATTGGGGTTGTGTCATGACCATTGGATCACTTGATAGTAGTCGAAAATGACCTCATCTTCTCTCTTCCTTTTTGACTTTTCTTCAAAATATCCAAGGGCATTTTTGGAGCTATGGTAGTGAGTGGGCCCTATGCTCATTCGGAAATGCCGTTGGTCGGGCATAACCCATGACGTCATTGTGCCTCAGGGAAGAGGATGATGCTTAGTCTACGACTAGTTGAATGCCAATCAAAAGGTTATGCCATGTCCTTGAGGGTCATAATAATCGAAGTACATGTGAACATTGAGATATGTGAACGTTGTGTAGTGCTTTTGATTATTTGCATGTCTTCTAATATTATTATGAGATGACTGATAGTTTTTGCAAGTCGCGTGTGCCAAGGTCAAGTAGAATCGCCTATGGTTGTGTCTGTTTATCGAACTATCCCCTGTTTTTGGTTTCTCTTTGGATTGTAATGACCGATAGATTAGGTTGTATGTTAGACTCCTAAGGTGAACGAAGTTCCTAATCGGGGTTTAGGTCTTTAACTTACTGAGTTTATCTCAACCCATTGTAGTTAACTTTTTAGGCCCTAGATGACGCAATACCCGGTACACTTCGACGTCCCAGTGGACATGAGTACCACCATCACCACATAGCCAGCCCCAGGCCGCAATTTTGTTTATGAGCACCACATCACCACGGTTTGGGTGGACAAGGGGTCGAGAGACCACTATGTGCCCCACATCTTTAAGGCATGGTTCATCAATATGGGGGACGTTTTGTATGGTCCTCTTCGAGGGTTTGATGGACCGGCCCCTCCTGTGAGGCTGACAGAAGAGGTTTGGGATCTTATGGACTTGAATCCCCCTGATGCGAGATTTGCAACCCAAGGATTAAAGAGAGTGATCCTTTTGAGGAGAGCGATCCTCTAAGGCCAGCGAGTAGGCAACTATGGCTTATTCCCCTTTTTTACAAGCCCCTCCCCCACTTGTACAGCGTAGGTTAGCTAGGCCGGTCCCTTTTTGAGTAGGTCTTAGCTTGTCGCCTATAGTAAGGCATGTATATATTTGTTAGTGTACAAACTAATTTTTAGATAAATAATATGATGTTGTCTTTCCTCTATTGTTGTTATTGCTATCACTGTTATTTCTGCTTTGGAAGTTATTCGTTTCCGCATGTGTTTGATTACCAGATAAAATGAATTGGTCAACGATAATACTTGGGACGTTGTTCAATTAGATCTCAAGTAAAATGGGGTTACCGCAAGCTCAAGAGTCGGGACGTGACAACCCTGTCGATTTTGATATCAGAGCCTTGTTGGTTGATGCAGTGATAAGGTGCGATGGGTCTTGAGATGGTGCGTGGGGATAGTTGGTAGGAAAGACAATTTCTTTGCTTGCCTATGATTGATTACATGATCTTTCGTGGTCCTTTGTTTTAGGGTTGTCTCATTTTCTAATTCCGTGTTAGGAAATTAGAATGCAGGTTAGGAGAGTCCTACGATATGAGCAATTCGGATCCGAGTACCCTTGGTTTGAGGACCTAGGTCAGAGGGGTTAGAGAGGGACGACGCAAGTCCTAACCGATGCAAGAGAGGTAGCATTAGAGGATCCGAGGATGGATGTGATTATGCACGCCATCAATGCTTTGATAGGATAGTAAGCTTAGACTTAAGCTGCTGTCACAACTACTCCTGTAGCTAGGCCCGAGATTGGCAACCGGCCTATGCATTAGTTGGTAGACCTGTTCATGAAGTTGAAGCCACCCAATTTTACTGGTGTTGGCGACCTTGAGACAGAGACCCTCTGGGTAAGGGAGCTGGAAAAGACGTTTACCTTGCTACAATGTTCTAAGGAAGAAAATGTGATCATGGCAGCTTACCAACTACAGGGCAACATGGGTATTTCTCGAGGATACAGCCAGGGTATGGGATACCTTTAGGGAGGATTTTCTGAGTGAGTACTTCTCAGACTGCACAAGATAGCAGAAGCTGGCTAAGTTTTGTTGACACCTAAATTTTGACTAAATATTTATATTTAATTTGCATAGAAAATTAGGGCCTAATTTGGCCCTAACAAAAATGATTTTCGTAGCACTTAGGTATTAATATTATGCACATCTACTAATTTTATTTTCATTTTATTTTCCCTTATTTTCCCTTTATTTTCGAGTAAAAAAAAAGGAAAAAGAAAAAAGAAAAAGAGAGGCCCATAGAGGGGCTGGGCTTTCGCGCCTAGCCCTCTTCTTCTTTCTTATTTCTTGTCCAAGTGGGCCCAGGCTCGTCTTCCCCCACTCTTCCTTCGCAGCCCAACCCAGCCCAACCCCTTCTCCTTCTTCTTCCTCCTTCCTTCTCCGGCTTCTACAACACACGCGCACAGAGGATAGCCTACGGAAGAGAGAGGCTAGGGTAGCCGACAACGGATGGGGACTCCTCGCACGCGCCATTAATGCCGTCCAGCGGAGCAGCGCGAAGATCGACGGATGACCCGAATAGATAGGACACGTCTTCAATGCAGAGCGGGGGGCGGCTGAAGGGACGCCGGTTCGGCCGATGGAGAGCCCAGCTGATGCACCAAAGACCACCGGTCGGAGCACCTCCATCGACCAAACTCCTTGCCTATAAATAGAGGCCAGCATGCGAAGAAGCGGAGGTAGCAAGAAAGAGAGATAAAATGGGAGAAGTAGGAGCTCGGAAGGTTTCCCTCGGAGAGACATCCAGGAGACTAGAATTCTGAGCATCCGCCAATCCGAGAGAGATCTATAGAGAGAGATCTGAGATGGAAGAGGAGCGAGCTCAAGGGCTTCCTCGGAGAGACATTCGAAGATGCCCGAGAGTGAGCGAATCGGAGGCGAGGAACGAGCTAGGAGGACTTCTCCGGAGAGGCCAAGCAAGCGAGTCCGAGAGAGATCTGAGAGAGAGAAATCGAGATCTAAGAGGAGTCCAGATCTGGGGAGGTAGGGAGAAAATGCTCCTCACTCGATTTCGTCATGCCACGCCGGAGTTCGTGATTGTCCGACTCACGCGAGCTCCTGCTTTGAGTGGTTTTTGTTAGGTTGCTCCGACTGTCGTTCGTCCCCGACGGGTTTTCGAGCTTCGGCGTTGCAGCCGAAACCGTAGGGCTCGGTGACGGTGGGTAATGGTGGTGGCTACTCGGGGGAGATCGAGTTAACTCGAACATGCAAGGCGATGTCGCGGCTTACACGCCACCGGGCACCACCATCCACCTCAGTCCTCTCAGCCGTGGCCGCACGAAGACGCAAGTCGGGTCAGTCGGGTCAGCCGGGTCATGCTTGGGATTCGATTAGGTCCTTAGGGTTTGGTCTTTGGGCTGGGCTCAAACGGAAATAGTGGGCCAGACTCATGTTTGTTTAACATGTGGGCTTGTCTTTCCTTTTTCTTTGTAGGTTTCTCCTTTGGGCCGAACGAAATGGGCCCGCAAGCTGGATCCGGCCCTAACCGAGAGGTTGGAGACTCTGGTGAGCCCGGGTCGAACCAGGAGACCTGATCCGGGTCCGGTCGGTTTTATTATAATAATATATTATTATTATTACAAAAATATTTTCAAAAAGAATTAAAAAATAAATAAATAAATAATATTTATATTTTCCAAAAAAAAACCAAAAAAGCCAAAAATGTTTGTTTTAATAATGTATAGAAAAATCCTTGAAAAATTCAAAATACCAAGCCAAAAAGGTTTAGATAAGATTAGGTACCGGAAGGGCATTAGTGATTAACTAATGTAATCAAGTCCCTGATCCTAGTTTCTCTGGTTGCGCAAAGTCCCCGGTCCTAGTTTCTCTGGTTGCGCAAAAGTAAAATATTTCTCCCGATATTTTACCTGGGTTTCTAATCAACCCACCTTAAACTGATTAGTTTAAATGAAATTGAATTGCAGGTTAAAAACTTAAATCTTAAGTCGTGAATTGGTGGGCTTGGGAGAGCCCTAGCTAAAGCCCTAATGAAAGGCATTCGGTCGAGCCATTAGCCCCTCCGTACGCGGAACAGGAGGTCGCGACAGCTTGGCGACTCCGTTGGGGACTTTTTTTGTGGACTTAGGCCTTTTTGTCTTATTTAATTGTTTCCCTAACTTGGGAATTTTATTTTTTGTGCAGGTATACTAATTTTATTGAAATAAATTTTTCTGTATAAATTATTATGCATGCTTTAAATGTTTTAGCACTACACTATGGCACACACAACCCTGCCGTCGGACTTGGGCCGCCATAGGATATTTTAGGATGGTGTTAAGAAAGATACAGTCTTGAATGCGAGATTGCGATGTAGAGGTTGCCTTTCTTTTCTTTGAAATTTTAGGTAGAGCCGAGGTTGAGAGGATTTGGCACGAACGCGAGACTGCATCAGTCAGATTACCTCTTAACCTCATTATACCCTTTTAGTTAGAAATTGAACCACACGTATCATGTGCATGTTTGTGTGATTGTCATCGATTTCCTCTAATTAAGTAAGTTTTCTATCCCCGTGCTTTGCAATTTACTTACTTTCTCTTGTGCCTTGGTCAATCCATGATTAATTTTGGTTAGTTATGATTTTAATGCCATGATCATCCCTTTATTTAAAAAAAAAAAAAAAAAGGATTAAAAAAATTTGCAAAAAGAAAAAACGTTCAATTCATTAATTTTTTTTTATTTTGCAAAAAAAAAAAATGTTCGATTCATGCCTTTATTTCCCCGAATCGTGCCAAGAATTTCTTGTTTCGATTTTTTTTTTCAAAAATTTCCCGTGCCTTAAAAAAAATGGTGCAACATCAAAAAAAAAAAAAATCTTTTAGCATGAAAATGGGTTTCTTCATAAAAGACTTTTTTTTGCAAAGCATGTGCCAATTTTAACTCAATTTTTTTTTTATTTCCTTTGTGTCTCGAAACATCCCTTGACTTCACGGGATGAAAAGGGCATTCAAAATTGAAAAATCAAGTTCCAATGAGCTAGACTCATTGGATTCAAGAACACCCTTCCAAGAAAATATGGGCAAACGAAAAAGATCACCCCGTTTTTTATAAAAAAAGAAAAAAGGGGTATGTCTCGATCCCTAGCATGATTTTGGGAATGACGCTCTCTCCCTTTTCATTTGTTGGGAATAAAGGACAAGGCGTAATAGGCATATACACACGATTAAACTCGGAACATGCGAATCGTAGTAGCTCAAGAAAAGCTTTCTGAGACGTTTCCTTCATGCTGCTCTTGGCCTCCCCCATCTCTCGAGTTATCTTGGAGGTCGAGCATTGCAATTTCATAGGCAGAACGTTCCACTTCAACAAATCGGAAAGCATGGAAAATGAACTCCTTCACTTCCCCTTTGAATTAGCTACTATCAATAGGGAGAAAATCCAGACAATTGAGGCAAACTCTAACCCCCTGTTTTAGATGATGACTTTCTTTCCAGATGCATGTTCTGTGAAGAAGCAATTACCGACATAAAATTGGAGGTTTTGATTATCCATCTTAGATTATGTAGAAGCCGGATGTACATGACCTACCAACATTGCTGATGTCCAACATCGAGAGAAGAAAAAAATTCCATAGAAGGAAGGCATTAGGATAAATCGACTACCATTGACCATTCGCCTAGGGCCACGAGCAAAGAAGGCCAACCAAAATGAAGTGCCAAATCGGGGCAAGACCATGGAAATCATCAACATTCAAGAAACGCTGAGAAATCATTGAATATAAACTTTGTAGAAGGGTAATTTGGTATTGTTTCCAATATTCCCCTCTAATTTCATTTCTAATACAGTTTCCCTGTTTTTGGCAGGAAGCATCGGCATTCAAGAGACAAACTCAATGGGTTAATTTGAGCAAATCAATATTGGTTAATCAAGCACCGGGAGACGACCTACGTTCACCTGACTAGGCATGTCATTCTAGTGGCCGGATCGCTTAAATAAAAAAGAATGCACTCCATGGACACCGTTGGTGCCTTTAGTCGAGTGGTATCCGAGAACAGAGCGCCAAGGTCCGAATGGGGGTTCAAATCCCCGAAGCGGCAATAGCTGCATATGAAAAAAAAAATTAAGAAAAAAAGGCTTTTTTTCTTACTCTCTTTGTTTTTTTCTAGCATACCGAGATCAAAAATTCAGGATCTCATGCTCGCTTTAAGTCTCAGGACCCTAGGTGCATCCAATCATTTGCAAACTAACAAAGGGTAATGTTGTATCATTTCCGGTTTTTCAATTCTAAAAAAAATTCATACACTAACACATTCCCTCTCATTATTTGTAGGGTCATCTGTCCGCCAAAAGTGTGGACGACAAATGCAAACCGACAAAGGGTAATGTTGTATCGTTTCCAATTTTTCAACTCTGAAAAATTCATATACTGACACATTCCCTTTTATTCTTTATAGGATCATCTGTCCGTTAAAGGTGTGGATGACAAACAAGGAGAGACATGTCAAAACTCTAATGACAGCATTAGATGAACTCTCCCAGGTGAAATGGCGTCCTAAAGATTGCCAAAGTGGATGACAGGAATCTTTTGGGTCTCAGTTCGTGTTTGCTTTCGACCCTGCTTAATAATTTATTTCTACGTTTTCTCTTGTGCAGGGGCAAAAGTAGATATGCTGGCCCAATGAAGGATAGATTTCCAAACCTCCACTAATCATTCATGCACCCTTTCCTCCTTGAGTAGGAGCAGTCCAAGGGTGCCCATTTTTGAATAACCCCATTTGTATTCAAGATTTAACACTGTAGAGATAATTTTGCATTTTATGCTCTCAAAAAAAAATTTGTGAGTAAATTAAATTATTCTAAGATTGCAAACTTCTCCATGCTTAAAATGCTCCATGCTTTTTCAAAATGGATTTTTTACCTGATGATTTCTTCTATTTAAGTCATTGATTCCATTGAGAATTATCAAAATAGACATCTGAACGAATGATGTGAGATCAATTAAGCATGCTAAATGAGGAACATCAGGATGATGAAAGGCGAACCATATCCTACACACAGTCCTCTGATTAAACACTTGTGAGGTGAGCATAGGAAATTCCATATCCGTAGGGTAAAGAGTTCCCTTACGAATGGTACGATGACCAAAGTAATGAGGAGCATTTCATTTCTCTACCCTAAACACTACAGGTTATCCATTGCTAAACCCCTTTGAGCCCCATGCCCTTGTGAAGTTTCTTTCATATTACCCTTGTCAAGAACCACCCCTCACTGGGGCAGATTGGAGGAAGGGCGGCATCATGAGGTGAGAAAATAGATAGGAATTTTCTTGCTTGCACTTGCATAAATCTCTGGGTGTCTTTATTGCATATGAACATTCATGGTAATTTAACTGCCCTAGAATGACGAATAGCGATTTTCTCTTTATTCTGCGCATTTGTATCCAGTGTACAGCCCCATTGAGTCTATAAAAAAACTTATGCTGATATCAACCCCCACATTGGGGCAAGGAGAAGGTCACTATCGTTCAAATAGCATGAGCCGAAGCGTTGATAGTCCTTAATGAAAACTAGGGGCATGAAAAAAGCAGTGTGCCTGGTAAAAGCAAGACCAATGCTCATAGATGTGAAAATTACATTGAAAACTAGGGGCATAAAAAAGCAGTGTATCTAGTAAAAGCAAAGCCAACACCCTCAAGCCAAAAGTGATACTTGAGCAAAGTTGTTTACCAATGAAGTTTTGTACAAAGACGAACCTTGTCAATGAGGAAGAAGACTGGCAACAACATCAAGATGATCACCAATTCCTGTACACATTTTTGAGCCTATGAATCCCTTTGTTTCTCAACCCATGAACCAAATCTACGTTGTGTCCACTTGTAAAGGTCTCTTCCGACTATGGCACTTGAATTAATGTAGGAATTCATATGTTTATAAGCATCGCTCAAAGAAGTATGAGCAATATTATTTCTATCTCTTTTTGCAGGGTTCTTGACTTGTAGACCCGGAGATGATTGTATAGCATTTCCTTCATGAGCCTTGACATTCATGGTCCCCTTTGCCAAGCCTTTGACCAAGCCCACATTCCAATTCTAGTAAAGACCTCTCATATTGGTAAAGTCGTACCATTTGTGAGAATATTCAAACCCCTGTTGACACAATGATAGTGCAAGCGTGAGATTCCTATGATCCCGCATTAATGGTCAGGACAAAATAACCTTTTTTTAATGAGAGTGAGTGGAAAGCCCTTTCAGATTGAAGTCCCTCATTTGGCAATGTTCAAGACATCCACATTTTGAGTATGGAATGTCTTTCTAAATTTTTCCCAATGGAACTTCGGTGATGCAAACTGACAAAATTATCATGCATGAAACCCATTTGAATTGAAAAATTTATAGTATGCACAAATCATGTGTACATATTGCATATTTGCATTACAGGAGACACGCTTTTAGAAAGCAAAGATATCTTCAGGTAAGTATATCTCTTCGCCTAATTCTAAGAAGCTTGTGGTTGACTAGGTATTTCCTAGAGTACCTACCACTGTCTAGGTACTCTATTTCTCTTCGACGTTCGATTTATTTGAGTTGTCCTCTGAGTATAAATACCTGTGATCATCCAAGTATCCCATTATTTTGGAGTACTTGCCACTCTCCCTCATTGACACTTGACCTGTTCAAAGTCGCCCTCTACGTACAAACTCCGTGACTGTCTAAGGAATGGATACTGGCTATTGTCCAAGTATCCCATTTTCTATGAGTGCCAGCCACTTTTTAGCCATCTAGGTATCCTCCAAGGTTAGTGCTTGTGAACATCCAAACACTATTTTAATGCATGTGATTATCTAGGCATCCTCCAATGTATTTTTCTAGGAAATATCACGAGAGAATCGACCCGGCGTGCTTTCGTAGCCCGGAGTCTCCATTATCGACCCAACATGCTTTCGTAGCCCAAAGTCCCCCTCATCGACCCGACGTGCTTTCGTAGCCCGGAGTCCCTCTCATCGACACAATGTGTTTCTGTAGCCCGGAGTCCCCCTTATCGACCCGAACGTGCTTTCATAGCCCGGAGTCCCTCTCATCGACACGACGTGTTTCTGTAGCCCGGAGTCCCCTTTATCGACACGACGTGTTTCCCCCCTTATCGACACGACGTGTTTCTGTAGCTCGGAGTCCCCCTTATCGACCCGGTGTGCTTTCGTAGCCCGGAGTCCTTCTCATTGACATGGCGTGCTTCTGCCCAGAGTCCTCCTTATCGACCCGGCATGCTTTCGTAGCCCAAAGTCCCCCTTATCGACAAGGCGTGCTTTCGTAGCTCGAAGTCCCCCTCATCGACACGGCGTGCTTTTATAGCTCGGAGTCCCCCTCATCGATACGGCGTGCTTTTGTAGCCCAGAGTCCCCCTCATCGACACGGCGTGCTTTTGTAACCCGGAGTCCCTCTTATCGACTTGGCGTGCTTTTGTAACTCGGAGTCCCCCTTATCGACTCGGCGTGTTTTCGTAGCCCGGAATTCCTCTCATCGACATGACGTGCTTCTGTAGCCCGGAGTCCCTCTTATTGACCCAGCATGCTTTCATAGCCCAAAGTCCTTCTCATCGACACGACATGCTTCTATAGCCCAAAATCCCCCTTACTGACCCAGCGTGCTTTCGTAGCCCGAAGTCCCCCCTTATCGACATGCCGTGCTTTCGTAGCCCAGAGTCCCCCTCATCGACCCGGCGTGCTTCTGTAACTCGGAGTCCTCCTTATCGACCCGGCGTGCTTCTGTAGCCTGGAGTCCTCCTTATCAACCCAGTGTGCTTTCGTAGCCCAAAGTCCCTCTCAATCACACGGTGTGCTTCTGTAGCCTAGAGTCTCCTTTCATCGATATGGCGTGCTTTAGAAAGATAGGGCGATACCTTGACACTTGTCAAAAACTTAGGTTCACACCTCAATCACTCTTCCTCGGTAAGTAGCACAGGTATCTTCTTATCCGTCTTAGTATATATTATGTCATATTGTACATTTTGCATGGGACACTTGGTCCTAAATGCTATATTATCTACTGCATATACAAAGACAAAATTTAGGCATTAGTTCGTCCATAAATGCAACCTTTGTGAGCTCACCTTCAAAGAAGGGCAGCTGTTGACACCTAAATTTTGACTAAATATTTATATTTAATTTGCATAGAAAATTAGGGCCTAATTTGGCCCTAACAAAAATGATTTTCATAGCACTTAGGTATTAATATTGTGCACGTCTACTAAGTTTATTTTCATTTTATTTTCCCTTTATTTTCGAGTAAAAAAAAGGAAAAAGAAAAAAGAAAAAGAGAGGCCCATAGAGGGGCTAGGCTTTCACGCCTAGCCCTCTTCTTCCTTCTTTCTTCTTTTCCACGTGGGCCCAAGCCTGTCTTCCCCCACTCTTCCTTCTACAGCTCAACCTAGCCCCTTCTCCTTCTTCTTCCTCCTTCCTTCTCCGATTTTTGCAACTCACGTGCACAGAGGATAGCCTACAAAAGAGAGAGGCTAAGGTAGTTAGCAACGAATCCTCACATGTGCCATTAATGCCGTTTAGCGGAGCAGCGTGAAGACCGGCGAATGACCCGGATGGATAGGACGCGTCTTCAATGCAGAGCGGGGGGCGGCTGAAGGGACGTCGGTTCGGCCGATGGAGAGCCCGGCTGATGCACCAAGGACCGCCAGTCATAGCACCTCCGTCGACCGGACTCTTTGCCTATAAATAGAGGTCAACAGGCGAAGAAGCGGAGGCAACGAGAAAGAGAGATAAAAGGGGAGAAGTAGGAGCTCGGAAGGTTTCCCTTGGAGAGACATCTAGGAGACCGGAATTCCGAGCGACCACTAATCCGAGAGAGATCTATAGAGAGAGATCTGAGATGGAGGAGGAGGAGCGAGCTCAAAAGGCTTCCCCGGAGAGACATCTGGAGAGGCCCGAGAGTGAGCGAATCCGAAGGCGAGGAGCGAGCTGGGAGGACTTCCCCGGAGAGGCCGAGCAAGCGAGTCCAAGAGAGATCTGAGAGAGAGAAATCGAGATCTGAGAGGAGTCCAGATCTAGGGAAGCAGGGAGAAAATGCTCCTCACTCGATTTTGTCATGCCACATCGGAGCTCGTGACTGTCCGACTCATGCGAGCTCCTACTTTGAGCGGTTTTTGTTAGGTTGCTCCGGCTATCGTTCATCCTCGGCGGGTTTTCGAGCTTCGGCGTTGCGGCCGAAACCGTAAGCCCGGCTATCGTTCGTCCCCTGCTTTTGAGCGGTTTTTCGTTTGCAGGTTTCTCCTTTAGGCCAGACGAAATGGGCCCACAAGCTAGATCCGCCCTAACTGAGAGGTTGGAGACTCCAATGAGCCCGGGCCGAACCTGACCCGAGTCGAACCAGGAGACCTAACCCGGGTCCGGTTGGTTTTATTATAATATTACAAAAATATTTTCAAAAAGAATTTAAAAATAAATAATAATAATAATATTTTATATTTTCCAAAAAAAATAGAAAAAGCCAAAAATGTTTGTTTTAACAATGCATAGAAAAATTCTTGAAAAATTCAAAAATACCAAGTCGAAAGGGTTTAGACAAGATTAGGTACCGAATGTGCATTAGTGATTAACTAATGTAATCAAGTCACTGATCTTAGTTTCTCTAGTTGCGCAGAAGTAAAATATTTCTCCCGACATTTTACCTGGGTTTCTAATCGACCCACCCTAAAGTAATTAGTGGCGACTCCTTTTTAAATGAAATTGATTTTTAAATGAAATTGAATTGTAGGTTAAAAACTTGAATCTTAAGTGTTGAATTGGTGGGCTTGGGAGAACCCTGGCTAAAGCCCTAATGAAAGGCATTCAACCGAGCCATTAGCCCCTTCGGACGTGGAATAGGAGGTTGCGACAAGTTTCAAAGGTTGAGTCAAAATCATATGATAGTGGACCGGGACGAGGCCAAATTCGCAGAGCTGTCAAAGTACGCACCTTGAATGGTGGAGCACCCATTGGATAAGGCCTGAAGGTTTCAAGACAGGTTGAAAATGGAAATCAGAGACTATTTGGTGTCTGTGAATCTGAAAGATTACAATGAGCTGTATAAGAGAGCTCAAATGATTGAGAGGCATATTGCCAAGAAGGCGGCCACATCTGGATCATGGCTCATGCTTAGAAGGGACAATCATCGGCTTGGGAAGAAACCAGTGGCGGGAGGCAGGTACCATCTTCCGCCTAATAGAAGGGACAGTGTGGGGAAACTATCATCGAGTTCATTTTGAGGATGTAGATGTGTGGAAAGAGGCATGGAAATGCCCCATGTCCCTCTTCAATAGGAGCTTGTTATGGATGTGGTCAAATGGGCCACCGAGTAAGGGACTGCCCACGCAGGCCTATGATGCCATTCATGCCATGACCACCAGCCAGACCATCAATGGCAAATGTGGCGGGGCAATCAATACAGACCCCCAACACAAGGACAAGTGTATGCGGTCATGAGGAAAGAGGCGGAGAACACGCCTACTATCATTACAAGTACGATATCTCTACACAACCATGCTGCATATGCATTGTTTGATTCGGGAACTTCACACTCCTTTATTGCTAAACAATTTGTAGAATTAGTGGGATTAAGACCAGAATCGTTGGAAACGATTTTTGTTATTTCTACTCCATTAGAGGATTTAGTTTTATCTGCAGTAAGTTGTGCTAGCTGTAAACTTATTATAGATGGTCAAGAAGGAAGAATTGATTTGATCATTTTAGTGATGTATGACTTTGATGTCATTATCGGTATGGATTGGTTGACCAAGCAATGAGCTACTATGGATTGTCGGGAGAAGAGAATATGATTTAATCTGACTGGAGCTAGGAGTTTCTAGTTCGTAGGGAGCCAAGGAGGGTCCTCGATTCCCTTGATTTCTTCTTTGGAAGTGACCAGGTTGCTGGGGTCAGGATGTCAAGGATATTTGGTGTCTGTGAGTGATATGTTGAATGAAGGATCAAACCTAGAGGACATCACGGTAATACGAGATTATCCTTATGGCTTTCCAAAGGAATTACCAAGACTATCATCGGCCAGAGAGATAGAGTTCGTAATCAAGTTGGCTCTTGGGACGGAACCAATCTCGAAAGCATCGTATAGGATGTCTATGTTGGAATTGAAAGTGCAGATGCAGGAATTATTGGACAAGGGTTTTATTCGCCCAAGTGCATCACCTTGGGGAGCACTAGTCCCATTTGTCAACAAAAAGGACGGTTTGTTGAGAATATGCATTGACTATCGGCAGCTTAATCAAGTGACAATTAAGAACAAGTACTCGCAGTCGAGGATCGATGACCTATTTGACCAACTTCAAGGAGCATCGATATTCTTTAAGATAGACCTAATCTCCATAAACCCTAAAGAATATTCATATAAATTTCTTCATCCAAGTGGCTACAAAGGAAGGCATTGTGTACATCCATTTGGTGTAACAACAATCACGAAGGGCACAACTAATAAGAAGGAACGGATTGTCACATCTTTAGCTATTGAAGAAAAAGTTTCATGATAGTTCCCTTGACCACTAATGAATCTTTTGTAGCATTCAATAGATCCATCTACTTGTATATAATTTTATACAGCCACTTGCATCCAATTGGCTTTCAGTTGGGAGGTAGTGTCATAAGCTTATAGGTCTAATTTTTGATTAAGGCTTGTAATTCTGCTTCCATGGATTTTTGCCATCACAGATTGGTGGATGCTTCATCATAGTTAGATGGTTCATGCTCTTTGATAGACGACTAATGCAACATCTATGTTTTGGAGAAATTTGATGGAAAGAAACATAGGATGTGATTGGTTAATGAATACCTAGTGAATTGAGTGCAACACAGACGTAATCTTTAGTTCGCGTTGATGGACGGGTGATTCAACTGGAGCATCGTGGAGGATCTTGTTTTGGTGGAGATGGTGATGATTCATCAGCAGTTGGTCCTGGTGAAGGACTAAAAGCTTCTTCAGTGGGCATGATGTCAGATGTTTATTCCATAGTTGTTGCCGGAGTTAAAATATCGTCCAAAATTGGAGCTGATGTTGGAGGGAAATTCGGATTCTACCAAAGGTGCAGCATGTATATATTTAGGATCCGGAGATGATTCTTCCTTAGATAAGAAATGGCAAGAACTAATCACGGTGGCAAAATCTTCATTTGAGGAACCTTTCTCATGAAACAAAAAAAAACATTTTCATGAAAAATAACTTTCCTATTCACGAAAAATTCACCTATGGAAGGTTCAAGGAGATGATATCCCTTTTAGAAATTTGGGTAACCCATGAATATACAATGTCAGGTGCAGGGACCCATTTTGCCCTAAGGGCTCACTGTAGTAGTGTAACATAAATAGCTAAAGACTTTCAAGTGATCTAGCTTCAGTTTTTTTTTTCCAAAAAGTAGCTCAAAGGAATACGTCTGTTGAGGCTTTGAGTGGGCATGCGATTAATAAGGTCAACTGTTGTGATCACATAGTCTTCCACAAAAGGTTTCTAGAATAGATGTTTGAAATTTTAATGCACACGCCACTTCCAAAAGATGGTGGTGCTTGCGTTCTACCACCCCATTTTATTATGGGGTGTAGGCGCAGGAACTCTCATGTAGTATGCCATGAGATGAAAAGAAGGAAACACAATCATTGTTGAAAAATTTTCTCCCGTTATCAGTGCAAACGAGCTAAATAGATTTTCCAAATTGATTCTTTGATAGGGTAAGAAATAGTTTTAAATGGGAGAGAGCTTGAACTTTGGACTGCATTAGAAAAACTCACATGGTATGGGAATAATCGTCCTCAATTGTGAGAAAGAAACAAGAGCCATCACAATGTGCAGTGTAATAGGGTCTCTAAATATCAACATGGATTAGTGAAAAAATGCTGGTGGCACGGGTTTTGCTAGAAGGAAAGGGTGCTCGTGACTGTTTTGCAAGAGGACAAATGTGACATTGGGGGTATGGGAATAGAGCACTGTGACCCATTCTTCAATGCAAAAGGAAATTTTTATTAATAGTCATGTTACACAATGATTTTTTTAAGGAAATGCAAGACAAATAAAAATTATTTGGAAAACTGGTCCAAAAAATAGTCATTTGGAGAGGTTACCCAAGCCCTTTGGTCGAAAAAGCCTGAAAGAAACAAGTATCATAATCAAATCAGACTCAACAAGAATTTCCTTGCAAACTCTAGACACAAAAATGAAGTTACACTGAAATTTTGGGACATAAAGAACATTTTGGAGAGTAATTTGGGAATTAAGATCAGTTGTGTCTGTCATCGTGACATAAGTGACGTTTCCATTCAGAAGTTGCCCAGAAAAAAGACCTTTGTCACAAACAATGTGGTCACTTGCTCTTGAATCAATTATCTATGCATTTCTTGAAATAAAGTTCATTAGACCATGGGATATACCTAAAAAACTCCCTCCTCAGTTGGAAATGTCCAATTTCTCAATGCCTACATAAGCTGCTAATATTGTCCATGTAATAGGTTGATTAGTTGTATTAACATTTGGATCAATCTGGCCAATGACTTGATAGGTTGCTAAAAATTCTTTTTTCTTTTATTCTTTTTCTCCGAGTTTACCATGCAATTTCTAGCCATTATCAATCATGCGATGTGGGCATTTGCAATATTTGCAAAATAATTAACCATTTCTTTTGGAATTTTGTCCATAATTCCAACCATTAGATGTTTTAGTTGTCCCCTTATGTCCACCGCCTGATTCAGTTGAAGGGTTGATGAGCCACGAGCCATCCGATCGGTGGGTGTGATCTAAACCATCCATCCTATGCCCTTTAAATGGGCTCTCTTCTCTGTTCTGCTCCAACCCTAGCGCCACTTCTCCTCTCTCTTGGCCTAGGGTTTTGTTGCCAAAATCTCGCCATGAGGGAGATGCTCTCGCCCTCACTGTCATAGCACTGGATAAGGTCGAGCTTCCCCTCACCATGGTTGAGCCAGCACAACCTTGCCCTGTGATGGTGAGGGAGAGGCTCGACCTCGCCAACAATGGCAAGGCCTTGCTAAGGGTGGTCGAGGCTTGCCCTTGCCAATGCCGGTGAGGATGAGCCTCCCTAGTAGACCTGGCCCTAGCCTTTGGCCAATCGCTTGACTTTGCCAAAGGAAGAAGGAAAAAAAAGAGAGGAAAAAAAAGGAAAATTATTAAAAAATCGAAAAAAAAAAATTAAAAAATTGACATGTTAGTGTTCCCAATAAAATTAGCCGAATGGATTGAATTGGCACAAATCCAAAAGTTTTAAGACTGAATTGACCAAAAAAAAAAAGTTTAAGATTGAATTGGAAAAATTACAATAGATTTAGGATTATTTTGATAATTTCCCCGATATAATTTGAAGATTATGTAGGATATCTAAATCGCAAACTCAATGGAACTCAAGAATGAGGTTAATTTTAGAAAAACTTATTTTGTTCACATTACTTTTTCCACATAAATTCACTTATTAAGATTGATATATTTCCTAAACAGGAAAGAGTGGTAGGCCCAAAAGTATAGTCCCACACTATTTGATGTTGTCTCCTTATGTTATCCAAAAGAGAGCTGAACATCTCACTCATCTCTTTTTTAAGAAAAGCAATCTAGATGTGAACGGTTCAAAATATCCAATTGTTATATTCTTCCTTCCTCACTTTGCACAATGCCATTGACATTTTTAGTTTGCTCAAAAATCAAAATCGTTTATTTTCTTTCTTGTTCGATAGTCTTCAAAATGTTCTACCGGCTACCAAGGTCATTGCATCGACCGAATTTGCTAATGGTGGCGTTAACGAATTGAAAATTTGAAAACCTGTCATTTTTCCCCCTTTTTTCATATATAGATCGGCTCAAGTCGTAGACAAAGATGAAACTACATTGAACTAGAACCCTGAAGAAGCAATGCTGAAAAAAGAAGAAGAATCCTTATGTAGCACAGTTGAAGAAGATCCCTGATAAGTAAAATTGCAATATAGCCAAAAAAAAGAAGAGGAAGAAAATGAAATTCAACTTCCTGGGGCAAAGAGAAAGCAAAATGCAAAACAGATTCAACTTCAGGTGGAAAAAAAACCAGATCCGGGTGATCGAACCATCATGCGACCACCCCTCGTGGCCATGGCCACGAGCCCAGAGTTCGACACACGTACCGGTGGGACTAGCAACTTTAGCACAATCCTCTTTGCTGTCGCGTCCAGTTTTCGCCAAGCAATCTTCTGAGCAACCACTCGAATCTCGTATTAAGTTGGAGAAGCTATGCCAGAGGTTTCCCATGGGATGATACACGGGAGAAAGAAACTTGAATGCGAGATACCGGACACCAGCTGTCGAAAGCCAGGACCGATGGTCTATTGGGCTTCAGGAAAGATGGACGTGTTCTTAAAGGCATTGCGAAGGAAAATCGCATGAAAGATGGCTTACTAGCATCATCCGAACGAATTGTGGGTAAGTCGTTTGGTGGCCAAACGTTGGAGGGGTCGAAAGACTGTCTAAAGCAATTCAAACCAAACAGTGAGACTCCCCACTTCGGCACATATGCCATCCGATCCATTCTTCCCACCCGAATTGCAGAAGTAGCAAGTGCATTAAACTAAGCTTTATTCAGAGAACATCAGAAGCACACGTGACGAAACTTTAAATCTCTCTCGACAGAACAGAGCTAAGATAAATAGAGCATGGAATTCGGAAATGAACCTGAGAAGATGTTGAACAGGGAAGCTATAAAAATGAAAGAATGATGAACCGGCGTCTTCATATTTACATTGACTCGCATGACTATTCCCCTATATCGGCGTTCCCAAACGCCCAAGCACTAAGTTGAAAATAATCAAAAACCTAACAGACA
Source organism: Angophora floribunda (assembly GCA_014182895.1). NCBI lineage: Eukaryota > Viridiplantae > Streptophyta > Magnoliopsida > Myrtales > Myrtaceae > Angophora > Angophora floribunda. Next base: position 19,984,979 of record CM024712.1, read on the forward strand.
TTCGATGAACCTACGTAAATGGATTGACGGTTCAAAATTTCTTCCTCAATACTGAGAAGTAATCAGCAGTAGTTTTCTCAATGAAGATGTCACCCGGGTGATCCTTGGATATTAGCATCTTCATATCAGGCGATTAGAATCAGGGTCTAAAGCCGTTCTTTGGGAGAAAGATGTCGGGCCGCTACCTTCCCTTAGCGTCATATTCTTGGACCAGAAAGTCTTGGCAACCTGGTGAAGCCATAAGCGCGTCAATAGAGCTTTATCCTGGTGTGAATAGAACTCCGGCAAATGGGGCACAGTTCGAGGCCATCTCCGCATTCACAGCACGTCTGCATAATCAAAGAAACGACGGCAATCATGTCAATGACTAACCATGCATGCCCGACAGGACCAAGATGGAATCGAAAGGGGTTCCACTAAACTACCTGGTGACCGCAGCCGAAAGCCATGTCCTTTGGATTAGTAAAACAAATTGGACAAGCCTGTAAGAGACGAAGAAGAAAGGAATCACCACCATTCCATTTAGAGTCGACAAGTAAAAGCAAGGCGGAACATTATCAAGTTATGTGCCATTGCCAGTTATTTACTAGTGACGACTACATGTTCTGATTCACCGAAAGCATTCCAGGTTATCTTTGATATAAGCGAATTCAAGTAAGGCACAAAGCTTGCCTACCTGATTGTCAGTCCGATAGCTGGAGGTAGGCACGCTCGGGGTCTGAATATAGTCATCGTAAGTAGTGTCTGGCTGAAAACTGCTCGTGCGGTAATACGTCTTTGAGCTGCTCACTGGAGGTGTAACATAAGCTGGTGGAGGAACAGGAATTCTCTCCGGAGCTTCCAGTGTTCGGCGCCTGTCGTGCCAAAGCCCAAAATGGAAAGGGTAAATTAAAGCTCGCACAGCAAGAAGAACAACATCATAAACAGAGATATAACTAGAAGTGAAACACATGGACAAAAAGAAAAACCGGTACCCTAATAAGCCCAGCTCAAGAGTCGCCTTGTACTGAGAAGGTATCTCCATCAAGGCGGCTAGGGCAAACTCCATCTGCTTTCTCCGTGAATCCACGTTCTTCGACATGATCTCGGTGAAGTTGACAAACTAGCAATACATTAAGAAGTTTTTTTCCCATGATAAGTATGAGTCGAATGCGTGGCAATAACTTGAACAGGGCAGATAATAAAAAGCTAATTCGCAATTGATGGCTCTCTACCTGGAAGTTATCAAAGGAACGTGCAGGAATGTTGTCGTCAAACTCCCTCATCATATCCCACGGGCCATCTCCGACCCCGACTAGAATTATAGATAAAGGTAAGTTACTGCAAAGAATCAGCAAGCACACGCATATTATGTCCCGGAAGAGAGTCGATGAGAAGAAAGGATTGACATATATGAAATTAAGGACAAGCTTAAGTGCAAAGACCTTTTCTGTTTACCTTGCTCTAACAATTGCATCAACAGTCATTTGCTCTTGTGGACTCAGATGCCCATTCTGTGTGTCGACACTTCTCGTCACCTATGCAACCATGCACAACGTTAGACTGAATGCAAGCTAGAAATCTTTAGGAAAGCAATGGCTTGATCGAAAAGTCTAAGCAGTATACTGTCACTGTAATTCACATGATATATTTCTCAATAAACAGACAAAAGAAAGACCAATAGCCATATAAGATATCCAAGCAATACTTCCTTCTGTCTAACATAATGTGGCTTATTTTGATCGAACTGCAAAAAGAGATGTTTCTGTTAGCCCTTACCTGTCCATCGGCGATTATCAGCAAGACATGATACTGTCCGCCGCTTTGCTCGACAATTGTCATGGCCATCTCGATGATGGGTGCGAAAGATGTGGGTCCTAAAGAAAGAACAGAAATAGGAAAGCCATGAGCAAAGTGGAGATCATTTTGACTAATATAAAACATGTATCGGTTCTGTCATAGTAAAACAAAGAGCACCTGCAAGCTTAAGCTGGGGAGCAATTTCTCTGTACCGTGCCAGAACCTCTTCGAATCCATTGCAGAATTTATCATCTTGATGGAAACTGAAGATGTCTTGGTCATGTGTCGACGCTGCAAGCATGGAAAGCTAAGTACTCTCCCAAACATATTCAAGTACACACAGGAAAAACTAAGCACAAGCCCGGAAAAAGCATACCATCTCCAAATCCATAGCAGGGAATCATGTTGTCCTCATCGAAAGCAGATAGCGTCTGCCCAATGATCGATATCGCCTGTTCATAGGGGTTTCTACCATCCCCAATATGGTGCAAGCTCCGCCGGTGGAATGACCTGGCACCTGATGTTCGAAAGAAGGGTTTTAGCCTATCAGACTTGAAACCAATTAAAAATTTCGAAAGGATTAAGGGGGATAAAAGACCTGTCCACTCATTGCTCTTCGTGAAATCAATACCGACGATGAGATTAGAGGACTCGAGGCCAGCTTGGGCGAGGGCAGCAGTAACCTGCAATCAAACCATGATCAAATTAACATCGGAACATCAGTGACTCGTAAAGCAAGACATAGCTTGCACTCGGAGCAATAAAAAATAACCAGCAGTCCGAATATCGGGTCCGAATGCTGCCACAAGGAGTATCCGCGAATATTAACTCCCGAATCCTCTCCACACAAAATATTAGAAAAAAAAAAACGATGGCCGCAGATATTAACATATAGTTAGCAAGAAACCTCTCATCCTATCCCGAGTTTGCAATCTCAAGTTCCTGGCAAAAGTATGGAACCAACCCACTAGACCTCTAACTTGAGGCCCTCGCTAGCAAAAAGATGTCGCAAAATATGAACTTTTCCGAAGATTTATCTGATGGGGACTCGTCTTTGTTGCCCGGCACAACTATGTTCCTGGTCCATCGGGCCTTTTCCATTGTTAAACGAAGTTCATAGTTTCGTAAACTGCGAGCGTCATTTTTCCTAACACCAGTTTCATCGTGAATTATACGCAGATTTTACGATAGTTACGAAGAAAATACACTGAATTGTAATGGACAGTGTGGAGGCACCATATAGATCATTCACAAAATAAATAAATAAATAAAGGAAAAAAAAGAAAAAGAAAGAAACTTTGATTGTTCGCTCGACAATACAACGAACTCACAAACCTCGTGCACAGACCTCCACAAAAACAGGGCCCCAAAAGACACGCACAAAAACACAGTTCAAACGAGAGAGAGAGAGACTGCTGTGTGATTTAGACTCTAACCTCGTCCAAGGAGCGATAATTATCGGCGATCCTCGAATACTTCCGGTCCAGCCTCTTCTTCATCGGCTGCGGAGTCTGCGAACCATAGCCACCACCGTACGAAGGCGCCGGAGACGGCGCGAAACGATGCTGAGGCGTGTAGTACGAGCTGTGCTGATGATCGTAAGACGGCGGCGCTTGGGAATGCCCGTATTGGCACCACCCCGAGCTCGCCGACCCCCCGTAGCCACTGTATTCCCTCCTCATCTTCGATCCTTTGCTTCCCATCTCTACTTTTGTCCTTGCGCAAAACTTGAGCACAGGGAGACAGATAGAGCTTTATTTATTACTGCTTCCGATTCCAATCGAACGAGAAATGCCCAAGAAACTGTCCTAATGAATCTGGGTAGCGAGAAAATTCTAATTTTGAATTCAGAACGCGAAGATTCAAAAGGCTTCACCACCCGGAAACTATAAGGGAGAAAAACAGGGGATGACAAAGATTTCGACGAAAACGCGTATCAAGTTGGAGCTATTGAATGTGAATGTGAAAGGATAAGGACTTGGGAAAAGGACCGAGCGCAAAAACCTGCGGCCTCGGGGAGACCGAGACCGGTTCAAAATCAATAAAGACGACGACTGGCACCGACTTCTCGAGCTTGTGGACGACGAAGAAGAGTAAACACGTCCGCTCTGTTCGAGTTCCCGGACAACAGAGACTAGGCGAATGCCAAGAGGGCAGAGCGAGAGAGAAAGAGAGACAGAGAGACAGAGGGACACGCTAGTGGGGATCGTTCAGGCTTGGCAGATTCAAGAAAGGACGAAGCATAGAGACCTCCGCACGTAACCTGTTAGAGCTAAGGCTAAGGAAGCGTTTCGCTAAACAGGGTCTGGAAAGTCAACTCCTACACGTATAAAAGTCTTCGCTCCTAAATCCAACTCGACATTGATGAAAATAGGATTTTTCTTATCGAGCAAATCGCGTTTGAATTGCGAAGAGGAGATCAGATGATGAGGAGGATGATCATCTCTCTCTCTCTCTCTCTCTCTCTCTCTCTCTCTGCGCGGATTTAATGCGAGCTTTGTTTATTGGGTTTTGCCCTGCCCCTCGAGCGATGATGAGCCTGAAAACCAGGCGCCAGTGATCATTATCTTCTTCGTTAATTAATCCACCCCAAAAATATTTAATTTATATTGTAGGGCTTTGGATGAAATTCGAAGACAAAGCATGCCCCTAATTAATTTAAAAGGATCGAAGCAACTGCACCCTCAATTCATGTGTATCTTCCAAATTTTCAAATTGAATAACAAGAAATTAGGTTCATCCTCTAAGTTGCTTGAATCGCAATTTTGATCCCATTATGGAATTTTATTGAATTGTTTACAAACGCGTACATGTGCCATGTATCTTCTTTCATCAATGTTAAGAGAAAATCTTAGACATATGGACTCTATCGACCATATGAAGATGGGTGTTTCTTTGTGGAGATTGATTCGACGTCTTTGTTGATGTTAGCTTATATCACATAGCGGTTTAGTATTGTCGCAATCTAAAATAATCACGCGAGAAGATGATCATTCGATTGTGGCTATTTACTAATGAATTATATTCGACAAAACATCTCTTATTATGAGGGATTTTTGTGGATATGGATAGTTGCCTTTTAGGAATTAAATTCTTTATACGGCAATAGTGATAAATGTAATTTATACAATAAATACCACGGGCATGTGGGATTTCTAGATTTAGCCCAATTGATTGTATGCTTTAATTAAAAGCATATTATTTTTTTCCATATGTAACCTCCAAAAATAGTTACTTCCAGTTTTTAAAAAGTATCTAATTTTCATGTGAGTGTGAAATTATTTTTTTTTCAAACTTATATATAGTTTCGAGAACTTCGACGATGAGATTCTGCAACTGTGGTTGGACAAATTACATTTGCTATGGAGCTGAGTACATTTTGATCAGAGGTCTATTGCTTGGCACTGAAAAAAAAAATTCTAATCAAATAATGAAATAAAAAGAGAAGAAGAAGACAAGTCTAGCACTCTTGCGATGGTAAGTCTAGTTAATGCGTTCTTTCAATGACACGGTTCGGCCAAAGAAGATTCAACTGGGATTCGAACCATATTTTGACAATAAAAGCAACGTGATTTTCTTTTATTTTAGGAAAAATGAACAACTTGTAAAATAAGTTGTTACAAATAATCACTTTAAATAATTAATTAATAAAATACATTTTCGTAGATAACGAAAATATTTTTCGTTCATTTATTTTCTGTGTAAATAATATAAGCGATCATTATTTAAAAAGTATTATTCAAATTATTCATATTTCGTGAAAATAAACGCACTCTCAAGCTAGATGTATATTGAAATATTGTGAAGCAATGCACCAAAACAAGAATCAAAGGAAAGAAAAAAGAGCAATGTTGCCGAGGGAAGGTGATTTCCATGAAAGAGGGGAGTGACGTACCGGGCGGTGATTTACTGAAGAGAACGGAGAATTTGAGTGCTTCACGCGATTGTTCCATGCTAAATTATGACTTTTACTTCAAGTCTTTCCCTCGATGATAGAGAAGTTTTGGGGGTAACATGTGAAAATAGGAAAAACTGAGTCAAATAGAGGTTTTCCACTTAATATATAGAAGATGGGCGGCGGTCACCAAGAAAATAAGTTGGTGAAGTCTTTTTTCAATTGAAAATTAGATAGAAAAGGCTAATAATTTAAGAGTATGAGATTCCAAAGTGATCTCTCCCTTGAAAATGATTGTAAGGAATATGCGTATCCTTTTTAATTCCTATTTTCAAATGTAACCCCTATAATTTTAGGCCTGATTCTATGTAGAAAGACCCTCCTCTTTAGATTCAATATTTTATCCCGAACTTTTTTTTTCATCTATAATAAAATCTTAAACTTTCACACTAATCTAAATCTGCCCGCACATCCAAAAATCATCATCAATTTTTTCAAAATTATCAATATCAAAAGGTTATTATCGTTCGACACAAATATAAAATGTTAATGAAGAAGCGGATTTTAATGATAAACTTATATCTAACCCTAATTTTGATAATTTTAAAGAAATTAATGACGATTTTTGGATGCCGAGATATATTTGGGATTAGAATAACATTTGGGATTTTTTTTAATTAAAGAAAGTTCGAGATAAAATTAGAGCTTGACCTAAAATTAAGGCTCTTTTTAGGGTATTAAAGTGAAAGGCTTTTCTCTTCAATCACGAAACAACGACGAAATGAGAAAAAGTCAGGATTCAGGTGTTCTGTCATCTCCGCCAGAGGTCAAGTTGCGTCGCCTTGATAACGTTGTGCTCATTCATTCGTGCCACCCGGGTGCTATGTTTCTGGGTACGACAAAGAGAGTGGTTGGCACATGGAATTTGCAGGTGTGAACATGGCTTTTTATATTTGTCCTCGGGAGAGAGAGTTCGAGGATGTAACGTGTATGAACAATGCAAAGATTTTGAGGTTTTTGTTAGGTTTGAAAGGGATTGCTATCTGCCTCATCCTTGTCACATCATGCGTGACCGATTTTGCATGTAGACATGACCGGATAATTGTTAATTAAAAAATAATTAGAGCAAGGGAGGGAGATTTGACGCTGCGTGTCAATTGACTTGGTGCTCGAACTTGCCTTCCAAGTATGGTCAAAGAAAAAAGTGTTCTTTTAGGCATGAAATTGAGTTGTAATTTATGCATGGAATATTGCAAAGTTGGTCTTCTACCTATTGAAAAGATTTAAAAATTTAGTTCGAAACCTTTTAGTTGGACCGAAATAGTCCTAAATCCTTTGGTGAAAAATGCAATTCTTGCAAAGACCTAATAGCTTTTTCTGTGATATGAACGAAAGAAAAAAAAGAAAAGAAAAGAAAAATTAAAAACTCTTAGGCCATAGTATAGTAACATCATTCGTTGTGACATGTAAAATGGCCGATGATAAATGCGTCACTATGTCAAAAACTTTAGGCAAAGCATGCAAAGAGAACTTCATTGCAACTCAAAGATAGGATTATAGTAATTCAATTAAAAAGTTTATAATTGCATTTAAATTTGTATGACAAGTTTAGGATTAAGAATGCAATTCCCTCTGTTTGTGTGGTAGGTAAAATATTGAATCTGCTAGGAAGTACGGAAAATGACTTTTTCAACAACAAAAAAATTGCACCCAAAATGCTCTCGCTACATGAAAATTCACGAGACTTTAGATGATGTGCGAAGTCCCTTAGGAGCGTCCGATATTCTATTATTTTATTCCATATATGTTCAAACATCAAATGAATGTCCATGCGCACTCCGCTTTTGACTTTTTCACATTTTCATTCATCATCATCACTACGTGTTGATACATTCTAAAGGGTATTGAATAAGATTCCCAGTGCCATCTAATTACCATCATGACTACATTTGATAAAAAATCAATGATGTGAAAATACTTTCTTTTAAAAATAGTTACTTATATCGCTTATAAAAATGAAAGAATGGAAAATATTTTACCATCCACAAAAATTTTAAATATGAATTGAAGCAATCATTTTTAGGGTATAATTTTCATGTGATTTATTTTTTTATGAAACAAATGGAGTCTAGAAAATATTCGAAATAGTGCTAACTGTGCACCTTATTCTTTGATTGGAAATTTACCTAGAAAAAAAAAGAGATCAAATGTTAATATGCTACACGTGAGGTAAATTAAATAAAAAAATTAAAAGCCATTTGAAACCAAATTGTTTATGTTGAATACAGGTTGGTTTGCCAAACTTTCCACAAGCTCTTAATGGACTCCCAGGTTACGTATTAAATAAATCCACGTTCACACTTGCGATTTCACGTGCTGACCACTCTCTCATCTTTACCCAGAAACAAACACCAAACTGGCATAAATAAATGTTTGTCAAGTGAGCAACTTTTCCTCTGGGGGGACAGTGAAGACACCAGGGATGGACCTTTTGTTTATTGAATGAGTTAAGACTCTTACCACACAGATGGGTCTAGGATTCCTCGAGTGGGGAATGGTTGCTTGATTTTCTTTGACAAGAAAAGGAGTTAAAAAAGGTGTTTCGTGAACAATGGAGAAATAAACCAATGAGGGTGCCATCCTTCCCTTGTGGGAAGGGTGAGGTGGGGAATTCGACTTCCCACCTTCTCAAGAGGGCTGGGGTGTGGATGTGTAGTTTTAGATGTAAGGTTCGACTTTTGAGTTCTGTAAAAAGACAGAGCAAAAGTCTAAGAGTAAGTTGAAAGTTAGAGTAGGATGGACATTAAAAAAAAAAAAAGAACTATGGAGAGAGAGAGAAAAGGGAGAGAAGGTCTCAAGCAAGAGATAATCCTATTATGCTAAGATTTAACAGTTGTCAATCTTCATGATTTATTGAGGGATATGAAAGAATATTCTTTCTCCAATCCACTGTTTTATATATACACGAGCAAGACAAATATATTATCGCCATCCAGATTTTTTATGAACTTTTGATGATGTGTGAACTGAGCAAAGGAGTGAGGGTTTGTTGCTCTGTGTTTGAATTGGAGAGATTAGGTGTGTTTCGGGGGAAATCCATATGGTGTCTTTGGGATGACAAAACATTCTAGGCATACTAACATATGCAATTGAGTGTGCAGAAGATATCTTCTCTGCATACAAAGACTCTTGTTATTTTTATTAGCAAGAGAACGTCCAGAGAGTTGAACGACCTTTGTCTATAGAAGGTGAACAAGCTATTGGACATAAGTTTTATTGATGATAGGGTGGACCTTGCAAATGGTGAACAAGTTATAGGACAAAGAATATGCCAATGTCCAGAAGGACTTTGTGGATGTTAAACTAGAAGATATGTGATTGCAATAGGGTTGGGATTGACTAATAGGAGGTGGACAAACAAGTAGGGGTGTGCATGGTCCGGGTGGGTGGTTCTCACCCTAGAACCAGGAACCACCCGCTAAGGACCGGTTCCAAAAATTTGGATCCGCGAACCGCCCATTGGTTCCATAGATCCACCCGAGAACCGAACTACCAGTCCAATTCGGTTCCCGGGTGGATCCATGGAACCGGTCTCATAAGTGATTATGCCTACTTAACATGCATTAATGAACCGGTTTCTTGACTTTGTTATGCTCTTCAAGATTTCGACAATAAGAATTGTAAGGGCTATTCGGCAAATAAGAAATTAGGGCTCCAAATAGAACAATAAGAATTCTAAACATGGGGCTTCAAAATTTTAATTTTTTTCAACCAAAAAAAATTATTTTTTATAATAAAAATTAATATATATTATTATTATAATAATACTGGTCCGGTCCGGGCGGGTAGGCAGGCGGATCCGCCCATGGAACCGGGAACCGGACCGGTCCCTTTAGGAACCACCGATTCCAGACCGATCCAATCCGGGTTCGGGTGATTTGGGTGGATCCCAGTTCTTTTGCACACCCCTACAAACAAGAGGACGTGAAGACGCTGATTAGCTTAGATGGACCTTTCGGATGATGAACAAACTAAAGCACGTGTAATTGTCAAAGAGTTTTGATGGACTAAACAATCAACACAATACGAGGGCATCAATATTTCTTAGAGATACCTAAATGTAGGAGAACAAGCTCAGGTATGTACAAGCTAAAATGGACCTAACAACATATGGTGTTATTGCTACTGCAAGCCTCTATGATTTTGGAGGGAAGAGCCATGCTCTTTATCATTTTGATTTGAATTCAAATTGGCGTCTTATAGCTAGTCTCTAGCATTGGTATCCACAAAAAAGCAAATTGGAGAAGATCATAATAGTTTACCATATCGGATAGGCAACAGAGGATTACAAGCTGTTGCAAAAGTACTAAATATATCGTAAAACTATGTTTACAAAGCTATGGAGTGACATTTGTTGGAAAACCATCGAAAAACTATCTTTACATGCTATGTGGCTAAAGATAGCAGAACCAACGGCTATTTGTTGAAATTTGAATTTTAAGTGGTCATTTGAGACCTCATGGCTAATTCAACCCAAGCAAAGTAGCAGAATTGAGGGAAAACAAAGAAAACTAGTCTTTTCTCTAAGGTGGGCATGGTAATCAGCTAAAAATTGTTTAATTATATTCTTTTATTTCTGAAAATAAATTTGGAACAAAAATCCATTTAGTAAATTTTTTGCTCAAGAGAATAAATTTGGAATAGAATTAAGAAGCAAAAAAATGTTACTTCTTTGTTCTTGAAAATAATTCTAGAATCAAGCCCAACCTATTTTATTTTTTTTTTTCTTTTCCTTTCTTATTTTCTCCTTCTCTCTTCTTCTCTCTTCTTCTTCATCCTGGCCAGTTGCCGGCCATTGCCACTGCAGCTGGCCGACAGTGGCCAATGACCAGCCACAAAAAAGGAGGAAGAAGAAGAGATAAGAAAAAAGAGAAAAACAAGCAAAATATAATAAAAGTATTAAAAAATTAAGAGTTCTACCAAATGAAATTTTATTCTGATTTGTAAAAATTTTATACGAAAAACATCTTTAAATATTCAGAAATTATTTTCCTGGAAACATAATAAAAATAATCATTTTTAAATAAAAATTATTTTCAGGAATAAAATGGTTACTAACAGGTACAAGCATTCATCTTCTTATTGTTCTTGTGTCTAGAAGTTATGTGAATCATATTATATTTCTTTGTAGGATTCTAAGTGTTAATAATAAAATAGAGTGTTAAGTGTGGTGAGAATTGATTGTATTTGTACAGCAGATTTACAAGTAGAAAGAAGTATCTTCAAACATTGTTATTAAAAGGATTACATAATGAATTCCAAAATTGATTTGAGATGTTAGGGCTAGGAGAATGGAATAGGCCAAGTGAATAAGCTAATCACTGTTAGTATGCTTCCCATTTATTCTATCCCTTAAGATATTTTATAATATGTCTATGACTAATTCTAATATGCATAATTGTTTCACAAAATGGGTGCACGTTCCGTACACTAACACTTTATGTGCAAAAGGTTCAAGTTTCCTTTTGGACAATGAATTCATCCCTCTAAGGGCTGCATTTGGTTTAGCTTTGTAAATGGGTTTTGAATCCAATACAAATGTTGAAAGTCTAAAACTACTTGGGAAAATATAATTGTGTTTGATAAATTTTATTTGCAAATAGACTTTAAGTTGAATGTGCATTTGATAAAAAAAACTTTCGCAATGGATTTTGAGGGGTATAATATATGCGTGTGTGTGTGTATATAACCTCAGTCGTAGCCCTTTGCCGGTCCGGCGAAGGGCTACCTCCTTTTCCAATTAAAAAAAAATAATCAAGGCAAAATAAAAAATATGAAAAATTAGTGATTATAGTTTTGGAAGAAAAAAATTAATTTTAGCATTCTGTCAAATGCTGAAAGCCCAAAACTAGTCCCTACTAGCTTTGAGCTTTCAGTATTTTGAAGGCCAACTTTCAATTGAAAGCCGGCTCCAAAGCTGAACCAAATGGTCCAGCATTTCCCCAAAGGGCTTTTAGGCCTGAAAGTCCCTTGAAGATGTTTAACTAAATGTAGCCTAAGTTGTTTGTGCCTAATCCTTGAGATTAGGCATCTTATTTTGCTTTCGGAAAAATTGATGAGCTAAACATTGTGGTCTATCATAAGTTCTACATTCAAGTGAAGGTCATAGTCCTCTTCATTTTTACACTTTTTATTTTCATAATACTAGCCATACTGTCATTATATCTCCAATATAATAGTGATGATAATGCATGGTCATTTTTTTTTTAATCTTTGGTAGGAAATTGATAAAATTGTGAGTTAAGTTTCAGTTATCATCAAACAACTTTTTTTTCTTCTTTCTATGTTTAAAATTATGGGTAATTCGGTGCTTAAGCTTTCGGTACTTATTTCTTAGTTTTATCAAACAAACACTAAAAGTGAATTTTTAACTTAATTGAGTCCATCAATTCGATGCTAATTAAGATTGTCAAACAAGCTCGATCTTATAACCACTAGGGTTTACCTTAGTAACCATCCTTCCTACATGGGAAAGGAAATGTGGGGGGTTCGACTCCCACCTTGTTAGGGAGTTGAGGTGGGAACATTTAGTTTTATGTTTGGATTTTGACTTCATACCTTCAAGATAGGGCAAAAGTGTAAGAGTGAGAATCAAATTAAAAGTAAAGGAAGACTGACCAAAAGAAAAGCTGAGGCACATCAAATGCTGAATTTTCAGTTTTCAGCACTCAATTAGATTATCAAAACGGCGTCAAAATAGCAAGCCAAAAAAAAAAAATTGACCAAAAGAAAAGAAAACACAGGCGTTAAGATAAACCATTTGTCAATTATTATGTTCATGGTGACGAGGGACAGAAACTTGGGCCTTGAGTGGCATTTGGGCTTACAACCCAGTGCAATGAGAAAGGATCATCCTCAGGCATTATGTACGTAACTTGTCACACGTGCGGATAGAAACGCAAGTTTGAAGCAAATTGCTAAACAATATGTTACGTGTGTCATTCAAAGAGTACTTTTAGGCAATACGAGAAAAGGCTGCCTCAGCTATGAAGCCCAATATGATCCGAAATACTTGATGATGGACGGGTTAGGGAAACAAATTAAGCTTGGGATCAAGGCCCGCGTTAATGCCGGTTGAGGTTTAGCCTTTAACTCCCTAGGTACAGGTTCTTGACAAAAAGAAGCACCAACTTTGGTCTGGGGGATCTATAGTTACCCTAATCTATATGTGATGCATAAAAAGGGATTGACTTTCACTGAGACAATTTCAACCCAAACTTCCATCAGGAGTAATCTTGATTCCAAACTTAAGCAAGTCCTTAAACTATTTCCTTTGACCTTTTGGATGTAAAATTCAGGGATATTCTTGGGTTTGAGGGAAAGAAAAGTATTTTCTTACTAACAAATGGTGTAAGGTATGGATACCGGCATGTTAAAATAAGGAACATAATATGATTAAGTGCCCTCACTAAAGGGACTACCGTAGATAGCCCTCATAGATGGCAACACCTCTAAAAGATCATAGATCGGTGGAGTGGCCTTTAACAGCTCTTCACTATGAGCCCATGACCCTCTGACAAAGGGGTGAACTTTCACTAAGACAATTTTAACCCAATCTTTCAGGGTTATAATCTCAACTCAAACTTTCAAGGGCCTTGCAAAATGGCGCAAACTTTTATGTGAGGGACAACTTTGGCCAGCATTGGAATTTTTATCAAAATGTGTAGAAGCAACATATGAGGTGAGGAAGGGATATTGACATTGCAACGTAAATGCCATGTTGGTTGACGAGCTTCCATAAATACTTAAAAGGATGTTGTCTTTCGTACATGATAGAGAACAACATCGTTTCCAATTGAATTGAGGATATCACGGAGTAGTATGAAATGATATTATTTTCACTAAACAAAGCAAAATGATGTCGTTTTTAGCCAATAAATGGAGCTTCGAATGAGAGGGAGGGAGGGAGCGTGCTATGCAACTTGGGATTTAGGGTTAGTGTTCTTCACAAAATAAGAAATTAGGTGGGAAATTGGGCTACATTTGGTGAATGCACAATTTGTGAAAAATCCCAAACCCCGATTCGCGTACCCCAAACCAAGTTTTTTTCTCAGGCAACCCCATCTCTATCCCTTCCTCTCAATGTCTCGATTTTCTAATTCCTTCTATATTCCTGATATAACACATACCTGTTATCCAGCTCAACATTTTGCAGAGAAGTCTTCGAATGAGCACCCCCCCCCCCCCCAAAAAAAAATTATTTCCATGCCTCATCTTTCTTTCCAATTTCATTTTTCATATCTGAGAATGTGAAAGATGTAGTTGATGAATATGTTTTGACCCAGCCCTATGCAGTATGCATTACATTACTCACTGTGGAGACTCATCCAATGATGGTCCCTGCAAATGCCAGAAGGCCAATCAGGGCCATAATCACTTTGCTACCAAATGATAATGAAAGTTGCAAACTGTTAACAAAAAAACATATGTGGAATGAGAAACTCCTTACAAGAGACTAACAGACTAACACAAGATGAACGAAAGAGTTTCTTTCAGGAATACACAAACCGTGTGACTGTTCATTCAAGTTCCACGGAGCATGGTTAAACAATTGCAGAGACTTTTAATGCCATGTGATCCGATTCTTGTGGGTTGGGCTCCGGATCGACGGGTCAGAGAATGACCACTTGCTCGCTCTGAGTGATTTGTTGGTTGGGTTCCAGATTGACGGGTCAGAAAATGATCCCTTGCTTGCTCCGAGACTTGACAGAATGGTAGCAACTCCTTGAACAACTTGTCTTTTTCTTCTGCATTCGTAACGCCAAGGATCCTCATCTTTTCTACGTTCGGCAAACTGGTAAGCAGAAATTTTATGAATTCCAACTCAGGCTCAGTTGCACGAAAATTGCGCATCGACACAACTTGTACTTGTTCCAGGCAACACGAGTGGCGGTCTTGCCAAAAGTCAGCCATTGTTCCGATCCTGGTAGTCTGTCGATTGTTGGGACGATTCTGTATTTTTAACAGATGCAGAGAGAGCTTAATAGAGTCATTCAATCAAGTCACAGAGATTGATTTGTCTCTTCCCATCATAAATTATGATCCCTGGATTATAAAAAAAATTTACCTTTGGCTAAAACGGATTATTATACCGTGAATTCATTCCACTATAAAGTTGTTTTTATCAAATTCAATGACTAAAAGCACCAAGGTAACATGATAATTGCTGAAATTCAAATCAAATCATATTATGTCTGACATGCATTCTAAAACTTGATACGAAAGAAGTTTCTGATACTCATTTATCTTTCTTTAAATGATGAAAATTTTTGCTAAATAGAAAAGGCTACTCGATTATGATATGTTGGAGAATAAACTTACTAAATAAAATCCACTTAGAGATCATTGTACTTTAAGTAGTTTGGTACATGACGTTTGTTGCAATGTGGAGAAAATCGATTTTTTTATCATACTTTCGAAAAAAAATAACTGAATTCGTTAAACACTAATCTCGGTAATCATACTCACCTCAAACTTTAACTTTTTCAACTGAGGAGAGCTTCTCATCAGGCACATAACAGTCAAAATCTCCTCCTTACTTGTAAAGTCCATGCATATGGAGAGATTCTTCAAATGAAGTAGTGCGTGAGGTAGTGTGTGCGGAACATTTCCAAGTGCCAAATACTGCACAAATAAGTCAAAATCTCAGAGAAAAAAAATTGTCAATACATTCCCACGATTTAGAAGTAGAAAGACAGTCAACAAGATCCTAGCAGACTTCATATTCTACGCACTTAAAATGTACAATGTACCTTCAATGAGTAATTTTTGACATTGAGAATCCGAATCTTGTGAATATTTTGGAAGAACTTGTGCAAATTGCTCGAGTTGGCATTGCCGATCCTGGTCCAAAATCTAATGTGACCGACTTCAAACAGTTTGCGTCACCAAAGGCAACATCCAGGAAAGTTCCTCCTATGTCAAGCGACCAAAGTTTGCAAGCCGTTTCAAAGTCAACTCGGGTGATCCCTTGTAAATCCCTCAAATTCAAACGTTGTAGCAGGGGGCAGCGAGATATCAGAACCTCTAGTCCAGGAGACAACTCAACAGAGTGAAGATACAGATAATACAATTTCTTGAATCCTTCGAACGAAGATGGGATTTTCACCGAACATCCGTAGAGTTTCAAAGCAGTCAAGTTCTGGCAATTGAAGAGGGAGGTGGGAATCTTGTAGTTTTGCCCCTGGTAGATGAAGAGAGCGATCTGTTTGATGGAGACTCTGGATAGATGAAGGATCCAGCGGTCGATGTCTCGCGTGGCGGGAAATCCCGTGTGGTTGAGCACGAACACCTTTATTGGGCCAGTATGAAGCAAGAGAACCTCGTCAACTATCTTCACCAGGTCCTGGGAAAGTTGTCCCGGAACATTGGTACTCGTACATTGGTCATTAAACACGAGATGTGGAAGAGAGGACCATTGGTACCTCCACTGTCTCGACAAAATACTAGTCCTCACTGCCTCCTTAATAGGCAATAGCGATAGGATTTTGTCTGCTACATGCCCCGGTAACTGGCTGATCCTGTCTGAATCTTGCATCATTCTCTTCTCCAAGAATGGTGACGCGGTAAAAACAGGTAAACTCCGAGCAAATAGAAAGAACACTAAAGAAATCTGGAGTTAAAATCGGAAATATGTAAACTAATAAGGAAATCTGACCTAGTGAATCTTAAATATTTCTGTGGATAACTACTCAAAACCGAAAGAATAAAAATTGAAATCTTCGAAAATGTTCTCTCCTCGTCAAATAGTAAAAAAAATCAAATTTTCTTTCTTTATGGCCAAGTGGAATTCCCTAAAATAAAATATGTGAGATTTGAGATCACGATACCAAGCAATTTAAAATATCTAAAAAGAAAATATAATTTACTAAATCTATTACTTCTATATGGATAACAACTCAAAATCGAAACATATCAACTAATATCCTAACATAATTTCTAAATAAAAAAGATAAGTAAATAAATAAAATTGTGATATTTGATAATGTATGCTCCGCATGTCGAATAGTGTGAGAATTCAATTTTTCTATCTTTCGGCCATCAACTGGAATTCCCTAAAGTGCATGTTTACTAACTAAAGAATAAATATATTACCTTTGCATAAAAACCATGAAAAGCTCGTCTCCGATCGGAAAAAAGAAAAGAAAAAGAAAGAACGGAAAGTGTGGCTATCCTACTTACCGGTGGAACTGTTGAAGTGACTGTACTGTTCTTGCTAAGCGATTTCAACTCACTTCTGCAACAAACTGCAATTCGTTAACCTCACAGAGAGAGAGATCTTGTTGATCACCAACAACCAGTTGAAGATGGGAGCTTACGAGGCAGAGGGACGTGCAATTCCAAGAGGTGAACAGTGTAGATCTTGGAGAACACAAGGAGAGCAGAACAGAAGAGCAGTTTCGCTTTATAACACAAAAAGGAGCCGAGAGCCAATCGGATCTTTGACCTTCTCCACAATTTTATGAGACTCCGCTGCCTAGAAACTTGTAAAAGTGGGTCTTCAGCCCTTTCCTCAGCTCTATCGCCTTTCGGAATGTGTAATAATCTGTTGCGTGACTGAAGAACTTTGAAACAGTAGAGACGGTTTTCGTTTTTCGCGAGGAGAAGGAAAAAATTTGAGGGCATCACGATTGACGTTATCTCTAAAGATGTTGTTGTGGTACCACATGCCACCTAAAATACCCACTTCAAACAAGGGTTCTTTATAATGTTTCTTTTACACGAACAATTTTGCATTGTATCGGGTGTAATTTAAAATTTATCTGATATGAATAACATTGTTGGTATCTTTTTCAATTCTAGAGCTTATCTCTTGCCATCAAGTTTCTTTAGAGTTATATTCATCTAGATTACAAATTTGATACCTTTTAGGAAATTTTGTAGTCTTACAAGATTTTTGAAAATTTGACCATATCTAACCCGATACCAAAATCTCATTGAGATTCAATTTGAGGATACAATTGAAAATTGTATTTATTGAGATTCTTTAAAAAATTTCAAGCAAAGTAGTAGAGTTCAGGGGAAACAAAGAAAACTAGTCTATTCTCTAAGCATTCATCTTCTTATTGTTCTTATGTGTAGAAGTTGTTTAAATCATATTGTATTTCTTTGTAGAATTCTAATTGTCTGTAATCAGAAAAGAGTGCTTAATATAGTGAGAATTGATTGTATTTGTATAACAAGAGTTACGAGTGGAAAGAAGTATCTTCAAACATTGTAACATCCCAAGGATAACAAAATGAATTTCAGCCTTGATTTGTGCTATTAGACCTAGGATAGGGGAATAGGCCAAGTGAATCAACCAACCACTGTTAGTATGCTTTACGTTTCTTTTGTCCCTTAAGATCCTTTATATTCTGTCGGTAAATGATTCTGCATACGCATAAATTGTTTCACAAAATCAGTGCACGTTCCTCACTCTATCCAGCACTTGATGCGAAAAAGGTCAAGTTTCCTTTGGACAACAAATTCATCCTTTAAGTTGTTTGTGCCTAATCCATTTTCCAATATGCAGATGTATGAGTTACTCTGCATCTCATATTGCTTTTGGCAAAATTGGTGAGCTGAACGTTGTGGTCTATTTTACAGCTCCACATTCAAGGGAAACTCACAATCCTATTCATTTTTACAATTTTTTTTTTTCATAATACTAGCCATACTGTCAATATATCTCCAATATTTTAGTGTTGATAATGCATGGTCATATTTTATCATTGGTAAGAAATTGATAAAACATTTGGTTATTAAATTTCAAATATCATGGAGCAACTTTTTGTTTATTCTTAAGACGTTTAAAATAATCAATAGTCAAATTTCGGTGCATAAGCTTTCAGCACTTATTTTTGAGTTATATCAAACAAACCCTAAGTAACATTTTTAACTTAATTGAGTCTATCCAATAGATGTTGATTAAGATTGTCAAATAAGCTCAATCTCATTAAATCTTAAATTTTCAGTTTTCAACATTTAATTAGATGTAGCCATTCGTCATTTTTTGTGTTATTTAGGCTTACAATCCTGTGCAACGAGAAAGGATCCTCGACAGGCACATGCGAAGAGAAACGCAAGTATAAAGCAAAAGTATGTGATTAAATGTGTCATTTGCACCCGCTCTGGTCAAATGGGTTCCACTTTTTGGCAAAGATGAGAAAAGACTATCTTAGTAATGGAGCCTGATTCGATCCAACTATTTGATGATGGATGGCGTAGGGAAACGAATTAAATATTTGATTTGGGATGGCTTAGGGAAATGAATTAAGCTTGGGATCAATGGCAATGTTGATGCCAATTGAGGTTCGACCTTTACCCTAATATGAATATGACGTATGAAAAGAGACCAACTTTTATTGGGAGATAATTTGGACCCAAACTTTGATCGGGGACACAATTTCCACTCAAATTTTCATGGACCACGTGAAAAGGCACAAACTTTTATGTGAAGGACAGTTTTGGCCATCATTGGAATTTCTATCAAAATGTGTAGAAGTGGCATATGAAGTGACGAAAGGATATTGAAATGGCAAGGTGAGCCACGTCGATTGAGTGGCTTCCTTAAACAATTAAAAGGATGGAGTCTTTCACATATGATAGAAAACAACATCATTTCCAACTGAATTGAGGATAACTCAGAGCCATATCAAATGATATTATTCCCAATAGAAAGTAAGACAATGTCGTTTTGAGCCAATTAAAGGTGTTTCAATGAGAGGAGGAAGGGAGCAGGGGTTATGCGAATCAGTGTTTTGGGTTAGTGTTCTTCACAAAATAAGATTGCAGGTGGGAAATTGAGGTACATTTGGTGAATGTGCAACAACTTTGTGAAAAATCCTAAACCCCAATTCGCATATCCCCCTCTCTTTCTTGCTCAATTTGATTTTAAGCCCTAACATTCGGCTAAAAAAAGACGTTGTTTCGATTGGTTGTGGAAGCAATATTTGATGACATGGCACTCCTCATTTGCCAAGTAAATGTTCGTTTTCTATTTAAGTAGTGGCTAAAATAGTCCCTCGAGTAAAAGTTAGCACATTTTATGTGCTTTTGAAAGTTGGAGCCACATTTGTTACCAAGATGAAAGTTAATGCATTATGTGACACTTGAAAGTTAGAATTAAATTCATCCATCAAACGAAAGCCGGTGCCCTTTTTTTAAGAAAAACCCCTCTAGTTAGTAGCGAATGATCACCTCTAGATTACGTCAAATGAAATCAAATCAAATTAGGCAAAATTAGCCAAAAAGGCCATGCAAGTATATCCTTTTGAACTAGACGGTCTATGCATATAAACTTCAATACTCTAGCCATCACACGATGATTATTTTTTCTATTTCTTAATTCCACACGACACATAGATGAGTATGACCATTTGGTAGCCTTGCTTCTTACTTCTTCCTTCTTCATGACACTATCCATCATCTCTCACAAGAAATTTCCAATCCCACCATGAGCACGTAGTGAAATTCACTTGAATCCTAATTTATCTTGCAATTCGAAACCCTAGATCTTGAGAAAAAGTTGCATTGATCGTGTTGAGTAACTATTGTCTAAAATTGAGAATTGTCTATCCCCATTTTTTTCTTTCAAAATTGTTCTTGTGCTTGTTAAAACAGTACATTGTTTGTCCTTCAGTTGTGCTAGCAACATAATTTTTTTGATAATGGCTTTTTTTTGTCTATCATACTCTGACTCTTAACTCACTTTTATTCTATCACTTTAGAGAGTGTGAGAATCGAATTCCTATTGCGACTCTTCTGAAGGAGGTTAATGTATTACTAAATGCAGTGCTTAGCACGGACTCTCCCAAGTCCTACCAATTGCAACTTGGTACTCGATGCAACCATGATATTTATCTTACCTATTGGAGCCGCCGCTAATCAGTTTTGGGTCAATTAGACACCCAAGTAAAAGTTGGGAGTACATTTTACTTATGCAAACCAAAAATCATGAGTTCGGGGACTTGTACATTTTCTCCTTATTTTAAAAAAATGTTTTACATACAACCTTTGCTGGATTTTGTAATACTACACCATTAACGTGTAAAATATGATCAAGCAATTGAGCAAACAATCAAATAACATTCAATGATCATGATCATGATCATGAAAAAAATATGAACCTGAACATTTTTAAAAAAATGATATTATCATTATCACAAGGTTTCTTAGTTTGAGTAAACTAAGAGAGATTGGCACAAACTGAAAGCACGATATTATAGGAAGCAACTAAGGGGATGTAGCAGCAATGACTAGCATCAATGTAGTAACAATGACGCACAAGAGTAGCAACAACGTCGGCAAAACAGTAGCGACTAGTAGCAAATCAGTAGCGAACAGCAGCAAATCAGCAGTAACAACAACAATGATCAACAATGGAGATCTTCAGTGAGGGTAGAGCTTTTGTAGCAGCTATTGGAGACTCGTCCGAAGACTGAGGACTCAAGAAATTGACTACATTGTGATGTATGCAAGGCACCACAACATTGTGAAATCACGAGAGAGCTTAGTATGGTGATAAGAAAATTAATGATCCTCTCGTGCTCTTCTCCCCTCCTTTTATAATGGCCCCAAGCGTCTCTTTCTACGGTCAATTTTTTGAGTTTCCTTTTCTCATTGCCTTAATTCATGGTCTGCAAATTGGTATGCGATTTTGTGGCCAACTCAATCTTTCCTATTCATGTAACCTATTCAGACCTGAACGTCTTGATTCCTTCCTTTGTCAAATTTCCTGCCTTCTGATTTTTGGCTCTCTATTCTTAATCAAAAATTTGAATCATCATTTACCAAAATCCGAATATCCATTAGAATAAGAATGGCTGACCAAGATTCTCACCTTCTTTGCATAGCCAATCAGATTAATCCATTCTTATTTTCCAGCTCATTAGCTTCCTTTTGTAAGTTTCCACAGCCCACACTTTCCACAAATGTTTTCATTTTCTTCCCTCCATTTTGTCCATCTTATCCCATGAATCCCTCCAAAATTTATTGGAGAGAAGATTCTTTGTGGAAATTGTGATTCCCTAGTATCCAATTGATTTCCTTCCGAATTTTCTATCCTCACATGTGCAATTTATCTATCCCCTTCCTTATATTATGGGCGAGGTTCATGGTCCCTTATTAGGCCGAACATAATTTCCGGTTTTGCTTAAGGGTCGAGTCAGCCTGCAAATATAGCTACACGTTAGGTCAAAATTTAGGTGTCAACAATCCCATGCCTGAAATTGAACGTCCTCCCCCAGCCTCCTAATCCCTTTTCCCATATGAGATCCCCAGTGATTTTTTGATAAAGAATTGACTAAAACTAAGTTTTTTCTTTTATTGCAAGCAACCGTCCCTCTTTCTCCCTCCCTCTTGGCATCTTGATTTTCTATTTCCTTTTATAGTCGACACATGTCTTCCCACATCCACCTCATCATTCCAGCCAGCCAAAATAACAAAGAAACTAACGGTGGACTATGTAAAAAATCTATAGAGGCCTTCATGCAGAAAAGCAAAAGTAGACGATGGAATTTTTTTCGAATAAGTAATGCAGAGAAGTCTTCAAATGAACGAAAAGAAACTACTTTCCTTGGCTCATCTTTCTCTTCAATTTTATTTTCTAAAATTGTGATTGTGAAAGCTGGAGTGCATGGATCCGTTCTGGCCCAACCCAGACGAAAATCTATGAATAACATTACCCAGTGCCAAGACTCATACAACGAAAGTCCCTGCAAAATGCCAGAGGGCCAATAAGGGCCATAAGAAAAGCAACCATTTTGCTTCCAAATGATAATGAAAGTTGCGAACCGTTAAAAAGACGTGTAGAATGAGCAACTCCTTTCAAGAGGCTAACTCAAGATGAACGAAAGAGTATTCTCATTTCTCTTAGTAATACACAAACTATGTAACGATTGCAGGAACCGGTGATTTTCTTGGGTTGGCTTCCGGGTTGGGTTTAGAGAACGATCACCTGCGCTTGCGCTGAGACTCGCTGGAACTGCAGCAACTCCTTGAGCAACTTGACTTCTACAATCCCAACACTAGGCTGGATCATCATCGTTTGCAGGTTCGGCAAACTAGTAAGTAAAAACTTCATGAATTCCAGCTCTGGTTTAGTGCCAAAAATATTTTTCATTGATATGACTTCTACTTGTTCCAAGCAACACGAGTGGCGGTGGATTTTCCAAAATCCGGCCATTGTCTTGATCCTTCTAGTCTGTTGATTCTTGGGATTCTGTGTCTTTAACAATCAAAGAGCAACTTTAATATAAAGATGAATCGAGAGTGAGCTTAATTTGGTGATTTGAACAAGATTGGTTTTTGTCTCTTCCCTTGATGAATATGATCCCTAGATTACAATTTTTTTTTTTTTGAAGTTCATTCCGAAAATGCGTAATGTAATAACTATAAAAATACAGATTAACTATCTTTTTCATCAAATTCGAAAGTTAAAAGCATAAAAAATCAAATCGAATCAAATTATATAGACATATATTCTAAAACTTGATACAAAGAAGCATCACTTTTCTGATAGCCATTTATCATTCTTCGTAGATACAAAAGGATACTCAATTTGTTTCATTATGGCATGGTATAGAATACAACTTACTAAATAAAATCCATTGCATGTCATTGTACTTGAAAGTTTGGTCCTTTATATTTGTTGCTGAGTAATAAAAAAAATGAGGAAAATAACACCAATTAATAAATAAGATTTGTGATAACAGTTTTAAAAAAATTCTAAATGTCATACTCACCTGAAACTCTATTTTTTTCAATTGAGGAGAGCTTCTGATCAGGCATATAACAGTCAAAATCTGCTCTTCACTAGTGAAGTCTATGCATGTGGAGAGATACTTCAAATGAACGAGTGCATAAGGCAATGTCTGTGGAACATTTCCGAGAGCCCAATACTGCACAAGTAAGCCAAAATCAGGTGATTCAGAAATAAAAAGACATCTCATCCAAAATCTATGTGCTTAAAATGTACCTTCAATGAGTAATTCTCGACCTTGAGAGTCTGAATATTGGGAACATCTCGGGAGAATTTGTGCAAATCGCTTGAGATGGGTCCCTGTCCGTTTTCAATATTATCATTGAAACAAATACTGACCGACTTCAAATGATTCTTAACACCGAAAACGACATCCACAAAAGCTCCTCTGACTTCAAGCCATTTGAGGTTGCGAGCTGCTTCAAGGTTAAGTCGTCTAATCCTCTGTAGATTCTTCAAACTTAAGAGAACTAGCAAGGGACAGCGAAATATAAGGGCCTCAAGTTCGTAGGGAGACAGCTCGACACACTGAAGATACAAATAGTACAAGTTCTTGATCCTTTAAACGAAGATGGGATATTCACTGAACATCCATAGAGCTGCAAAAGAGTCAAGTGCTGGCAATTGAAGAAGAAAGTGGGAATCTTGTATTTCTCCCGGGTACAGACAAAGAGTATGATCTGTTTGACCGAGACTTTGGATAGATGAAGCATCCAATGGTCGATGTCACGGATGGCGGAAAATCCCGTGTGATGGAGCTTGAACATCTCTATTGGGCCACTATGAAGCATGAGGACCCTGTCAATTATCTTCACCAGGTTTTGCGAAGGATCTCCATGAACATTGCTCGTGGTACATTGGTTATCAAACGTGAGTCGTGGAAGAGAGCACCATTTGTACCTCCACTTTCTCGACAAAACACTAGTCCTCCCAGCCTCCTTAATCGGCAAGCGTGATAGGATTTCGTCCACTATGTGCGCTGGCAACTGGCTGATCATGTCCGGCTTTTGCGCCATTCTCTTCTCCATCTGCAGTACTCAGGAATTTCAGGCAATGGGGACGCGGTAGAAACGGGTAAAGTCGAGCAGAAAGAAAGAACGCTAAAGAAATTCTGAAGTTAACGTGGGAAATATATAAACTAATAAGGAAATCTAAGATAGTGAATCTTATATATTTTATGAATAACTACTCAAATCCAAAACAAATCATCTAGTATTGAAAATCAAATTTTCTTTCCCTTTGGCCAACTGGAATTCCCTAATATCTGCAGTTCGGCAACAACCGAGATTTTGGACCACGACTATCATGTACCATCCATTTTAAAGTATGTAATAAGAAGATCTGTCCTACTAAATCTAAAATATCTAAATGGACAACTCGAAATTGAAACATATCACTTTATATCCTAACATAATGTTTAAAATAAAAAAAGATAAGGAAACAAATAAAATTGTAATATTTGAAAATATATGCTCCGCATGTCAAATAGTATGAGAAATCAATATTTCTCTCTTTCGGCCATCAATTGGAATTCCCTATGGCTATCTTTATCATCCATATTTCTAACTATGATAGAATTGAATAGGATAAGATATGAAATCTAGGAATTTTGCTAAATCCTATCCACTTTTTGGTGATTGCAGTGATTGTTACGGAAAGGGCAAGCAATCGAACAATAAAATAGACAAAATAAAAAAAATAAATCAAACAATAAATTTACGTGGTTTGGTCGTAGAGACTACATCCATGGGAGAGCAGCGACAAATTCCACTATAGAACAAGCGATACAACGGAGATTACACACTCGAGTCACTCGAACACAAACACTTTCAGTGTTTCCCAAGCCCCAATCACACCCAATAACTCACGCAGTATTTAGATCTACAATTCCTTGCGAAATAATATCTCAATCTCACAAAAGAATTCTACACAAATTCTTACCACGTAGTGTTTAGCCTCACAATTTCTCGCGAAATAATATCTCAATCTCACAAAGGAATTATACACAAATTCTTACCAGAATTTAATCGGCTACAAACACTTGAATCTTCTTGGCATAATTGCTCAAACGAAATCAACGGAGAAAACTTCTCCCAAACACTTGATGATGAATCGGTGCTTCAAAACCTCTTGCATCAACAACGGCTTAATTCTTCTCCACGCATGACTCTATATATAAAGTGAACTTGAGAACTTTTCAATTCTTAAAAGTTACTCCTACTTGGAGTAGGAAAGAATAAATTAAGAAACACATACCTACTAGGATTAAGAAACCCACACCTACTAGAATTAGGAAACAAATCAAACTTTTGCTTTGGGCTCAAACTCGAGACATATTTTCAACAATCTCCACATTGGCTCGACGTTTGAGTCAAGTGACAATCGCTTCAAAATTTGAACTCTGCCGCTTCTCTCCCATAGCTCCCAATGGGCTCAACCGCCACAAATATCTTTCAAGCCCAAGTTCCACTTAAACTTCGCCATAATCGAGGACCTCATAAGAATACCAACTCCACATGCACCTTTAATTGCTACGCAAGGATTTCTTGACATAATCTCCTTAACCACAAATAAAGCAAAACCATTGTCGCATCCATATCTATTAGGAGATCAAATACATACCTTGTCAATATCGGCAGTTACATCAACTATTGGCTTTACAAACTCCACCTCGTTACAAGCACCATCTGTGTTGTCATTGAACCATCTGACTCTCAATGGGCATGTGAAGCATTTTATGTCAACAAGCGAGCTGAACAAAATCGGGGAAAAATGAGGTTAGTAATAAATTATCAACCTCTGAATGAATTCCTCCAGGATGATAAATTCCCATTACCCCATCGAAATTCCCTCTTTCTTAGCCTTGCTCGAGCAAAGATTTACTCAAAATTCGATCTTAAGGCGGGATTCGCGGTTGGGAATTGACCCACCGACATGCACTCCAAGACAGGGTTCTGTATCCCAAACCATCACTTCCAATGGACAGTTGTTCCTTTTGGCCTTAAGACTGCACCTTCCCTTTTCCAAAAGGCTATGTGCAAAATCTTTGAACCAATTCTTCCAAATTCCCAAATCTATATTGATGACATCCTTTTGTTCAGCCCTGATGAACAATCTCATTGCCAACTCTTGACACAATTTGCTGATATTGTAAAAAGGCATGGCATTATGCTTTCTCAGAAAAAAATGATTCTTGCCCAAACAGAAATTGAATTCCTTGGCATGCACTTGAAAGAAGGAACTTATTGCCCGGAACCCCATATTGCAGAGGAACTCCAAACATTTCCTGAGAAGGATCTCAATACCGCATAAGTCCAAGCAATTCCTTGGCATTGTAAATTACTTGCGAGATTTTATTCCTCATATTTCTACATATCTTAGACCTCTCCAAAAGATGCTCAAAAAGAATCCTCCCTCATGGGGACCCAAGCAAACTCAAGCTGTTTCTCAGCTCAAGCAACTTTTACAGCATCTTCCTCCCTTAAAGATCCCATCTACTGGCAAAAGAGTCCTCCAGACTGATGCCAGTGACAAATATTGGGCAGCCATTCTTTTAGAAGAAATTGAGGGGAATAGGCATATTTGTGCCTACAAAAGCGGTCGATTCTCCCAAGCAGAAATTCATTACCATTCCACTTTCAAGGAAATACTTGCAGTCAAATATGGCATCAAGAAGTTTGAGTTTCATCTCATTGGACACCATTTTCTTGTTGAAATGGATATGTCTTCATTTCCCGGATGCTCAAATTCAAACAAAAGCAAGTCCCTCATCCACAATTACTCCGGTGGGCTGAATGGTTTTCAAAATACTCTTTTGAAGTCAAACACATTCCAGGGGACAAAGAATGTTCTAGCTGACTTCTTATCCAGACCAAAAGAACCAGTTCAAGCAATTCACATGTATGTCAAGAAGGAACCTCTCTCAGAAACATACCGCACCACTGACATGCAGTGTGGATGGCCGAAACTTAAATACCCTCCTGAGATTCCATTGGCTATTCGACATAATGTCTTGAAAGAAAGACTTCCGGAATTAATGTGGGAATATCAGCTCCGAATTTTTCGTGAACATGGCGGCCTAATGCTCAGACCAGATGGACTCCATCCACAATATCCATTTATCCATCATCTTCGATGGTCTCCGAATGATGCATTTCCCGAAGATATGAAATGGTTACTTTGGTACATGTTCAACCTGTACACAATAGCCATTGAATTTCCTACTGAACAAATTTTGCAGGTTTTCATCAAAGAAGCAGCTGGACGTGACCATAACCGAAATATCTCCTAGATGTTTTTGCATGGTTCAAACCACTCCGTATTGGAAAGAACTCTTCAAAATCCAGAATCGTCAAGGAAGGCTCCGAACCGAACGTCATACTATTGTCCTATTCCACGCCCATGGACATATTGCCATCCCACTGGATGGATTTCTGACACACCTTCAGTTGCAGGAACGTCAAGTTACAAGCCCCAAGTTTTTCAAGAATCTGCACAAATTCATCAGACACTACCCTACTCCATCACCACCAGCAGATCCTCATCAAGAGAACTCCGCAGAATCCTATGCCAGAAAATCGCACCATCCCACCGAAGCATGGTCATCCGCCTGTGTCCCTGTTTCTTGGGACCACCTCGACGCTGGGATCCAATGAAAAAAAGATCTTAGAAGCCCTCCGGATCTTTCAAAAAACAATCCGACTCCTCCACCCCCTATGATCCGTGGGGGACCACTTTCCCAAGATCCATGGGGAGACACCCCAAATTACGCCCCTTTTTCCGGCACTTTCGGTGCTAGCTCCTCTCGTCCGCCGACCTATCGGCGAAGAAATCGAGAATCTCATTCGCGCCTTTAAAAGAGAAAAAGATGGAAGCTCCGACCATCCGATATGGATGAGGACGCGCTGCTCAGAGAACAGATAGCTCATCATAGCTCTGATGATTCAGACTATGACTACAATGCTAGGGACGGAAGAGACAAATAAAAAACGTCCTGAAAACACTGTACACCGGTACTGTAGCATACTGTTCACTGTTCACCCAGCCTATTTTACTGTAGCACCTAGCGAAAATCCACTGTTCATAGTTCGTCACGGGTTTTCCTCCTATGTTTGTAGCCTATTAGTGGCTAGTATGCTTTCATAATTGTGTCTGAACATGGCTAGTCAGCCATCCCTTGTCGTTTGTATTCTCCTTTGCCTATATAAGAGCAAGGAGTCCCCATTGTAAGATCCATAGAGTGAAATAAGAAGTGTGTTGTGTACTCTACCTCCAACATGATCTTCTAAGCACTCACATTCTCTTCTAGTCCAGAACGATGGTTCTGAACAAACACTATGATTGAGAAAAATCCTGGAGTATGCTCGCACTTGCCCCTGGGATCCCGTGCATCGAAATTTCCGATATTCGGAGATTACTATGATCTAAGCTCATAACTTGAGAAGCAACTTGGTGGCTAACAGGCAGTCCCTTTAAGGCCTGGAGAGCCGTGTGTGGGATAGCATATCTGCCACAAGTTTGCAACTCAGTTTATGGATTTAGTTTCATAGGACTCTTATGGTATCAGAGCCAAGGATTTCTTTGAATCATTTTTGTTTGGTCTTAACTATGTTCTGTTTCTAGAAGAGAAACTCTCATTCTATGGAAACCACAGACTCGCCTTCCGTCTCTTTTCCTATTTCTCATACTTCTACTCTTTCTCTTCAGCCTCCACCCGAGCTTCGGAAATCCTCATGTTCCAAGATAGACTATCTTTATGAGGTATCATACCTCACTGAGGATAGTAAGATCTCAGAGACTCAGCTTCCCATGATGAACCCATATACTGCTTTTGCAAAACCACCATCATTTTCACCTCTTAGGTCCATTAGACACCTCATCA
Source organism: Angophora floribunda (assembly GCA_014182895.1). Lineage (NCBI taxonomy): Eukaryota > Viridiplantae > Streptophyta > Magnoliopsida > Myrtales > Myrtaceae > Angophora > Angophora floribunda. The sequence goes on from CM024712.1 coordinate 20,014,337, forward strand.
GGCATACCCCTCGAACTGTTAAAGAGTATGTCCAGTCCTCTAGCTTTGATCAGCATCCTATTCAGGCAACTGAACAAGAACAGTTTGTCACTCTCCAGATACCACCGGAGTTTCCTGCTCAATGGATTCAACAAGGCTATACTCATCTCCATTTTGGAGCCATCCGCCTTGCCTTAACCTTCCATGGTCGGAAAGGCCTCCCGGTCATTGCACGAATAGCCTTGCTAGACACCAGATTCTTGGAATATCAGCAAGCTTGTGTTGGCACCATCCAGACTACCATGAATGCGGGAACTGTTTTTGTCACGCTTTTCCCGAATTTCAACATAGCTCTTGCAGATCCCAACCTGCTCACTGCTCTTAAAGTTCAGCTCCAAATCACTGAAGCTCCTCAAACTTCTGGATCCATTGCTGCTACCTTACATTACCAGATGATCTACCGTGTCCAAAACCATGCCATCGATCTCAATATTCCAAACTCTGAAGACGCTCTTGTTATATCTGTTGATCATGACCAGACATCTTGCATCCATGTTCCTCGACAGATCCCAAGAAGCGAGCTGTAAAGCTCCTCCCTGATAGTTGGGTAACCAACTATGAAAAACTCCATCAAAGTTGTAAGCCGATCCAGTCAAGTGAACCACAGTTCACCAGGAAAAAAGATGGCACTGTTGCCATCAAGTTTAACAAGACCAAAGAGGAACCTTCCTCCATTTTCCCCACCATCCTCCACTTTACACCCTGCCCTTCTGACCCTGTTTCAAGCGAACCCGATGACAAACGCTTTGTCCACTCTTTTGATGCACAGGGACAACCGATTCATCTGTTCAAAGACCCTGCTGGGCATTGCTTTTGGGATCCAGAGTGTGCTTGTCCATCTTGTACACAATTTGAAGAAGAAGATGACAGACCCTCTTCCTCAAAGAAGAAGAAGAAAAAAGACACCCTTTATCAGAGGTATCTTAATGGAGATCCAACTGTTGGACCTCTAGGAGAAGACAATGGAAAATATCAGTTTATTGTCTTCTATGGACCACCAAAGACTCCTAAGATAACCTCACCTCCACCTCCCTGCAAACCAATTATTCCTCCTCCTCAACCTCCAACCAAACCCATGATCACTTCCCCTTTCTACAAGCCCATTCAAAAATGGGTCAAGAAGAATCCTTCCTGTCCTCTAAACCTACCAAGACCAAGCACCTGTATATCTCACCCAGTTCCACCCTCTGTTTTACCCAACATATGCATGTTCCACCCTGATGACTTCCCTCCATTCGAGGCTACCGAATCATCTGAAACCAGCACTCAGCCCCGGAAATTTCCTCCACTGGAGAAGTTCTCCGACCCTCACCAAAGATTCCAGCACTCTCCCAAAATACCAAATCCTACTGGTCTTGATGCACAAGGACAACGGAAGCAGCCCTCTGCTGCTGAAACTGTCTTAAATTGGCAAACTGAAAATGCTTTGGCCCAAAATGAGCTTCTTGGCAATGTTGCTACACGTCTTGAACGTGTAGATAAGACTACCGACTTATCTTGCCGTATGTTGAAAGACTTCCAGAAAATGCTTCATTTGCTAGAAACCAAGCAAGCACCTCCTAGCCATTATTTGGAAGATCAAAAGCCGAAATTGAGAAGCTCAAAAGGCAAATTCAAATTCTCGAAGCCAGCCAGCCCTTCACTCCACCGACCCACCTTTCTTCCCCTCTCCTTCTCTACCACCCAAACCGGAATCGTCTCTAGGATCATCATCTCCTCCTGGTACACCTGAACACCCACCTAGTGATCATCCCCCCGGAAACCCACCTGCTACCTTGACCATTTCTAATCCCATTGAGACTTTTCTTCGACGGCGAGATTCCTTCAATTGCTTTGTCATCAAACCATCCACAAACTACACAGTTGAAACTTCGTCGAATCCAATTTCGATGTCTTTACCGAATCGCTCTTCGGAAGACGATCTGTTCATGGCAAATACTTGTCAAAGACGAAGATATATTTTCGAACCAAATACATCACCTAGAGCAACCTGATGCAACACAGACTTTCACTGCATCGTCCTCCAAAGTTTACTTTACTTTGGATGACATCCCATATCATAAGTGGCCTGATCGACTCCAAGAATTCAATGCTTGGCTCACCACCAGACACATTTCTGAACCCAGCACCTATGATATTCTCCTGGAATTTACCAGTCGTTTTACAGGAGCACTTAAAGATTGGTGGCATACTGCCTCCGAGCAAGACCAGATGTATTTCTTGACTCAGCCATTGGATAATGCTATCCAGATTATCCACATGTATTTCATTGGCAAACCTGAAGACTCCAAAGAACTCAAAAGAAATGAGTTTTTTGACCGAAAATGTTGCTCATTAAGGCGTAAAGATCTTGACCGACATTTCCAAGCCATGATCAAGTTATTCTATTTACTTGGTGCAGATTGGAATCTCAAGCCTATTTTCTTGGCATCCATCCCTAGAGAATTGAGTCAAGCTGCAGAAAAGACCCTCCAACAAATGACAAAAAAGCCTCACGTAAGCCACCCTTGGTGAAATCCAACAGGCAGTTCATATTGCCATAGAAGAACTCTGTCTCCGTAGAGAAGCCTTCCGGAACTTCCTCAAAGAAGACAGACATCTTGATAAGGCATGCTTCAAACCCGGTTTGAAGATAAAATGTCCCAGGGACTGCTCCGATCCCTCTTGCACAGGCTGCAAAAAGAAAAGACACTTCAGAAAGTTTTCCTTTAAGAAGACACGCAAAGGAAAAAGTAAAGGTAAATGGAAATTCTTGAGAAGAAGCCACCATCGCTCCTCCAAAAAACGAAGCAAAGACAGGTGCTATGTTTGCAACAAAAAAGGACATTTTGCAAAAAATTGTCCAAAGGCCAAGAGTCGTGGGAGCCATTTGATTGATAAAATCGCTAAGAGCACTGGCATCCAACTTGATGATTCTGACATTGAGTCTGTCTTCTCCTTAGACGACCAACCATCAGAAAATACCCTCTCGTGCTATTCAAACATTTAGCTCGACTCGGCCTCGGATTCTCGAAAATGATGTCTTCACCTTCTTCCCCGATATTCCGCACCACATTCACACCACCGAACCAATACACCACCCATATATCCCCATCCATATCCTATTGTCCAAATATCATAAACCAATCCCTTTGGTGGCACTCATTGATACTGGAGCAAGTTCTTCCATTCTAGACACTAAGATTCTCCCAGAAGAGTTATGGAAGCCATACACCAGGTATTTCAATTCAGCTTCTGGTGACACATTTGCTACCAAATATCGAAGTAAGCCAATTACCATTCAATTCTTTCCTCAGTGTTCTATCACCACCGAGTCCTTGGTTCCGCATCCCCGGACAAAGATATTATCATTGGCTGGGACATTCTCGACCCAACTCCCCAAGCTCAGAATACTTTCCCGTGGTTTACGTTTCAAAAATCAGTTCAGGGAATTTGTAGAAATCAAATGGTTCTATGCACTTGAACCCGCCTTGTTTGACCCAATCATCCAAAGTTTAATTTCCTCTTGTGCTGAGTCACATTCTGAGTTCTCCTGCACTCCGCACCCAACCCTTATGGAAAAACTCCAGGTTTTATGTCAAACTCCCATTCAAGAAGAATGAAGACATTAATCCGACGAGAGCAAGTCATTTCGGAATGAGCCCTCACACCTTGCACTTGCACAGCAAGAATGTCGAGACCGCTGTTGGCACAAGGTCTCATTGAACCATCTCGACTCTCAATGAAACCTTGTGCCAACAGTTCTGCACATTCTTGCTGTGCAAGTGCAAGGTGTTGAGGGCACATTAGTACTCGCTACCTCAAGAGTTTCTAGTTGCAACTCCACCTCAAGCTGAACACCATTCAAATTCGTATAAGCACTGCTATTACCACTCCTAACTAGAAGTTTTGGAGACTCATCAAACGTAACTTCTCTACTGATAACAGGTGAATTTAACCCTGGGCACGATAACCGATAAGCCCACTCGCCTTGTGCATAGCCTAGAAATATGTACTTTCTTGCCATTCCATCAAGCTTACCATCACTCGCTCGAACATAACACGGGCAACCAAATATTTTAAAAATAAAATAATCAACAACGTTACATGACCACACTTCTTCGGGAGTCCGATGTTTAATTGCAGTCAATGGGGATCTATTCATCAGGTAGCTCACCGTACTAAGAGCATCTGCTAAGAATCTCCTAGCCATACTAGCACTAGAGATCATTTTGTGGGCCATCTCTAGTAATGTTCTGCTCAATAATTCTGCAACATGCTGTGGTTCATTAGCAGTAGTGCGGTATTTCACTATGCCTTCCTTCATGCAAAATTCGTTTAACAGCTTCGAGCAAAACTCCATACTACTGTCAGTCTGCACCTGCTTGATCATCTTAACAGTCTCTTTTTCGATCAAAGCTTTCAATTGCATGATCCTGACAACAGCATTAAATTTGTACATAAGCACAAACACCCACGTCTTCATCGAGTAGTCATCAACAACTGTCAACATATATCTAGCACTCTTCCTAGAAGGAAACTGCGACAACCTGCAAACATTCAAGTGAAGTAACTCTGCAATTTCCGTGGTTTCTTTGACTATCGTACTGAATTGCACTTTCCACCGTTGATCTAAATCACAGCACCTGCATACATTCAGTTCATTAGCAACATAATCACATAGTAGATTTCTTTCACTTAAAACCTTCAAGCTTCTCTCGTCAATGTGCCCCAAATGCATATACCACAATTCGGACTCTCGAACATATGCATCTGACGTCTCCATAGTGAAATCTATCATTGTCTCACCTTGAAGCTCATACAAGCCATTGTGCTTGATTTCTTTCTTTATCACTAAAGCACCTCGAACAACTTTTAGAACTCCACATTCTAAAAAATACCGACACTCAGCTAAATCTAGGGCACTCAAGGAAACTAAGTTTTTCTTCAACTCTGGAACATGCCTCACTCCGATTAATGTCCTCACAATACCATCATGCATTCTGATTTTAATATCGCTAACACCTACAACATCGCATTCAGCGTTGTTCCCCAACTGCACTTTACTACCACCCTTGCACTGATAGTAAACCGGTTTCTATTTGGTGTAACATGAAAAGAACAACCAAAATCCATAATCCATCCATCAAATGATGAATAATCAGTGACATACCAGACATAATCGACACTATCCAAATTACCAACAGCTATAGCTACAACATCATTTGCTGTATCAACTAAAATTTCCTTACCCTTCTCATTCTTCAACTTAAGGCAATTTCTTCGAATATGCCCCCTCTTGCCACAGTTCCAACAGATAGCACCACCAGTCATTGACTGGCTACGTTTGTTCATGTTCATACTACCACGTGTACTAGTTCTTCATCTGTTTTCACCTACTAAAGCAGTAGATACGGGTTCACTAGATTCTCTTCTACGAATATCCTCACTTAGAATTAAATCTCGAATTCCATCAAACATTAAACTTGTTAACCCAGATGAATTACTAACAACAGTAACAGTAGTATTCCAACTATCAAGCAATGAGGATAACAGAATCAAAACATATATCTCATCTTCAAAGTCAATATCAACCGAATTCAATTGACTAACAATCACATTGAATTCATTGATATGATATGCAATTGACGCACATTCGATCATCTTCAAGTTAAACAGACGTCGCATCAAATAGACCTTATTGATTGCAGAGGGCTTCTCATACATATCCGATAGGGCTTTCATCAAACCCGCAATGGTAGTCTCCTTCACGATGTTAAACACAACATTACGAGCCAACGTCAGCCGAATAACACCCATAGCTCGTCTATCCAGCAAATCCCAATAAGCTTTCTTCATCGTCTCTAGCTTCTCGCCTGATAAGGGTGCATGCAGTTTCATCTAATAAAGATAATCTTCAATATGCATCTTTCAAAAACCAAAATCCTTCCCATCAAATCTGTCAATTCTCACTTTTACTTCTTTTGTCGCCATCGATTCGCTTCAGCTAAACCAAAGCCTGGCTCTAATACCAATTGTTGCGGAAAGAGCGAGCGATCAAACAATAAAATAGACAAAATAAAGAAAATAAATTGGACACCAGATTTACGTGATTCGGTCGTACGTCCACGGGGAGAGCAGCGACGAATTCTACTATAGAACAAGTGATGCAACGGAGATTACACACTCGAGTCACTCAAACACTCTCAGTGTTTCCCAAGCCTCAATTACACCCAATAACTCACGCAGTGTTTAGCCCCACAATTCCTCACGAAATATCAATCTCACAAAGAAATTATACACAAATTCTTGCCACAAGAATTTAATTGGCTATAAACACTTGAATCTTCTTGGCGTAATTGCTCAAATGAAATCAACGGAGAAAACTTCTCCCAAGCACTCGATGACGAATCGGCACTTCAAGACCTCTTGCATCAACAATAGCTTAATTTTTCTCCACGCATGACCGTATATATATAGTGAACTTGAGGACTTTGCAATTCTTGAAAGTTACTCCTACTTGGAGTAGGAAATAAAAAATTAAGAAACCCATACCTACTAGGATTAGGAAATAAATCAAACTTTTACTTCGGGCTCAAACTCGAGACATATTTTCAACAGTGATAAAATCGAATATATTCATATCATATTATGTACATTATTTGGTATAAATAACATATTAGTATAAATAAACTAAAAATTTTACAAGCGAATATAGTGGTCTATTGTTCCCCTAATATGTATGTGACGTTAAAAAGAGACCCACTTTCATTGGGAGATAATTTGAACCCAAATTTTCATCATGGATACAAATTCAACTCAAACATTCATGGACCACGCTAAAAGGCACAAACTTTTATGTGGAGGATAATTTTGGCCATCATTGGAATTTTTATCAAAATGTGTAGATGTGGCATATGAGGTGATGAAGGGATACTGACATGGCAAGGTGAGCCATGTGATTCATGTTGATTAAATGGCTTCCATAAACAATTAAAAGGATGGAGTCTTTCGCATATAATAGAAAACAACATCATTTCCTACAGAATTGAGGATAACTCAAAGCCATATGAAACGATATTATTCCCACTCAAAAGTAAGACAATGTTGTTTTGAGCCAACTAAAGGTGTTTCAAATGAGAGGAGGGAGGGAGCACGAGCTTCACGAATTAGCATTTAGTGTTCTTCACAAAATAAGATTGTAGGTTGGAAATTCAGGTACATTTGGTGAATGTGCAACGACTTTGTGAGAAATCCTAACCCCAATTCGCATATCCCCCTCTCTTTCTCACTCAATCTGATTATAAGCCCTAATATTTGGCTCAAAAAAGACGTTTCAATTGGTTGTGGAAGCAATATTTGATGACATGGCACTCCTCATTTGACAAGTAAATGTTCGTTTTCTTTTTCTTTTTTTGTCAAGAAAGAAATTTCATTGATCGTCATTCAAGCGGAAAGATTACATTCACTTCCGAAATCTAAGCATAAAAGCGAGAATAGTTGGTGTGGTGGCGTCGTAACCCAATTATGGGGGAGGTTCCCGGTCCGGTGGGTTTTGGCGACCCAATCCGCGACCCTATTAGCTTCTCTTGGTTCAAAAATTAGTTGGACTTGAGGAAGTCGGCCCATTAGCATGCGGCAATCCAAAATCAGTTTTTGGGAGGTCCACGCCAAATCTAATCGGTCCAGTATCATGTCAACTACCGATAGATTGTCGCTGGACAACAACACGTGCATATCAGTTTGGTTCATCTAAAGTCTTCCCCAGTTCCAGTTCCTCTCTTCATTCAAACCATTGCAGAACCGTGCGAATAGCTAGGGTTTCCACAACTTCAGCCGAGGGAGCTTGAATCTTCGTCGCCAACCCAGCAATCAACCCTCCTTCGCTACTTCTACAAATCCCGGCTACCGAGCCTTCCAAATCAGATGCAGACCAGGAACAATCTGTGTTGATTTTCACTGCACCGCGAGTAGGAAGGAGCCACTTCTCGCCGAGTTGTGTTGGATCGTTACGCTCTTTGGGTTTTGTGATACCCACTTCTAGTGCAGTTGATTACCGATGATAGCCTCTTGTTTGATGCAGGTTGGATTTGGCGGACGTCCCTGAAACAACAGCTTGTTCCGCGCCTTCCATGTCAACCAAAGCGCAGTGGAAAACAGGGCTTTCTTTTGTGTCGAAGCTTCCAATGTCAGGTACTCGTGTACCCATTTATCTATTCGAGTAATAAGCATAGGGGCTGTAGAGACACCTAGGTTGAATTCTGACCAGAGTTGATTTGTCCAGCTACACAATGTAAACAAGTGTTCTGTCGTTTCTGGAGCGGAAGCGCAAACTGGACAAAGATTATCGGGTACTATTCGCCTCCTATATAGATTGCATTTCGTAGGAAGGCCCTCACAAAGACATGCTCCACATGAAAATTTTGATTCTTGGATTTGTCTGCAATTTCCATATTTCTGTCCATAGTTTATTTGGAACCTGAAAAGAGGATGAAGGTTGTTGCTCTGGCTGTTTTAATTTGAGACTGCGCAATTGATTGTAGCCGCTTTTAACCTTGTATGCCCCTGCTTTGTTGGAAGTCCACAGTAATTTATCTGGTTGTTCATTCATGCTAAGGGGAATAGCTAGTATCTCTTTCGCTATAGGGGTATCAAAAGTTTTGAGTATCAATGGGGAGTTCCATTCTCTCAATCCTGGACTAATTAGGTCCGCCACGAGTTTGGGTTCATGCTGTTGATAAGGGCCTCCAATTTTGCCAATTGATAGCCATCTGTCTTCTCTAACCTTAATATTCTGTCCATCCCCCACCTCCCACCTTGTCTCGGGTTCAAGAACTTCTCGTCCCATTAGTATAACTCAGCCATCCCCATGACGGTCGAGTCCCACGTTGAGCTGTCCAGAAATTTTATGTAGGGAAATAGAGCCCTTTTATCACTTTACTCCATAAAGCGTCAGAATTTTGGCTCAACCTCCACGCTTGTTTGCCTAACATGGCTCGATTGAAGTCCACAAGGTCTTGAAACCCCAGTTCCCCTTTGTCTTTCCTTGTTTTCAAGAGGTCCCAACTCTTCCAATGTATTCATTTGCGTTGCACATTTTGTTTCCACCAGAATGCTGCAATTTTTTTCTCAATGGCTCGGCAAATGGAGATAGGGATTTTGAAAATGGACATGGCATAGTTTGGTAGCGCTTGTACCACCATTTTAAGTAATACCTCTTTCCCGGCCTTAGATATTAGTTGCTCTTTCCACCCTTCCAATTTCCTGTCCACTCTCCCAAGCAGTCCTGTAAACATCTGTTTTTTTGTTTGCCCCTAATCTGATGGCAAGCCCAAATATTTCCTAGTTTTCTCAAGGATAGGCACCCGTAATTCAGTGGCAATATTCCTTTGTAGCTCCGAGGGACAGCTTTTCCCAAAAAAGACCCCTGATTTATTTAAGTTTATGGCTTGACCTGAAGCATAGCAGTAGCAATTCAATAAGTTTGCCAAGTTCTGGGCTTCTTGAACTCTCCCCTCTAAGAAAAAGATTGCATCATCTGCGAACAGCAGGTGGGAGAGTACAGGACAATTCTGATTAAGTCGAATGCCTTTAAGTGAACCATCTTGCACAGCTCTTGTCATTAGGGAGGATAGGACATTTGCCACAATGATAAAAAGATAAGGGGATAGAGGATCACCTTGTCTTAGCCCTCGTGTAGGAAAAAACTGTTGGCATGCTTCCCCATTTACTTTAATGCTAAAGCTGACCAAAGAGACACAACGTTTAATCAGCGAGACCCATTTGTCACAAAACCCCATTTGCAAAATGCAATCACATAGGAAATCTCATTCTACCCTATCATAGGCTTTTTGCATGTCGAGTTTTAGGACAGCTTCAAATTTTTGCTTCCTTTTCCTAACTCGTATCTGGTGGAGGACTTCCTGAACAATTAGGATATTGACTTGTATTTGACGGCCTCCTATAAAGGCACTCTGTTGGGAAATAACTTGTGGGAGCCATCTTTTCAATCGATTAGCCATAACCTTTGCAATTATTTTGTAGTTAGGATTGCAAAGGCTTATAGGCCTATATTCTGTTATACTCTTTGGGGCTGCCACTTTGGGGATTAGGGTGTTCAGAGTTTTGTTGAGGAGGGGGTCAAACTTGCCTTGGGTTAGGAAACCATCGACCATATTGAATATGTCCTCATGAACGGTAGACCACATTTTTTGGTAAAATAGACCATTCAGCCCGTCAGGTCCTGGAGCCTTTGTTGCACCCAACTGAAAAACAGCATCTTGCACCTCCTTTATAGTTGCTGGTTTTGTTAGCTTCGCATTCATCTCCTCAGTAACTACCGTCGGGCACTGTTCTACAACAGGTTGGTAATCTCTAGGGCCCACAGAAGTATATAGAGATTTATAGAAACCAGTTATATGATGCTTAAGGGTAAGAGGATCCCGACTCCATTCTTGGTCGTTGATTTTTAACATTGTAATTTTGTTACGCTGTCTCCTTTGGACAGTAGTGGCATGGAAAAAATTTATGTTTCTATCTCCCCACTTCAGTCAGCTAATACGGGATCTAATTCCCCAATACATCTCTTCTTGTCTCCATAGAGCCTCTATTTGTTCTTTCGTTTTCTTTCTATTTAAGTAGTGGGTAAAATGGTCTCCAGAGTAAAAGTTAGCACATTAATGTGCTCTTGAAAGTTTAAGCCACATTTGTTCCCAAGATGAAAGTTAGTGCATTCTATGACACTTGAAAGTTAGAATCAAATTCATCCATCAAGTGAAAGTCTACGCCTTTTTTTAAGAAAAATCCCTCTAATTATTAGCCAATGATCACCTCTAGATTATGTCGGAATGAAATAGAATTGAATTGGACAAAATTAGCTAAAAAGACCATGCAAGTATATCCTTTTGAGCTGTATAGTTCAGGCCTAACGTGATATCGAAATCCGAACCTAACCGAGTTGGGGGCACTGGCTCAAGCCCAACCGGCCTCCGAATGAGCTTTCGGCAGAACAAATTTGATTCCCATAATTCCAAAAGTCCTAGGACCTCCTCTCACTTATCCGTTGGATTAGACTACCAAACCTAACCCATAACATGGCATTCTGAATTTAAGCCCCGGCAACTGGCTGATCCTGTCCGTCTCTTGCGCCATTCTCTTCTCCATCTGCAATGCTCAGGAATTTCAGGCAATGGCAACGCTGTAGAAACGGGTAAACTCGAGCAAATAGAAAGAACGCTAAAGAAATTCTGAAGTTAAAATGGAACATATATATAACTAATAAAGAAATCTAGCCTAGCGAATCTTATATATTTTTATGGATAACTACTCAAAACAAAAAGAAATCATCTTTAAAATAAAATAAAAAAATGAGGAAACGCTTGAGAGGGGGAGAAGGGGAGAGGGAGAGAGGGAGAGGGAACCTACTAAATTTAAAATATCTAAATGGATGACAACTCGAAATGGAAAAGTATCAAATTTTCTCTCTTTCGGCCATCAATTGGAATTCCCTAAAATGCATATGAGAGAGAGAGAGAGAGAGAGAGAGAGAGATCTTGATACCGGCCATTGTGGGGAAAAGAAACAAACAAAGAAGGAATAAGATAAATATATATTTATTAAAAATGAAAAATAAAAATTCTGAAAAAATAAAATATTATTAAAATTATCCATCTCAGCACCGACTAGCTAAAATTGGCCGAATGTACTACATCACCACAATTGCAAGAAGCTTAGGAAGGAATTGGCAACAACAAAAAAAGATTTAGGATTGAACCAGCATAATTGCAATAAATTTAGAACTTTTTTGGTAATTCTCCCTCTCTTTTTTCATAATACTAGCCCATACTATCAATATATCTCCAATAATTTAGTGATGATACTGCATGGTCTTTTTTTTTTTTTTTATCTTTGGTAGGAAATTGATAAAAAAAATTTAGTTATTTAATTTCTATTATCATCAAGCAACTTTTTGTTTCTTCTTAGGACACTTAAAATAATTGGTAGCTAAGTTTCAATGCTTATGCTTTCAAATCTTATTTTGGATTTTTATCAAATAAACCCTAAGTAAATGTTTAACTTAATTGAGTCTATCAAGTAGATGATTATTAAGACTGTCAAACAAGCTCAATCTCATTAAATATTGAATTTTCAGTTTTTGACACTTAACTAAATCTACAGATTTTGATAGAAATTCAATGGGGCCAAAATTGTCCCTCGCATAAAAGTTTGTGTCTTTCCACGAGGCCCTTGAAAGTTGAGTTGAAATTGTATCCCTAATGAAAGTTTGGGTTCAAATTACCTCCTGATGAAAGTCGGTCCCCTTTCATGCATCACATACATATTAGGGTAACATTAGACCACATAGTTAAAGGTCGAACCTCAACCGGCATCGACGTGGGCCTTGATCCCAAGCTTCATTTGTTTCCTAACCCATCCATCATTAACTATTTCGGGTCGAATCAGGCTCCATAACTAAGGTAGTCTTTTATCATATTTGCCAGAAAGTGTTCTTTGAATCCATTTGATCAGAGCGCTGGTAATCACATACCGTTTAGGAATTTTGCTTCATACTTGCGTTCCTCTTCGCACGTGTGACAAGTTACATGTATCATACCTATGTAGGATCCTCTCTCATTGCCCTGGGTTGTAAGCCCAAAAACACTCAAGGCCCAAGTTTCTGTCCCAAGCCGCCATTATATGAGGTGACCAAGGCATACTGACGCGGCAATACGAGCCATGTCAGTTCAGTGGCTTCCATAAATGATGAAAAGGATGCCTTTCGCATACAACTGAATTGAGGATAACCCAGGCACATATGAAATGATATTATTCTCACTAAATCAAGTAGGACGATGTTGTTTTGAGCCAATTAATGGAGTTTCAAATGAGAGGTGGGAGGAAGCATGCGCTCCATGAATTAAGGTTTAGAGTTAGTGCTCTTCACAATATAAGATTGTAGGTGGAGAATTGGGGTGGGGTGCATTTGGTGAACATGCGCTTTGAGAAGAATCCCAAACCCCAATTCGTATATCCCCCTCCCTTTCTCGCTCAATCTGATTTTAAGCCCAAACATTCAGTTTAGAAAAATACATTATTTCAATTGGTATGGAAGCAATATTTGATGACATGGCACTCGTCATTAGGCAAGTCAATGTTTGTTTTCCATTTAAACAATGGCTAAAATGGTCTCCCAAGTTAGTACATTTACGTGCTCTTGAAAGTTCGAGCCACATCCGTGCCCGAGGTAAAAGTGCATTCCATGACACTTGAAAGTTAGAACCAAATTCGTCCATCAAGTGAAAGTCAGTGCCTTTTTTGGTAGAAAAACCCCTTTAGTTTGTAGCCAATGATCATCTCTAGATTAAGTCGGGATGAAATCGAATTGAATTGGACAAAATTAGCTAAAGAGGCTATGCGAGTATATTCTTTTGAACTATATAGGTCACGCCTTAAATCTGTTATCGAAATCTGGACCTCAATTGAGTTGGGGAGACTTGGCTCAAGCCCAACCAAGCCTTTGAACAATCTTTGGGCATATCGAATTCAATTCCCCAAATAATCATTTGTCATAGTTACAAAACTCCCTAGGACCTTCTCCCACCTATCCATAGGATCAAACTACTAAATCCCAACATATGACGTGGAAAAATTAGACAATTTGTCCATATTAACTTCAACACACCGGCCATCACACGATAACTGTTTTTTCTATATCTTAATTCCACACAACATATGGATGAGTATGACCATTTGGTAGCCTTGCTTCTTTCTTCTTCAGGGCACAATCCATAGTCTCTCACAAGAAATTTCCAATCCTACCGTGAGCACATGGTGAAATTCGGTCGAATCACTAATTTATCTCACAATTCGAAAACCTAGGTCTTCGGAGGGGCCCGCATAGGTCACGTTGACGAACATTTTTTTTTTGAAATTGAAATTTGTCCATCCACACTATTTTTTTCAAAATTGTTCATGTGCTTTTTAAAATGGTTCGTTGTTTGTCCTTAAGCTATGCCAATGGCAGAAATTCTCGATTAGGACTCAAATCACGTCAAATAGTCGTAAACAAATTCTCTCTCCCTTCGTCTCGGCTTCCCGATTTTCTAATTGTACTCCTCAGCTCATCATTTCGGCCGGCACATATTAAATTTGAGCAAATCATAAATCGACATGTGTCTTCCCACATCCAACTCATCATTCCGGCCGACCAAAATACAAAAGGGAATAACGGTGGACTATGTAAAGAAGAAAAAAAACCATGGAGGCCGTTTTGCGGAAAAGCAAGAGTAGACGAAGGTGGCATTTTCCTTAGAATAAGTAAGGCAGAGAGGTCTTCAAATGAACCAAAAAAACTACATTTTCATGGCTCATCTTTCTCTCCAATTTCATCTTTTAAACTTGGGAATGTGAAAGAAGTAGTGCGAAGACTCAACTTTATGGACATGTTGTGACCCAACCCAGAAGAAATCCATGAATTAGATTACTCAGTGCGAAGACTCGTACAGTGAAGGTGCCTGTAAAATGCCAGAGGGCCGATCAGGGCCATAAGAAAAGCAACCCATTTTGCTTCCAATTGCTTATGAAGGTTGCAAACGCTTAAAAAAACATATGTGGAATGAGAAACTCCTCACAAGAGTATTCTCATTTCTCTTAGTATTACATAAAATTGTAAATCAGTTGGTCCCAATCCAATGTGTTGTGTTATCCGATTTCCTAAGGTTGGCTTCCGGATCGGGGCAGAGGATCACCTCCGCTTGCGCCGAGACTCGCTGGAATTGCAGCAACTCCATAAACAACTTGTCCCCTACGAGGCTGACGCCAGGCCGGATGATCATCGTTTGTAGGTTCGGTAAACTAGCAGGTAGAAACTTTATGAATTTCATCTCTGGTTCAGTGCCAAAAATATTTGTCATTGTTACGACTTGTACTTGTTCTAGGCAAGACAAATGGTGGTGGTCCTTCCAAATGTCGGCCATTGTCGTGATCCCTGTAGTCTGCTGATTCTTGGGACGATTCTATGTCTTTAATGATCAGACTTAATTAAGTTAGCATAACATAGTAATCACCAAAAATCAAATCGAATCAAATTATATCTGACATATATTCTAAAACTCGACTTGAAGATTGGTACATTATGTTTGTTGCTGCGAAACAAAAAAAAATGTGGGGAAAATCGCACCGATAAATAAATAAGATCTGTGATAATAATTTTAAAAAAAAATAATTCTAAATTTCAGTGATTATACTCACCCGAAACTCCACTTTTTTCAATTGAGGAGAGCTTCTGATCAAGCAGCTAACAATCAAAATCTGCTCCTTACTATCGAAATCTATGCATGTGGAGAGGTGGTTCAGATGAACAAGGAAATAAATAGAGATTGTATAATCTTTGAAAATGTACGGTCAAATAGTGTGAGAAACCATTTTTTTCTTTCGCCCATCAATTGGAATTCCCTGAAATGCATGTTAGCTTACTAAAGAACAAGCATTACGATTGCTCGGGGTGCATGTTCACCCGGTGGAATTGTTGAAGTGGCTGTACCGTTCTTGCTTAGAGAGAGAGAGAGAGAGAGATCTTGTCGATCATCGTCACCCAGTTGAAGATGTTAGCTTACGAGGCAGGGTTCAGTGCATATGCAAGAGGTAAACAGTGTGATCTTGGAGAACAGAAGGAGAGCAGAAGAGCAGTTTGGCTTTATAACACAAAAATGGAGGAGCCAATCAAGTCTTTTTGAACCTCTCGACAACTATTATAGGACTTCTCTGCCTAGGAACGTGTAAAAGCGTGTGTTCAACCCTTTTCTCAGTTCTATTGCCTTTTGAAATGTGTCATATGATCTGTTGAGTGAATGGGGAACTTTTGAAACAGTGTAGACGGTTTTCATTATGGAGATAAAAACCGAAAAAAGTGAACCTCGTCACAATTGACATTATCTCTAAGGAAATTTTCCTATCTTAGTCACTTCAAGGCTTCAATAAGATTATTGTTATCTCTAAGAAAAAACAATTGACATTATCTCTAAAGAAATTTTCCTATCTAAGTCACTTCAAACTCAAGCGGCATTACAAGCTTCAATAAGATTATTATATCTTTGAGAGAAAATAGTTGACGTGGTACCACATGCCACCTAAAATACCCACTTGAAACAAGCGTTCTTATCTTGCATGCAATTCGTATATTGTTTCGTTTACACAGGTGAGTTCACATGCGTGATAGTATAATTTGAAATTTATCTAATGATGCGAATAATATTGCAAGTATCTTTTTCAATTTTGGAACTTATCTCATCGAGTTTCTTCAGAGTTATATTCATTTAGATTAGGAATTTGATTATAATTTTGCCAATGTGAATTGACTTTTTAGGTAGTTCTGTAATATGACTTAAAATTTTAAAAAAGTTGACTATATCTTATCCGATATCAAAATCTGATTGAGATTTAATTTGAGAATACAGATGGAAATAGTATTTATCAAGATTTTTTTGAAAAATATCCAACTTATTTTAATTCAATGGTCAGGTCTTAAGATATCAACGACTATCCAATCTTATCAAGCAATAGTATCATTAAAACGCCGTCGCTAAAATCATGTCAATTATATTTACGATGAAACAGATTGCAACTTTATAGTATAAAATGTTCTTTTGACTTAGACACAATCTCTAGCAATTTTGTACAAACTTTGATTTGTTGACAACTTAAGTTTAACTAATAAAGTTTTGACTTAATCAATTGTTAGATTGACAGGTCAAAGATAAGTTAACCGATTAAGCCTTCCCTCTACCCGAGCAGTCAAAGATAAGTTAATTGATTAAGATTCCATTTGGTTCAATTTTCCCAAAAGGCTTTGAGCTTCCAAGTCCTTTGGGAAAAAATAAAATGTTTAGTTTCACTTTTTGGGACTTCATTGGCCAAATACTTACATTTGGAATGCCGAAGGCCGAAAGTAGGTCAACCATCCTTTGACTTCCTCTTTTTTTTTTTAAAGTCTTCATATGATGGAGGTCGACCACCACCGCCTGGGGTCACATGACCTTCAACGATTGTCGCCTAAGTCATGCGAACTCGGGCGACATCGCCTAAGGTCACCTAGGCAGCAACGCCTGAGGTCGAGCAACCTCATATGATGCTAGCGGCTAGATCTGGCTATTGGATAGCGATGCCGGCTACAAGATTTGGCCGCTAGACAGCACCGCCAATAGTTGGGCTACAGCGGATGATTTAATTTTAATATTTTTAAAAAATTAATAGATGTCCTTTGTAAATGTAAGTTTACCAAACAATATTTACATCAAATTCATTTCAAAAAATCTCTTTACATTATAATTTGTCAAACACTATTACTTTCACCAAATACTCCTTAAACCAAAGATACTCGGGAAAATGCAAAGTCATTTCCCTAAAGTTGAACCAAACGGGCCCTAAGCCCTTTCTCAACTCAAGCGATACTTAGAAAACACATCTTTATGCTAAGGCAAGTTCAGTAGTTCTAAGAGAAGCTAATTTCAAATGCCCTAATGTTCTTATATCAAGCCCAGGTCCGCTCGTAACAATATTGTCCACTTGGTTGGAGCACGTACGGTTTTGTTCTTCTGGGTTTCACCTAAAAAGAAAAGGTCTCGTTACAAGTTAGGACAAATGATATCCCATACACGACACTTCACTTTATCACACTTAGGGGATATAAGATTCAATTTATTCTTGTCCCAATGCCATCTTAGAGTCAGAGCCACACTTTATTTGAGCCCTCTCTGGCTCTGACGATCACTTTAGCCCTTGTCAAATCGAGTCATTACATCTGATAAGCATTCTAATGTGAATATCAAACTAGAAACTCCATATTTGCATAGATCGCTACGATGTATGTGATTTCATATGCCCTCTTTTATGATATCGCTAATGCCAAAGTTCTCTAGTTTTTTTTTTTGGTCGGTAAAAAGTTCTCTAGGTGACATTTGAAAATTTTCGTCTCATTATTGCACTTGTTTGAAAAATCGCAATAGCGCCCATTATTATTGCAAGTCCTTCTAGGATTCGACATCGAAGGGATTGGACTTGAATGTAGGGCAAGCTATATTGATGCGACTAGGGAGCAATATACATTAATAACATCATCATTTGTCACTTTACATCGTTTAGTAAACTTGATCTACCGCCTCTAACATTAGATGCTGACATCAGCTGAGATTTTAGACGACAACTAGCATGAATAGTCCATTTCCTCTCCACAAAAATTAGGGCCGAGCAACCAAACTGGACCGCCGAAAAATTAGGTTTGGGAACTAGTTCCCATTAGAAAAGGTCTGGGAGCAAGTTCAGTGTGAATACCCACTTGAGAACTAGATTGTACCTCCTTGTTTTGAAACAGGCTTCAAAATGGAATTTACAAGCAAAAAAGTCAAAGCCCTAATTTCTTTTTCCCCTAAATTCTAATTTTAGCACTCTTCCATCTTTTGTCCTTTCTTGGAACTCCTAACTAGTCTTTCCTCTTTCCCTAAATTTTTATGGATGATTAGGGAATAGAGTTTCAAAATTTATGTTTTATATTATGTATTTGAACTTTTTATTGTTTATAATTATATGTTACTACATATTCATTTATGGATTATTATTTTTTGTAGATAGGGATTATTGTTGTTTATCTTTTACTTTGAATCGTTTTGTTACTCATAGCCCCATATGATTTTGCTTTAAAAAATCAACCAAAAAAAGGAAAAAAAATAGGTTCTTTGATAAACCGTGGAATCGTACTGGAAAAGCATGGTAGGTTCCAAAATCGGTCCCAAGCATATAGGGTAGATTTTGGATTCAAAAATTGAGAACATGTTATACTAGGATAGGTTCGAGGTTCCAATTTTGAAACCTACCCATCCTGAAATCGATCATCCCTAACAGAAATTACCAAGACTCCTCATCAAAGCTTTCACCCTACATGCAATACCAATGCCATCAATAAGTAATCACTAATCCCATGTGTAGTTCTTTCTTAATATGGATTGATTTCGGGTGGGTTAAGGAAACGATTACATTTGGAATCAAGACCTGTGTGGATGCCGATTGGGGTTCCGCTTTTAACTCCTTAACTACGGGTTCTTCACAAAAAGAGGCACCAACTTTAGTCTTGGGGGTCTATAGTTGCCCTAATTTTTATTTGACGCGTGAAAAGGGATCAACTTTCACTAGGGAGACATTTTTGACCCGAACTTTCATAGGGGATACAATTTTGACTCAAACTTTCAATGGCCTTATAAAAGGCACAAACTTTTGTCTGAGGAACAATTTTGGCCACCATTGGAATTTCCATCAAAATGTGCATACGTGGCAAATGACGTGATGAATGAATATTGATATGGTAAGGTGAATGCCATGTTAGTTGAGTGGCTTCCATTAACAATCAAAAGACCGTCATCTTTTGCATATGACAGAAAACAAGGGAAAATTGCTAGGAAATTCTTAAACATATTGCATTGATGTCAATTTAGCCCTGAACTTTTTAATAATGTCAATTTAATCCTAAACATCTTTATTTTGTCCCGATTCAATCATCAATCTCTTAATGGTGCCAATTTGGTCATGAATCATTTGAATCAGTGTCAATTTAGTCATAAACTTTTTAACTCAATGCCAATTCAATCATTTCAGTTAATTTTAGCCAGATTTTGCTAATGTAGATATAAACTAACTTACGTGGTACCACTGGTGCTTATTTGAATAATTTTTAATAATATTTTAATTTTCAATTTTTTATTATTTTTTTGAGTTTTTTTCTCTCCTTCATTTCTTTTCCTTCAGTGACCGACTAGCAAGCAATGCCTAGGTGGATTGGCCTCATCTGGCCAGCATGAGGCCGAGCCCCAATGAGGGTCAACCTCGCTAAATTTGACCTCACTTGGACAAGGGCTCCCCTCACCAACTCCAACAAGGTTGGCCCTTGCCCAAGCCAAGGTAGCCTCACCAGCCTCGCCAAGTGCCGCTTGAGTGAACATGATGCCCGGCTAGGGAGCCCTCACCGAGGTTATCCTCACCCAAGCAAGGCCGACCACTACCTAGAGGAAGAATGGAGGAAGGAGTAAGAAAAAAAAATCAGAAAAAATGATAAAAAGAAAAGAAAAGAAAATTAATTAAAATATTATTAAATGTTCATGTCAGTGTCGGCAATACCACATAAGGCAACCAACATATACATCAGCAAAATCCAAACAAAATTAGCCAAAAGAACTAAATTAACACTAATTCAAGATGTTTTGGACTAAATTAGCAACATTAAAAAATTTAGAATTGAATTAGCATCAAGTAAAAATATTTAGGACTAAATTAGCAATTAAAAAGTTTAGGACTAAATTGATATTAATGCAATAAGATTAAGACTTTTCTCATACTTTTCTCCAAAACATAACGTCATTTCTAACTAAATTGAGGATAATAACAAACCGTATAAAATGGTGTTATTCCCAATAAACAAAGTAAAAAGTGAAAAAAAAGAAGAAAGTGAAACGATGCGTATTTTAGCCAATTAATGTAGTTTGAAATGAGGAGGAGGGAGTGGGAGGGCGCGCCCCGCAAATTGGGATTTAGGGTTAGTGTTCTTGACAAAATGATCTGGGCACATCTGGTACATACATGCAACAACTTTGTGAAAAAATCCCAAACCCCAATTTGCATATCTTTATCTCATTCTCACTCAATCTGATTTTGAGTCCTATGATTCGGCATGTTCCCATTGATTATGGAAGCAATATTTAGTGACATTGCACTCATCATTTGCCAATTCAATGTTTGATTTCCATCTAAATAGTGGATAAAATTGTCCTCGTGTCAAGGTAGTATTTTTTATGTGCTCTTGAAATTTTGAGCCACATTTGCCCCGAAGTTAGCATATTCTGCTTCTCTTGAAAGTTAGAACTAAATTCATTCATCAAGTGAAAGTTGGCGCTTCTTTTTGTGGGGAAAAAAAAACCCTCTAGTAAGTAGCCATCAATCACCTCTAGAATTGAATTGGACAAAATTAATTATTAAGTCCATGCAAATACATCCTTTCTAACTATATAGGTCGAGCCTATCGTGTTGCCAAATCCCGAACCAAATCGAGTTGGGCGGGCTGGCTCGAGCCCAACCGGGCCTCCGACGTGGCTTTGGGGGCAGATCCGGAGCAAATCCAATCCGATGCCCCCAAAACATCATTCGACACGGTTCCCGAAAGTTAACCCGAAAATGTCCCCGGGGCCTCCTCCCACCTATCTGTCGGATCAGGTTACTAAAAATCCCCAACCCATGACGTGGCGAGATCTTATGTTCTGTCCGTACAAACTTACAATGGACTGGCCACCAGAGGATCCTATCTTTTTCCAATTTCATTTAATTCCATACGGCACATTTTAGATGACCAGTTGGTGTAGCCTTTGCTTCTTCCTGCCATCCTTCTTCCGCGGCGCGATTCATCGTCTCTCGCCCAAGTAATCGCCGATCCCACCGCCGTGAACGCGCGGCGGAACTCCGCTCGAATCGCTAATTCATCTCGCAATCCGAAGCCCCCGGGTGGTCGTCGGAGGACGGCGGCGGCGGTGGTGGCCGCGTTGACGGACGGACGTCGGTCGTCGCTTTTCATGGTGATTGACCCGATTGAGTAGCAGCTTCTCCCCCTGGTTCCGCAATGGCGAGCTTCGACGACGAGGACGCTGCCTCCGATGCCGTCCTCAGCGACGTGGAGGAGGACGATCCGGTGCCGATCGCCGTCGAGGTGCCGCCGCCGGACGACGTGTCGGTGGAGCGGTTCCGCGAGGTGCTGGTGGAGCTCGATCGCGAGAGGCAGGCGCGGGCAGCGGCCGAGAAGTCGAAGTCCGATTTGCAGGGCCAGTTCAATCGGCTGAAGGCGCTCGCACACGAGGCGATTAAGAAGCGGGACGAGTGGGGGAGGCAGAGGGACGACGCTCTGCGTGAGAAGGAAGAGGTCTCGAGAGCCAAGGAGGAGGTCGATGCGGAGCTGGTGGAGGCCAATCGGGTGAAGGATGAGATTTTGAGTCAAAAGGAGGATGTCGCAAAGCAATTGGATGAAGCGCTCAAAGCGAAGGATGGTCTGCGGTCGGAGATCGAGAGTTCGGCGCAAATGCTCGTGACTGGCATAGAGAAGATATCGGCAAAAGTCAGCAACTTCAAGAATTTCGCTGCCGGAGGATTGCCGAGGTCACATAAGTACTCGGGATTGCCTGCAGTGGCGTATGGAGTGATTAGGAGGACTAATGAGATAGTTGAGGAACTCCTCAGACAGGTTGATACGACTACCAAATCCAGAAATGAAGCTAGAGAACAGATGGAGCAGAGGAACTATGAGATTGCCATTGAGGTTTCACAGCTTGAAGCGGCGATTAGCAGCTTGAAGGAAGAGGTTGTCAACAAAAGTAATGCTGTGGATAGTTTGCAGAGAGCATTGAACGAGAAGGATGTGAAGGTTGCCGACTCTGAAAGGGAGATGTCAGAGAATGTAAGTTTGCTGGAAAAGGAGAATTCGGAGTTAAGAGATTTAGTAATTGAATTTGATGATAAGTTGAAGAGCTTGGAATCGAGGATTGAGGGGCAGAGGCCTTTGCTGATCGAACAATTGGATCAGGTGTCGAAAATTCATCAGAGAACTTGTAATGTGATCAGGATTGTAGATGCCCATAATTCTGAACAATCCGACTTGGCAGAGTCATTATTTTTACCACAAGATACCGATGTCGAAGAAAGCATACATGCCTCACTGGCAGGAACGAAATCAGTTCATGATCTAATGGGGATTGTTATTTCAAAGACAAAGGATTTGGTGGAGGAGAACAATCGCAAAGTGAAGGGTCTGAATGAAACAGTTGATAGATTGGTGAAGGAGAAAGAGCAGATTGGTTCACTGCTCAGAAGCGCTTTGTCAAAGAGGATGTCATTAGACTCATCTTCTAGAACCAGCGACTTGTTTCAGGCTGCAGAAAATGGTTTGAGAAAGGCAGGGATAGATTACAAATTTAGCAAACACACGGGGGATAAAAAAGTTGTAGGCCTTGGTGGTCATGAAGTGGAAGAGATGGAGACAGAGGAGGATGAAATATACAATTTGGTCAGAATCTTTTCCTCTTATGAGCAAATTATTGTTATGGTGGCATTGTGTCTTCATTTAATTGACTAAAAAAGTTTCGCAATGGACAATACAGGCTGGTGCTTTGGAAAATATTATTAAGGAGTCCCAGCTTGAGATAGTGGAACTTCGACATTCTGTGGAGGAACTAAGGTATATATTCATTTACCATACCTCATGGTGGTGCAGGCAGTGCACTCTTACTGAGAGTACTTATTTTGATCACGAGTTTTGCTGTTTCTTGTGCATATTTAATTCAGTCCTTATTTTTAAGGGCCTCTATGCTATCGTTGTTCTTCCTGTTCATTTAGCTTTCTGGGTAAGTCAGATACACAAGGGAGGGGGTGATAGGCATGCGGGAGAGTTATATTTTTTCACACAAGATACTAATCAGCTGCTATTCTCTTTTGTGTGTTGCTTCGCTGGATGAAGGGCAGAGTCGAGTTTACTTAAAGAGCATATTGAGGCACAGGCAAAGGAGCTCAACCTTAGAAAGCATCAGATTGAGGAACTTGAAGAGAAGGAGAGAGTGGCAAATGAAAGTGTGAGTTATTTATTTTTACTTTGAGGCACTACTTGTGTATTCTGTCTTTTGGGATCAAATACCATTACCTAGCTTCTCATTCTTGTCTTAGGCAATGTTGTTCCTAAATGGTACTTTATTGAATAATAACTGAATAATTTTTTTTTCCACAGATTGAAGGGCTTATGATGGATATTGCTACAGCTGAAGAAGAAATTGCTAGATGGAAAGTTGCAGCAGAGCAAGAAGCTGATGCTGGAAAATCTGTTGAGAAGGAGTTTACTGTAGAGGTTTGCTTTCTATTTTGATTATACATTTCTTGTGAATATAAGTGGTCAGTGTTTAATAGGTATATTTTGTTCTTTTTAATATCAACCTAGTTAAATGTTTCCAGCGGGAAAACAAGAGTATATGTACAGGACAGTAGCCAAGTCAACATAGTATCCTAGCTATGATTAGTGGTGCTACGGTCTTAAAATCAAGGTCTTTTGGATGATGGAAACTCAATAATGGTCTCACATGTGATCAAGATTGGTTGCCTGAGATTAGTATTTTCATGGATTAAATTTCAGAGAGGTGGATGCTGAATTTTTTGAAGCCGGGAACTCCATACATTATAGCAAAGCAACTTGTATAGATGGAGAGTAGTGCATAAATCTGCCAAATTGTTGCCACTGACCTGGGTCCCTTTATATATGATGCTACTTCTTACGGTTGCAGCATGAAGGCTTTCATTGAGAAAATTAGTCAACATTTTCACACACTTAGATTATAACCAATTATTCCAAATTTCTATATTCGATAAGCGTCCATTTTTCTCCATTGCTCTCAAGATGGCTACGTTATTCTCAACGCATGTTTCTCACCAAAAAGTCGTGAGCACAAGCAGTACATCTTTGCAGCAACAATCACTTTGTTTGAATTTGTTCTGCAGTTGAGCATTGTGGTTTTGAAACACTCAAAGAAGGGTTAAGGTGTAGAGGAAGTACTGTGGATCATCAGGAAAGTTGTATAGTATACTAAGCTTGTTAATATCCTAAACTTAATTTAAGAGCACTGAATTTCCCAGGAATTTCTTAGGGCAAGTAACGACTCCTCAACATGGGCTGCTACTATGTGAGCTAATTAACCATGGACCGTGCTCTACTTCAGAGTATTGAACACGGTGGATCTTTCTTGCATTCCTTTCATGTAGTTTAGGTCCTAGGATCTTCTGTGAACAAAAGAAGCATTAGTGCTTCTTGGCTTTTGGCAGTGTCATCATGAAATGAGAGATGATGGTTATCTCTGAAAGTTTACTTTTAAGGTAATGACTGGATAGATGGGGGTGTGAATGTGATTGTGATTGATCGAAAAAAGATTAACTGGATGTAATGCTTAAGTCAATTCGGGTAGGGCAGGGGAATGGTAGTCTCTCTAATACTAAGGGAAAAAAGCACAGTATCAGAGATCTCCGCTCACTTATGCTATTTGCTGTTAATTCTATATAATACTCCTGAACCTTAGAAATGCTGGTAGAAACTTTCTACTCTGTGATTACAAGAAAACCTGCACTTAGGGCTAGGGGCTGCATATAGCAAGGGCTAATAGCAAATTGTTTGCTATCCTTTTTGGCTGAATTTTAACAAATCATCTATACCTCTAAAATACAGGCTAACTAAGTGAATTTACATCTTTTCACTCTTTATTGTTTGCAAGTTCAAGATCCTGAGGAGACTTTAGATCCGCTGAATATAGTAACAATAATTGATTTGGGAACTGGGGGAAAATTTTGACCTCCAAAATTTTTTATGAAGATGCAATGAGGCTTCTGTTACTTCTGCTATTTCTAGCTAATTTTCTTGTTCATTGATTTAACAGACTGAGTTTGTATGCCTGCAGTTGTCTGCTCTCAAGCAAGAACTTGAAGAGGCAAAGCAGGCCATGTTGGAGTCTGAGAAAAAGCTAAAATTCAAGGAAGAGACGGCAGCAGCAGCCATGGCAGCAAGAGATGCAGCTGAGAAATCACTGAGGTTGGCAGATCTGAGGGCATCAAGACTAAGAGACAGAGTAGAGGAAGTAACCCGTCAGCTCGAAGAGTTTGACCTGCAGGGAGACGCGAGGAGGAACCGCAGCGGACCGAGATATGTATGTTGGCCTTGGCAGTGGCTTGGGTTGGACTTTGTGGGTGTTCAAAGATCCGAGACACCGCAACAAAACTCTAATGAGATGGAGCTTTCCGAACCCTTTTTATAGTACACCGAAACAACAGTTATTGTGATCTCATGAAGCAGTGATTTCAAGTGACGATTTTTTAGCGACACCGGTGCCAGCCCAGCGCTCCGCGTAAGGATCAATTCTTCCAATTGAAATTTAGCTAAGACGGATGATGAAATGAACCCATGGGCGGTGCAGCAATTTGCTGTCAAATGTAACGCTACATTTTCTCACCTTTTGCTCACTTGTAAATTTTAATACAGATTAGAGGGAGTGTTTGTTTTTCCTCTTCTGGAATTGGGACATGGGATTGGAATTACTGTAATCGGTGGTCTGTGGAGGTAACGGGACCGGAAGATGCTTTTCCTTTCGACCGGATGAGTTTACCTTACCTTCGAAGCTGTGATTGCATAAGGCGCTCCAGTGGGAAAAGTAGTATTTAGTGCCACCTCAGAACACTAGTTGCGTAAAGCTCTAGCTGGACCTTGACAACTCCTCTTACGGTTCATGTACACAGTGAAACTTGAGGGGCTAATATCATAAAATATTTTAAACCGTTTCATTTGTAACAAATTTATTTTAAATTTATTTTTCCATTATATTTCAAATTTATATTAATGTGATAAATATATTATAAATTAATTTTTTATCATAAAAAATTTAAATTCATATATTTGTGAAAAATTAGTCATCCGTTAATTTTTATTAAATTTTTTAATATCAAGAAAAATTACAAATGAATACACTTGTGATAAAGTCAAAGTAAAACCCTAAATTGATATATTTTTAAACCTGCTGTCAAGTGTCATTCAATTCAGTAATTTAATAATAAATTTAACGAAAATTAACGGAAGATAAATTTATCACAAATATATCAATTTAGGGTTTTTTGTAGTTAAAAATTAGTCTTTGATAAATTTATTACAAACGTATCGGTTTGGAGTATTTCATGATCTTAATCCAAACATATATGGCGACGAGCCATCAAAAGTCAAGAGTGAAGATTAATGCAGATTTTCAATCCCAACTAAGCCCTTTCTTTGGACTATCTTTTAGTCTTCAAATCTCATCAAGATGGATACCTCAACACTTACAAGTCCTTGTATTAGTTTAGCTTTTTAATCCACAAGATCCATTTAAAATGGCAAGTAGAGAGCATGCTTATGTCACTAAGAAGCGACATATCACCTTATCGAGATTTCTTCCTATCGTTCAAGTAACATTAGGCCTAGAGAAAGAAGTTTACAAGAATATGATGGAAGAAAATGTGAAGATTTTCTTAGGAAAATTCGTACCGATCTTACTCAAATTCTTCCTCGCCTCTTATAACCGAAGGCAAAGGCATTATAGGAATTGTAAAAGACCTTAGGAGGCCAATACAGAGAGTCATTTCTCCATAATAAGAAGTCATGCATATAAATTCTCTTATATAAGTAGACAGTTATTAATAACACTAATACAATAAAGTGGAAAATCCCTACATATAATCACAAAGTACAAAACACGTAAGTTGACAAACTGGCAAGATTCCTATATCTATTGAGGAGTGATCTGGTGCACATCCAAATCAGGGTCATCACTGGAGTCACTTTGATCTTAAATCTTGAGAGAGATCCATTTGCTCTCGTTGATTACGCTTCTTTCCAAAATCCCAAGGATCTTGAGAGAAATCCATTTCCTCTCGTTGGTTACGCTTGTATTATTCTAGAGCCAGGTAAATCTCATCCGAGGTAACCTCATTTGCTTATCAATAATCCCATAACATTTCTTCGATTCTTTTTGGCTTCTTGTCGGAAAGGATTCCCTGGACCGTATCCTTCACTAATTTCTAGAAAACTACATCTGCAAGGACCTGCACAATTTTGCTATAGGACAAGAACGACCTGTCTAAGCTTTGCTCGTCCTCTAGTGTACAGTTTCCATTCTCTACGGAAAAAATGATAGTATAAACTTCAGAATTTGGGGCTGTAATTTTTAGCTACGAAGAGAACAGACGTTGCAGGCTAAGAGGATAAGAGGGCGTGTACCTAATTCGCTTTTATGGTTCCCTTCATTCAAATATCTTTTTCTTACCCCGACAAGGAAAAGGATCAGGAAGCTGCTCAAATCACCCACTGAAAACTCCCGTTACATTCGTTGTGAATAGACTCAATCTTACTTCCTTGATAAGGAAAAAAGATGCATAATAATGACAGATACAGTCACGGCAAAGACTTGCCGAAATCTTCATACACAATGGCAGTAGTCAAAAGATAAAGTAAAACATAACCATATTCGATGTTATCAGTACAAATACTTAGGATACCTGTAACTACACATCAGCAGAGCACGAGGATGCAAAGCTCAATCCCCCTGCTAAAGTGCTTTACCAAGCAAAGCTAGATCATATTCAATAAAAGCATCTACACAAACACTAACGGTAAACATTCCTGCAAGATGGAATTCCAGTACATGGAAGCGAGCAGATCTTTCTTCAACTCCAGGTCTGAATTAGCTCTCAAATGGTGATGTCTCGATTCTGCTAGAGCAGAAAAATTCAAAAGCAACATGAGACAGAGAGAGAGAGAGAGAGAGAGAGAAAGGGGATTTGGAAAGGTTGAATTGAACTCACCACAGATGCAAAGATCTTAAGTTTCAATGCCTGCTTCGGTGTCCCCCCCTATCATTCTCTGGCCTCCTCCCACTGGACCTGGAACCATCATATCTACCACCTCTATTGGAGACATCCACTTTACTGTCTGTCTGGTAATCTCTATATCCTCGCTGCTCATCCTCTCTCCGAGTGTTCTTTTGTTCCCCAGAATGTTTTCCCTGGCTTCCATCATTTTCTCCAGAAGCTACATTTTCTTGCCCTTCCTCCTCCCTTGCATCATATCTCCTACTTTTAGAAGGTCGCTCATCTCTACCATGCCTAGCAGAATAATAATCCTCTTCATCTCTCATGTGCTTTCTTCCAGCAAGCTCTCTCTCATCTCTGTCAGGCCATCTCTCTTCACGTGCCTTCTCATCTCTGTCAGGCCATCTCTCTTGACGTGCCCTCTCATCTCTGCCACGCCATCTTTCTTCAAGTTCTCTCTCATCTCTGCCACGCCGTTTTTCTTCACGATCCCTTTCAGCTCTATCACGCTGTCTTCCTTCATGATCCCTTTCATCTCTTTCACGCCCTCTCCATTCACGCTCCCTTTCATCTCTGTCATGCCGCCTTTCTTCTCTTTCCTCCCTTTCATCTCTGTCAAGCCGTCTTCCTTCACGATTCCTTTCATCTCTGTCATGCCCTCTTCCTTCACGCTCCCTTTCATCTCTGCCATGCCACCTTTCTTCTATTTCCTCCCTTTCATCTTTGTCACGCCCTCTTCTTTCAAGCTCCCTTTCATCTCTGTCATGCCGCCTTTCTTCTCTTTCCTCCCTTTCATCTCTGCCACGCCATCTTTCTACTTTCTCCTCATAAACATCATTGCCTTTCTTCCCACTCATCTGTAACTGATCCTCTTTTTCATAACTTCGACCTCCCATGTCATTCCAATCTTCATGCCTTCCTCCAGATCTACGAGATCGAGAGTAATCATCAAATTGATCTCTCTCGTCTTTATATGTCCTTGCCTTCACTTCAGACTCAGATCTTTTATCCTTCCTATGTTCCAAGCTGTGCCTTCCCTCTCTCAAAATGTCCTGAGATTTTGATTCTTGCAGGTCATCCCTGGTGTTACCATCCAGACTGTTGCCCTTCTTTCTTTTGTCAGTCTTATCCCATGATTCATTGGGAGTTTCCTTCCTTGATCTCAACCCTTCTCGATTAGGCACATTGCCAGCCATGTTCTTGACATCAGCATGATGTCTACTCTTGCCAGTATCATCACTAGCTTTTGCATGTCTGTGACCATCAGTGCTACTGCCAGAGTCGGTATCACTGCTACTCCCACCAGAATCATCACTGATACTTTCATCCGCTGAAGAAACTGGTGCTCTTTCGATTGCCTTCTGTTTTCCTGTTATTCTGCCACTTCTCCCACCAAAACTGTCATCAGAGTCCCCATCATCAGAATCATGTCTCCGACCCCAAGGCTTATCAAATTTCTTCTCTCTCCCAGAATCTGAATCATCATCGGTATCATTCCTCCTCTGCTTCCTCACTTCATCAAACTTTTTATGCTTTCCCACACTGACCACATCAGATTCATTACCACTGTCTTCATCATGCCTCCTGCTGCCTTTCCTTCTTCTGTCATTACCCAATTTTCCAAAATTCTCAGAATCAGAACCACCTCTACGACCTCCACTTCGCCCGTTGAATTTTCCAGGTTCACCTGTCCTTGTTTTCACTTTATGATCAATATCAGACTCATCCTTAGTGTCCTCATCTTTGTGAGTTCTGATATGACGCTCACCCCTCTTTGATTGACGCTTTGAAAAGCCCTCATCAGAAGTATCATCCTCGCTTGACTCATACTTCTTCTGAGATTTCTTATTTTTCTGAGATTCCAGTTTGGACCGACTCCTGCCAACATCATCACTGTCAGAAGAATAGTCAGATTCATCAGACTTATACTTCCTACTTCTCTTGCTCTTTTGTTTCTTGTGCTTCCTATCAACACTTTCTACCTCAGAATCATTTTCTGAGTCACTTCTCCGGCTATGTTTGCGATGCTTCTTCTCAGTTGCTCTTGTTTGTTTACTAATATCATCTGAATCAGAAGAATCATCATGTCTTCTTTTTCTGCCATTGTCTTTCTTATGCTTCATATCTCTAGTGCTATTTCTCTTATCATCTTTTTCAACTTTCAACTTTTCTTCGACCTCTTTTTTCGAACTGTAATCTCTATCCAGGAAAGCATGTTCAGGTCTCTCTTGGTGCAAAATCTTCTGCGCGCCTTTAGGTTCATCATCAATTTCCTCAGAATTTTGCTTAGTCGGCCCTATACCCAAAGCAGCTCTGAATGTTTCCATCTGCTTCTCTTTCCTTGCAGCAATTTGGTGTGTTTGTGTATCAGCAACCCTGATCAAGTCACATGATTATACCAGGTTAGTTGTTGCAATGTGAAAAAGGTAAATTATGAAACTTGCTTGCTAATCAGACTACAAAAGCATCAGCAATTCTCTTAATTAGAGTAATATAATGTGGAAAAAAAGTCTTGAAGAGAGCCTATACAGTGATCAATTCTGGAGTGCCTTGATAAGAATAAGCCATTAGTAGACATATCTTAAGAATCTAATTAATAACCCCACGCCACAGGAGACTTCTATTCAAACTAGTATTTTCCCCCTTCTCTAGAAAGCAAGGGGCATAACTAGTTACTCAAGCAAGGTGATAAGCTTGCCCCAGAAACAAGTTATTAGCACAACCTTTTAGCTACAGTATGGGCTCGCTTACTTGAAGGGTTCCTTGAGTAAGACCTTATGTTGATAAATATGAGATATACAGATTGTATCTAAACCAGCTTGTCCAGTGCAAACGAATATAGATAAGACAAGAGATTCATACAGCAACTAAACTGTTTGACTGCACAAGGACATATGAAATCATGCCTATACAGCATCGATTCTGGTTATTCAGAATTAAAGATTGATCAATTTGATGCACATTAAATAGTCTTCCTGCATGCAACTCCACCCTAAGACAGAGGGGAGAGGGGGACCCCTCGCTGGTTTTGGAATTCGACATCAGGAAGTTCTTTCACACCAACCAACATCGACTCATCCCTAAAGAATGATCATCCTCCACATGAGTATCAGCAATTTGCGAATTAAACTTTCATGAACTCATTTCACGTCCCCACACACATGGGCACGCACCCACACACACACAGAGATAGAGAGAAAGAGAGAGAAAAGAGAATGCCTAAACACCTACTTCTTTTCAGCAGCCACAATGGCAGTAGGCCCTCCGCTAGCTTCAGAAGCAGAGGCAGTTTCCAGAGTCCTCCTGGCCTCTTGCAGCTTCTCCGCGATTTCGGCTTCAGTGTACCCTTGATCAGTCAGCTTGTCCTCAAGCACGATGAGCTTAAGCTCTATCTGGCGCTTGCGGTCGTGCTCAAGGATGTCTTTGTTGGGCTTCTTGAGACACCAGCCATGCCCTGATCCCCCTCGAACCCCCTGGTAGTTTCGGCAACCCTCCCGGTCTTCGGCCTCACAAAGAACTTGTTGGTCTGGATGTACCCATTTGTCCCAGACCCTCTAGGGGTCTGTAACCCTATTCCGTTGTACATCTCTCACTTGAAATTCCTACCTAGTAAAAGTGAATGTCAATCCATGAGGAAATCATCACAGAGAAAAGACCTTAGGGAACAAACTATACAGTAAAGGTGAATGGCAATTCTATCTTCAATCGCATGTCAAAAGACAATTACAAGCCCCGTATCAAAAGCATGAGCCTTTCATCTAGGGCTGGCAATTCCTCAGACCACACAATAACATAGACTCAAAATCAACACAGAGCTAGCATGTTCAGGATGAGAGAGTTTGAATTATCATGATGCGTGATTTAAGATTTTCAAGGGTGACACGTGTGGAAATCAAGTTTAAAGAGTGTCCTATAATCTTCATTTCAAACAAAAGAAACCCCCAGCCTGCTCAATCATTCATTGGATCAAATCCTAACTACTCGCAGCCACCGCCTCACTTGCCGGCCTCTCTCGCTCGTCCGCCTCTCCGATCCTCCTGCTCGCCTATCACTCGCTGGCCTCTCGCAAGGTGTCAAGCAGCGGCCGCAGCAGCCACGGCCGCTTCCGTGACCGCCACCAGATGCTGTTGCAGCGAGACCCCACGCCGTAACCACTCCCATGGCGAGCGTCCCCACCGCTATTCCCTCGTCCGCGACAGACGGAAAAGACAAAAAGAACACACACGCACGCGGGCCAACGAAAAGGAGAATCCGAAATCAACTGCGTCTCAACACTGCAAAGTCTGCAATCAACGAATCAGACCCGCTAAAGGCTTACCTCCTTTGGAAAATCTCGCCTCAAATGGCTATCGGATGCGGACGATGTTGAAGGTGACGAGAAAGAAGAACCGCCTCGCTGGCCGGTGGCGGCGGCGGCGGCGGCGACTCTGGGCTCCGGTGGCTCGTCGCCCTCGAAATCGGTGGATCTGCTGGATCGCCCCGATTGCCTCTCTGCTTTTTCCGGTTTTGACCTAGCGTGGGTGATTTTATCTGGTCAGGTTTGGAGATTCTTTTCGGTGGTGGGCTTTGGGCTCGACATCTTATAATTGGGCTTTGATGGGCTTTCGCTTTAGTGTAAAATGGGCTTTCAGCTTTTGATGGGCTCGAGATCAATACCTATCCAATTTTTTAATAGGAAAACGACATAAATGGCTCGTTCATGTATTTTTAATTTATTCGGTGCGGTTTTTAAACTATTAGTAAATGTTCAATGAAGGCTTTACATTTATTTAATGAGATAAGTTATCATATGTTGAGTCAATTTTTTTAAAAACAACAAGTTAATATATCTTTCTTTCTATCCATTTACTTTAAGAAAAGGAAAGAAAAATAGAACGTTGACATTTTTATTGTTATTTGATAATATGGACTATTATATCTTAATTTGAAATGAATATCTTACTTGAATGATTAATGAATGATTTTTTTTATATCCACTGTTCAAACTTAATAAATTGGAAGCCACATTTGCACGTAATGTTGATTTGATTTGATGGAAGCACGGCATTAAATAATTTAAAGATTAGATCAAATATTTATCAATAGTTAAAAGATTGTATTAAATAAATTAAAAGTTCAAAAATGATATTATATATTAAATCAAAGTTTAATATCATTTGTGGTCATGGCCCTTCTTTGAATAAAAGTAATTTTTTCCTAATCTACGATCACAAGTTGGGAAGAGGTTTTTTTTGGGAACATGCTAAGTTCTTTAATCTATTGAATTTTGCAAAGCAAAGGTTTCATCGTAATCTTCACTCCTTTATTCCGTCATCTCCCGGAGCGATGACGTCATCAATCACTCGAAATGACAAAGCTACCCTCGCCAGCGCGTCAATTTCACGAACCAGCCCCTCTCGCGCTCGGCATATTCCAAAGAAAAGGGCCCCCCTCTCCTTGTCCGAATGATGCTAACCAGACCCTAACCCCAGGTACACGCGCGTCCCCCCCGGCCACTAACCATGGTTAGATGAGATTCATCCGGGCCCGACGGACGAGATCGGCTCCCGAGGAACCGATCCGACGGTCGCCGAGCTCGCGCAAAGAACAGGGGCTCAAAATCGCTCCGCTCCTGCAGGATTCGATCAGCGCAGGGGAGGGCGGGCGGGTGGTCTCTCTGATGATGATGATCGATTGAAATCGAGGCGATCTGCGAAGCAGGAATTGTAGATGGAAATGGACTACGTGTCCGAATTCCCCCACATTCACACGGATCGGCGTCCCAGAAAGAGGCCGAGGTTAGCTTGGGAGCCTCTTCCGAAGGTATAAGAAATTTTTTTTTTCTTTTTTGAGAATTTGTAGCTGCTTGTTTGGTGAAATTTGTTCGTTCTTTTGTGTTTTTCTAAATGGGTTATGAGGAATTTACTCGGTGGAGTTTTGATGCGGCAATGAAAATGAATTCGAACTCTTGGTGTTCTCGTGGGATTCATTTTTCTTTCGCTGGGGGGGGTGGTTTAATAGGATATCTGGATATGGGTTTTCTGTGGGTAGACCTGAATCTTGCTGGGCGTGGATGTTTTGGCCTTTGCGTGAGGTTGATGGCGTTTTTATGTAGAGGGTTCGTGGTGGAATTGTGGGTTGGGATTCTAATGAATTTCGCGTCTGAAAGTCTAAATCTTGTCATGGTAAAGTGACGTTCGTGGGCTCGGAGATATATTGCTGAAGGATCTGGAGTTTGATTGGAATTTTACCTTGAAAAGTGTAGTTCATTGTATGGAGGAGCCGAATTCATCATCTTGGTTAAGAATTTCTGAATGTGTTTATGTGTAGGTGTGCATTTATGTTTAAATTACTGATATGTGCAGATTTGCAGCGTAATTATTGAAGACCTGGTCTTTGGTTTGTTTGATTTGTAGCTTTTAGGAATAGATTTGCTTGGAATAGCTTTTTGTTCAATTACCAATAGGAATATTTGGCTGTTCAAGGGATGACTTACGTTTTTGTATGTTTCACTGATTGTATATGTTTCCTGTTATCGATTTTTGATGGTGTAATATTTTGATGGGTTATGTTTTTGGGAAGGCTGGGTTTACAGTGTCATGTTTGTTTAGTGTGAGTGTGAATGGATCGCTGTGTGTAGGCTCAGTCAGGAGTTTTTTGTGGGCAAGAGCTTGGGAATGTGACAAGCTATGGACCTCCCAGAGTATTCCAGGACCATGCTAGTCTTTTTGTGAGGGGATTGGATCAAAAAGGCTCTCCCCCATGGCGAGATGATGACAAGGATGGGCATTACATGTTTGCAGTTGGAGATAATTTAACTTCTCGCTGTAATTACACTCAAACTGGGGTTTCCTCCTTTTCATATCGAATACACATCAGCTTGATAGTCAATTGATTGTTCCTTCTCATTTTCTAACAGTCATTTCTATACATCGCCTTTGGAACTAAATTTATCAAAGTTTTTCTTAGGGGAAAATCCATTGTCCTTTGAAATCCCAATTTTCAGAAATTAACAGACCTTTTTCTTTCCCTTTTGCTCCTTTTTTATCTGTCATGCCTTTACACTTAAGAGGGAATTTCAACTGGAAACACATCGTTCAATGTAGCTAAGACAACACATCTTCATTCTACATCTCACCCTCACCTGAACCCCCTTTATCTCTTGTCTATGTCAGTGTGCAGTTAAAAAGTTTCATGCTTTCGTCTTGTTCTTCATTTTCTCTTTTTTATTTTCTGTCTCAAGTTGTTTATAGATCATGGTTTCTATACAATGTATCGATCTTGCAATACTGAATGCTCTCTTGTCCTTGCAACCACAGATAAAATCAACAGGAAAGTTGGGGAAGGTTAGTTGTTGCATTTATATTAGGTTCTTTTGCCTCAGTGATTTATGTTCTAATGGACCTTCTTCGGATGCAGGCACTTTTGGACAGGTTCTGGAGTGCTGGGATAGAGAAGTTAAGGAAATGGTTGCCATAAAAGTTGTGCGAAGCATTAAAAAGTATCGCGAAGCTGCAATGATAGAAATAGATGTGCTCCAGTTGCTTGGGAGATATGACAGAATGGGCAGCCGGTGAATGCATCATCCTTTCATGCTATCTTGCTTTGTTGTTTATGCTGCTTTTGCTTGATATAAAAGAAGTGTGGCTGTTCATTCTTTGCAGTTGTGTTCAAATACGGGACTGGTTTGATTATCGTAACCATATCTGCATTGTAAGTAGTGTATTTTATTTGGATGATTAGAGTTATCTATGTGCTATGGGGTAAAAACTTTACAACTGATTGAATGGTCTTCACAGGTGTTTGAAATGCTTGGACCAAGCTTGTTTGATTTTCTTCGGAAAAACAGTTATCGCCCATTTCCAGTTGATCTTGTCCGGGAACTTGGAAGACAGCTTTTGGAGTGTGTAGCATGTCTGTGGTTGTTACTTATTTAGTCTCTATTGTCATTGTTGGATCTTCCACCACTGTTCTCAGATTTAACTGCACAAACTATTTTTTTCGTTAGGGGTCTTTGAAATCTCTGCCTTTGTTATTCTCATATTAAAAAAGATATAGGCTTTTAGCTTTATAATAAACTGTTGATGCCATAGTTATATGGGCTTGTTTGGGTTTGGTTGGAATAGAATTCTGTTTCAAGGAAGACATTTGTCAAAGTTGCTTATTCTGGTTGGATTGTAAATGTTGCAGTTATGCATGATATGCGCCTCATTCACACAGATTTAAAGCCTGAGAACATACTATTTGTATCGGCAGACTATGTGAAAGTACCTGACTACAAGGTATGTCTTCCTTTTTTAGCTTTGGGCCTTCAAAGTTCCTTATACTGAATTGTATGCAATCTTCCCTTTTGCTCTTCCATTCCTGGTATCATTTGGGCTCAAATTGCATCTCATCTGCTATGCAGGCTACATCTCGATCACCAAAAGAAGGAAATTACTATAAGAGGTTGCCAAAGTCGAGTGCTATTAAGGTCATTGATTTTGGAAGCACTGCTTATGGGCATAGAAGTCACAACTACATTGTATCAACCAGGCACTACCGAGCACCAGAAGTTATTCTTGGTAACAGCAGTTCTGGGGTGTCATCGCCTGGTTAATTTCGTCCGTGAGGGCAACATTGATGTAAGACAGCTATGTAAGCTTATAACATTTTTGCAGGGCTTGGATGGAGTTATCCGTGTGATATATGGAGTGTTGGCTGTATCCTGGTGGAACTGTGCTCGGTATGTGGTACTTGTATACTCTTTTCTTGGGAATTTCAGTTTGCGAGAGGGAAATAAATTCTGATGTTGGAGGCGATTGTTGACAGGGGGAAGCATTGTTTCAGACTCATGAAAATCTAGAGCACTTGGCCATGATGGAGAGGGTCTTAGGACCATTGCCTCAGCATATATTGAAAAGAGCAGAGTGCGTGCTTTTCCATATTCATTTTTGTGACTGTAAAAGAGAATCATCAGTGTTCTTTCTCACCAATTTCTCTTTTGATGGTATTATTTGGTTAGTCGACATGCTGAGAAGTATGTTAAAAGGGCAAGACTGGACTGGCCAGAAGGGGCAACATCTCGCGACAGCATTAGAGCTGTTCTAAAATTACCTCGTCTTCAGGTGGGTATCACTGCATCAGCTAAAGAATTGTTTGTCCCCTTCTCATATATTCAGGTGGATTTGCCATTTGAGCTCTGCCGTGTGCCATTTAATACAATCTGGTTTGGCCTATGTTTTTCTGTGCTGAGATGGTGCGATTTGGACAAGGTCCCATTCAACACAGCTTGTAGCTGACTTTTCTGTCGTGGGAGCATTGTTCTCAATTTCTACTTGATAAACCTATTGATCTATCTATTTACTTGTTTTCTTTTCAATCTTTTTACTTGGCAGAACCTAATAATGCAGCACGTGGATCACTCTGCTGGGGACTTAATCGACCTCGTGCAGGGTCTTCTTAGGTATGAACCATCTGAAAGGCTAACCGCCCACGAAGCCCTCAGACATCCCTTCTTTTCCAGGGATCATTACAGAAGGTTTTAGGAAAATATGGTTTGCTCTGCTGGCATTCTGATGTGCTGCTGGAGCATTATGTCATTCTATTTGCTCCACAGATTAGAGAGATCGATTTGGTTCTTGAATTGCTGTTGGAAGTGAAATATGAAGAAGCAGATTTTAAAAAGAAACGAGAAAGAGAAAATAGTAGGAAGAATATTCCACCCATCACCCAAAGCCTCTTGAGTGAGCTATTGTAGATAACCCCATTGTCAAGTGAAGCTTTATCCTTGTCCAAGATTGCAAGTTTTGTATCTTTACAATATGTTGTATCGATTCTTTTTTTGCCCCTCGCACTTTTTCAATGATGAGCTTTGCCACCACGCGCTGCTCTTAAGAAACTTAGGATCATCCATTCCGTAAATGAAAGCAGAGCTTGCTTACTAGAAAACAACTCGGAAACGAGATCGGAATGCAGTTCAGCTTGGGATGTTGTAAATTTGGAGTAAAATAAATTGTTTGTTAAGCTCTCAATACCGGTACAGCTTCTCTGTTTAAATTCCGCAGGTCTAAGTAACGTTTCTATTGAATCTCAAAGTGACGCATGTTGCATTACAAATTTTGAGCCTGCATGCGTATTACCTGGAAAACCTGAAGCAATGTCCTTTCCTTTTGACAAGAGACAGCACTGGAAGCCCATGGACGAATGGAAATTGACGTGAAAATCATACGTTCAATGTCGATAGATACATGAAAACTTGGCAAAAGAAAACAAAAGCATTTCTCAGTGCCGAGGTAAAATGAAACACACAACAAAATGTCGACCATCTGTGGAAATAAAACACAAAGTCTGACGATGAGTACTTCAAAATGTTCAATCGCTCAACGCTTTGTATGGCATTTGCATCCTCTGAGAATCCCAGTAGGAGGTCCAGTGAGGGTGATGTAGCAATGGCTGTACAACCAGTAGGAGTATCTCAGAAAGCTCCCGAATTTCGATCTTACCCGGACCAACCCCCTGATTTGAAACTCCAGCAAGCTAGTACTCTCAAGCTGCTTCTTGAGCTTCTCACTGTCTCTGGTCGGAAGCTTCACCTGGCTACTGATCATGTGAACACTCGAGAGCCGGGACTCCAACCTCTCGGTCGAGAACGGCTGGATGTATTGTGTTGCGATCGCGTTGCCCCCGTAGTAAAGATCGAGGATCACGTAGCTGAAGTCGTTTCTGACCTTCCGGTTTGGATTCGTGAAGTTTATGAGCAGGGTCATGTCGGCATTCAAGAGGGCGTCCATGTCAAGGTATGCTGCATTGAGGGTGGCGCTAGCGACTTCGAGCTTCGGGAGATGAGGGCGGAAGACGAGGTATACAATGAGGACTATGAGGCCTCCGATGATAATGACGACCCAGAAGATCGCACAAAAAACGGCGAGAAACCATGTCAGGAACTGGGCTTTATGTTGCGTAGGGTATATGAGGTTTGATGGCTGTTCAAGGTGATCTTCCGGTGGTTGTCGCGGAGGTGCTTGAACACGCGGAGACTCTCGCATGTTGTGGCCATGTAATGGAGCTTGTTCATCGTGAGGTGGCGGTGAGCTTTGAACACTAGGTACCGGTCGCGGCGTTTCATCTACCTGAACTCTGGGTTTGTCAGTTTTCTTTGGCCGCAATTGCTGCACCGGTGGTTGCTGTGCTGGAAAACCGGTTCGGTCGCGTGGGTGGAGTGGGAAGTTGCGATCGTGCGCAGTCGGGGCTCGCTGAAGAACACGGGGTTGGCGTTGCACTTGTGGTCGTGCCGGCGGCTGGGAAACTAGTTCTTCCGGGAATGGTGGCTGATGAGGTTGGTCGAGATGAGGCGATACCGGCTGCCGCCGAAAGTAAGGGTTGCTCTCGGGATGGTGGGAGTTGGACATGGCTGGTGTGGACAGGGAGGAAAGGCATGAGGATTGGGTCTTGAAGTCATGGGGAAGGAGGGATGATTTGATAATAAGTTCAAAAGAGGAGGAGGATTCATGGAAAGGCAAAGAATCAAAGCATAAGCTGAGTGAGAAGGGGAGGCAAGTAATCTTCCGTGGGAGCTATTCACTCTTTCCTCCAAAGAGCTGTCCTGGTAAGGTGCGCTCATGTTGAGCATCAAACTCAATTAGATGGGCCAGGCTGGCTTGCACAATACTTTTTTCCTCCTTATGCCTGGAAGCAAAACTATGTTGCCTTTTCAATGGTCACATTTTCCTACTCCAACATGAGGGAAAACAGAGAGAAAGGAATTGAATAACCTAGACCAATATCACATAACTGAGGTCTTGATAATTGTGGAATGCAGA
The DNA here is from genome assembly GCA_014182895.1 of Angophora floribunda. Taxonomy (NCBI): domain Eukaryota; kingdom Viridiplantae; phylum Streptophyta; class Magnoliopsida; order Myrtales; family Myrtaceae; genus Angophora; species Angophora floribunda. The sequence continues at coordinate 20,054,572 of CM024712.1, forward strand.
TTGAATTAGTAAAGAAACTTACTATAGCAGTCATTGGTACTGTTGAGAAACATGATTGAAATGCAGAAAGAGAATTTCAAATCATCAAAGGATTTCTAGCGTCTCATAGACAATCAGCGTTTCTTTACATGTATGCTTAGCGTGAAGACATGGCTAGGAGTACATATCATTACCTGATTTTTCCTGTAGACTTAAATCAATCGCAGCCACCAGAAAGGAAAAGTTTTAGGGAGAACAAAAATGTACTATAAGGGACCGGCAGTATGCTGTGTGATCTAAGTGCAGAACAGTGATAAAAAACTTGAAGCGTCCCATGTGACCTTGGCACAAATAAAAAAAAATAGCAAGATCACCAGATATTGCTCTCCTTCTAAATCCCGACACTTTTACGACGTCTCGTGGACTGGTAACAGGTGCTGAGCAAAAAGAATTAACTCCTTCAGGTTTGTACAATGGATTTGAAGCTTTCTTCTTTATTTTTTTATTTTTTTTTGGGCTAAAGCAAGGGAGAGTGCATCATTTCTAAACCATTACCTGTTTGTCAGATACCCTAAGGAAGCCAAGGATCTCTTTGCTTGCTTGAGGAGGGCACCCTGAGTCTCTCTCTCTCCAACTTTACACATCGCCAGCTTCAAGAAATTTCAGCTTGCCCCCTTCAATTCCTATGAAACCAGCAGCCATCAGCATTTTTGTGACTTTCCTTGCAACATCAATTGTGAGCTCCACTTGGCCCAACCATCAAAAGTGCCCTGGCTTCCTCAGAGTTCTAATGAACTGGGAAAGGTTTAGAAATGATGCAATCTATCTATCTCATAAGACACTTGCATGTCAATCAACTTTTTATTTTGTTTCTGTTGTCAATATATCTCCAAGAGCACATATGTCTTCTCCTTCTTCCCTCTTTCCTCATTTCCTAAACATGTAAAGGGAAAGTCCTCAGAAACTTCAATGGTCTGCTTGCTTCATGTCAGTCATCCACTTCATCAGCTTCCAATTGTCTTTCCAATTATTTCATCTGGAAAGCTTCAGGTCATATTCTATGAACAATAACAACCAGTCTAGATGCTGTAAAGGAGCTAAGGCAACCTCATGGAATTATTACACTCCTTTAGGCACACTATGCCAGTAGGATAACAGGAAGGACTCAACATCTAATCGGCTTCAGAGAACTAGCATGGTAATTCTGCAATCGTTCATTTAGCATACTTTTTTATCATAGTTAACAGCTGAAAAGTCTGGTTTAAACCCTCTCCATACCTCAAGGTTGTCTCTGAAATCAAGGACAACAAAGAAACTTTTCCTGAAACACGCCAGCATCCAATTTTTCAAGCCACTGCTGTAAAGCATGTAACTCTGGAAGCAAGCAAAAGAAATGCTTCAGGTAGATCATCTGACAAATCAATATTGAGCCTCAGACATTCTTGGGGTGGATTTTCCCACATAAGAGTGGCATCATCTGCTCTCTTTGTACCTGACAAGATGTTTGATTATAAGAGATGATGCACTCTTGCACTTGATATCAACTTTTAAATGACATCGAGATATCTGGTAGAGTAAATAGCAAGATCTAATGATTCACTTACCACCTTGAATCCACTTTATTTTGAAAAACAGCCACTTAAGTCTGAGCAGACAATTCAAGAGTAAAGCTGTTCACCATATATGTAGCAAGAGTTCCATCTCCTGCATGATTAGGTTAGGAATTAGTTTAACCTTTGGGGACAATGTTATGCAAAATGACATGACAAATCAACCAATCATATAACTACTATAATTGCGAAATATTTCATGATGAATTGCTCTATTTTCATAAAATCATATCTAAAGAAAACTAACAGCTTAAAGCCTCAAACCTGGGGGCGATCTCATCTTGTAACAACATAATTGTTACGAAAAAGGCTGGGAAACCAAAATCTAGCCAAAATCATGTCCTCGTCCAGGCTTCAAAGAAAGAGAAAGAAATGCAGCAGCTTTTAAACCTGAAAAGATAAAAAAAATCATATCAAGTCATGCTCACAGTAAAGAGTAGCTAAATACCATAATAGTAGTTCAATTTTCAGTAACAATTGTCATATAGTAGCATGCGACTACATATGTCCCTAGCCATCTTACATTGGGATGGAGAGGGGATCGTAGAATAATCAATTCAAATTAGAATGACAAATAAAAATAAGATTCTATGGCACCATGTAGTGCATAGAAGATGCTCCATAATCAAAGCTAGGCTTGTGCTCTGGTTTAGTGGTCTAGATGCACGAAGACCAGGTCCCATTTCCCAAGCATTACAAGACACAAAAAAAGAATGATGAAAATGGCATTTCCAGGAAAACAGTATTATTACCTATTACCCATTCTCCTAAAAAGAAAAGAAAAAATGTCTGTTTGACGCACACAATGGTAATAGTAGTATTTGAGAAAGATAATTTAGCCCCCGAATGACCTTGGTAAGCCATAAATTTCACATCATCTAACAAAATCTGAATGAAAAGATCAAATAGCTAGCTACAAAGACATAGCCAATGAACTATGGAGGTAATCCAGGGCTTTGCATGCAGCAACTCCACAATTCATGGAAATAAATTATTATACCAGTAATAACAGTCTACCAAATGGAACAATTTCCAGCAAAATCAAGAATGCATAAAGATGCAACAGCATAGGAGAATTTGAAAATAGAGAAGAGAAGGATGCATACCATCACAAACCTTTTACCCTGCAGAATCTAGTGAATGGATTGCACTGATGAGCGTCTCAGAAATAGAGCTGTCAAGTGTAAATCCTTTCTCCATCATTTCATCCCATACTTTACAAGCAACAGAGAGCTTCTTTTCACGAATGAGTCCACTAATAATCAACTTATAAGTTACTTCATCAGCATGGCATCCCCTAGCCTGCATTTGCTCATACACATGCATTGCTTCGTTTACTTTAGTAGACTTGCAAAGTCCATTGATGATAGCGTTGTACATGACCACATCTGGCCAAATTCCTTTCTCCACCATGTCATTGAATATGTTCTGAGCTATATAAACTTTACCGGACTTACAGAAGTGATCAATAATAGTAGTATACAAAATTCGATCAGGGAATATATTCATCCCTGACATCTTATCGAGAAGTTCTTTTGCAATATCAGAACTGCCATCTCTAAGGAAAGCATTAATAAGAATCGTGAATGTAACAACATCCGGTGCAATTCCCTTTCCACACATTTCTTCAAATAGCTTGTAAGCCTTTCGAGTACGATGATCCTCAGAGAATGCCGCCATTAGCGTATTATATGACACAACATCACATAACCCTTTTACTTGCATCTCATTCACCATCAGCCTGTAAGCACGATCGGGCTGCTTTGCTTTACAAAGGCCCTTTAAGAATTGATTATAACTATAAATGTCAGGTTGCAATCCATCCCTCTCCATCCTCTTCATCAATTTCCCCCCCTCCTCCAACATAAGCTTGTCACAACAATAATTCAACAAGATATTATACGTAACCAAATCGGGCTTGCATCCGTTCCTCCCCATAAAGGATTTAATCGCTAGTGCCTTGTCAATCTTACCGGCTTTACAAAATCCACTTATTAACGCGTTATAGATTAAACAAGTGAACTCAGCTCGACCACCCTTCATTACATCAATTATAAGGTCATATGCCAGATCAACCTTTCCACCAACGCAGAGCCCGACGACAAGCGCCGTGCATGCGATCTTATCCGGGACAAATCCCCGACCGATCATACGATGCCACATTTCAACCGCAGCATCGAATCGTCCCGCTTTACACAACCCATCAATGAGAATAGTATAAGTCACAACATCAGGCTCTCTACCCAGCTCCACCATCCTATCCAACACCTCCAGTGCCAACTCCACGCGATTCTCGTCACACAGGAGATTCAAATAAATGTTGCTAGCCCAGATATCCAGCACGCACCCGACCTTGTCCATGTCGGGGAGGAGCTTATCGATGAGGGCGAAGTTCCTGACCCTGCAGAGGCCGGAGACGAAACGGGAGTAGGTGAAGGAGGTGAGGGAGAAGCCCCGGCGGGCCATCTGGCGGTAGTAGCTCTCGGCGAGCTCGAACCGGGTCCGGCGGACGAGGACGCCGATGAAGCGGTTGTAGTCGACGGAGAAGACGCGGCAGTCGGAGCGGGACATTTGGTCAAACACCTGGATGGCTTGGTCGATGAGGCCGGACTTGACGTAGTTCGAAATGCGGGCGCGGTATATCAGGCGGGTCGCCCCCAGCCGACGGCACATGTCAGAGGGAACGCATTATCAGCGGCGGCGGCGCGTGACGGCGGCGGGGCTGGTCGCGGGTGGCCGTGCGCTCGGTGCCCGCTAGAGAGAGAGAGAGAGAGAGAGAATGCCCGTTGAGGAGGAGTAGAGTGTCTGAAAGAGAAGGTGGCGGATGGATCCAGGGGGGCCCAAAATGAGGCGAGGATGCGGGGCGTTGGGGATGGGCTCGCGACTTGTTTCGGGCCTTTTTCTTATGAAGGCCCACTAATTTCCTTTTCTCTCTCTCTTTCTTTCCTTTTCCTTTTTTCATTTTTTTTCTTCGTATTTACTATTTTCTTCCGTTCCTAATTGTAATTTTTTTTATCGTGTATTCTGTTAAGACTTGCATGTGGGCAATATGTATAATTTTTAGAAGACTCAAGGGCATGAGCGCAAGACCCGTCTACCTAGAGGAGGCCCATTGGTACAGTCCGGTAAATCTTATGAGCCAATTAAGTATCGACCTTGAACTTAAGTGGTCAGCGTCGACTTTGAACAACTTGCGCACAGTTGATGAGGATTAAACGGGTGAGCTCCGGTTCCTAAACTGAAAATCGAATGAAGCCCATAAGTGCAACACTCTAAATTAGGGATTGCGGAGAGAAAGTATAACCTTATTTTTCTTTTATTTTTTTTCTATGTGTTAGCACGCTGTAGCCTTGTTTTCAATTTGTTAAACTGTTGCTACTTTTGTCCTTCATATTTTGTGAATATTTTTTCTTCAGGTTTTTGTTTACAAATGCTCTTGAGATACTCAAAAAATAGGCTAAAGGGAACATAGACATTTTTTTTGAGAGATTGAAGAAATTATGTATTTTGAGAAAACTAATTACTTCTAACATAAGATTTGCAACTATTGGAACAAGTCTCAGTGATTACTCTTTCTATTTGGGAAGTACAAGGTGAAGAGTTCGATTTTCCACCTTCTCGAAAGCTGGGATAGGGATGTGTGAGTGAGTGAGAGAGTAAGGTTTTGCAATCTCCGCATAGTATGTGACACATGGTTATTTGCAAAATAGATATAAGATAGGACAATAAGATCGGACAAAATTAAAATTAAGAGATTTGCATCTGCAAAATACATATTAAGGAGTCATCATAAGTGCAGTTCAATTGCTTGTGGGGCATCGACTTTGTTTTGGATGCCGACGTGGACATTTTCCATTGGTGCTTAAACGGAAATGAGACCGTTGGAGGTGATTCCATTTGATGATTTTGAAGTTGTTTTGAAGAGGTATCCAAATTCTCTTCTTTTGAATGAATAACATAGCTACAGGTTGAGGCATGTCTTCTGTACGATTCTTTGTCATCGAGCACCTTCAGGATACTTGTAAAGTATATTTCATTTAGAATAATTTAGTTTTAAGGTAATGATTGCTCATAATACAAAGACAATTAGTTCTATTGAAAACTCTAAATCTTTCTTAATTGATTGTTTAATAAGTTTTTCAGAACACTTGTCAGCAAAATTCAATGTGTATTAGGAAGTTTTATGAATTAAACATTTGACAAATGGAAAGCTTGTTTGTTTGGTAGTGATACAACTTTACTTTCTTTTAGATTATCACTTCGAATATATAGTTATCGCAAGTTTGACTTTTATTTAATGCTGTAAGTCATAAATCTTTTTAAACCATGCAAATATTACCTTTGCGGAATTATATATAATACATATTATGCATATATAGTTTAAAAACTTTTTACTACTTGAGCAAGTTCTAATGTTTCCTAATCAAGACCAAATGTACGCAGGCTCATTTATATAAGCGAGTAAAGACAAAGATTTTCTTAATGAAACAACGTACCTAGATTTATACTATCATCAAACTTCACAATAAAATACGTAGAAAACAAAGATCCTTGTGTTTATAAAGGGGCTCCTTCATCTTCGTTTGCCTCTTACGATACATTCTTTCAAACGCCCTCTCTACATTCTCTCTACATTCCAAGCCAACAAGCAAGGCCGAGTTTCACTACTCAAGCGAACGAGTCAAGCGGAGCCTTAAGCATCGCACCGTGTGGTGATCTCCAACTGTCGGACCATGAATGATATCGAAGCAATATCACAAGCGCATACCAGGTTTTTGTTAGGATATCAAGTCCCGAGGTGGTTAACTCGAGGATATGTTCGAGCAAGGAAACTATTGAACCTTTTCCTTTCTCTTAGACAACTTCGAATTCATGTCAATAGAGTAGCATTGTCCAAGCCATGTCCAATGGAACCAGCCCAAGTCCGATCAGTTCAGATCGATTCTGATTCAAGTTTCAGGTAACATAGCTTGCTCCGGCATCTGGAATTCCATCCAAAGAACAATCTTAGGGAGCCAAAGGAAACAACCAGGCGACGATGTACAGTCAGGTAAGCGAGATCTCCACAAAACAGGAAGAACGCGAGGGAGGCAAAGGGTCCAACTGCAGGACACGGAATGATCAAACGATTGGCAAGACTGATGTCACCGAAGATAAAAGAGAGAAGTAGGACAAGCCAGCTCATTCCCATTTCTAAAGTAAGAAGAAAGGGCTCACACATAGGGCTTAGAGACTATCTCTGCTTAAACAACTAAACCGGTCATGGCCGTGAATAAGACATAACAAACGCCAACACAATTCATCATTTAGTTGTAAAGACAACTCAGTAGAATTCCTATCAAACGACACTCTTATCATTCTCATCTCTAGTGGCACTTGGTATAAATAGAGGGAATGAGTTTGGAAGGGAATGCAAGAGGGAGTGAAATGGAACTTGTTTTCATGTTCCCGAACGTTGAAACAAGAAAAAAAATGGAGTCATGCATCCGATTTGTCCCCTAAGACAAGTGCTGCAGAAAGCAAACTGGAGGACATTTGGAAATGATGATTACGAGTATACACCAAACATGACCTAAAGTAGGTCAAGAAGATATTTGCCAGTTCAGAACTGCAGCATCGCGCTTATGTACAGAAGTCCAGCACTACCACTAAATTACAAAAGGTCACAATCGCTGCTTCGAAGCAGATAGAAAGGATTTTCTTGGCACTAGTCGATCTTTGCACTGCTAATAAGATCACCCCAATAAAGATTAGTGAGCCCTCGCACACAAAACTGGACTCACAATGCCACACTAAAGCTTAACATTGCATACAGATATTTCAATAATTTGTGAAAATTGACGGAAACCGGTAAGGGGTAAATTGATGGTTCACACTCCATTTTGAGCTCTCAAAAGGGCCATTGTTGGACCTAAAGCACTACCTCTCAAGGCCTTGAACGACCAAGAACTTCTGCCTGAGCTTTGTTTCATTGTCCAATTATCTTGCTGAGACAACTGAGCCTTCTTTGCACTCAAAGCCTCGCTGATTTCTTCCCACACATCTACCTTTCCATTTGCTAAAAAGCCGATATAATGAACACATAAGAAAATGGAGATGTGTGTGAGTTTTAATGGAATATAAATCACAGAATGGAGGGAATATATACCTTTTGTGGGACCAGGTGTCGCTTTACCAATATTGTCAGTTGAACCACTTGATTTGGCATTTTGATCTTCCACAGCAACTTCCACTCCTCCAACATCGGTGCCTTGTTCTCCCATAGCTGAATTCGATTTGCCGTACTTGACAATTCGGACATCAATAAGTGATGAAAAATCAACCTGCACAGGACTTCTCTCATCATGCCGTATTAAGTACAGTAATACAAAAGTTGACGAATATGTCAGTTGAAAGCTCCAACACATCATCAGAAACATTATTCAATGGAGAGACATTGAACATGAGAGATTCATATTGCAAAGTAAAATACTGGTCTTTTCTATAACTATAATGTAAATAGATTCTTTGGACAATTAACAATTTGCCAAACAAAACTTATCACAAGCTAGAAAGATAATTGCTTAGCCAAACAAGCTATAAAGATGATCTAGTCCGTCAACTTGGAAGCAATTTCACCAGTTTGGTAACTTTATAAATGATATATGGGAGCTGCCACTTTAAGTACCTCCAGGGAGCCGTCCTCTTTATACAAGGACTTGTCTATATTCTCCAAGTCAAGTGCATATTCTGCCACAGGGACTAGCAAGATTTTATTAGATCGCTGATGGTACGATGATATTTTCCCGACCTGCAGGAGACAGAAGAAATATGTATGAGCTCCACCCATGTTCAAAATCCCATATTTTGTGTTAAAATCACCCGCAATAGAGAAATCAGAAGTTTTACCCTGAATGAAGTAAGTTCAGGGCACCAGGAGGATGATAGCTCAATCACACGATATGCCACGATATCACCTTCCTGCAATATAAAATGACATCACTTTTCCAAACGACATTATGATGAAACAGCAGGAACTCCCACAGTGACGCCTTGACAATAGGGAACAAAAGAAAATCTGAACTAGTAAACTGAAGCTTGAAAAGATATGTAAACACTTGCGCAATATCTTTTTTTTTTTTTTTTTTTTGGAGTGGGGGGGGTGGTTTCCAACACTTCCATGATATCTAATAATTATTAAAACCACCACACATCTTTCACACATAGTGCATGATCTTGGGATTCATACAAAGCAAAAATAGGACAAATATATAAACCTGAGGTGGCGACAACCCATAAGGTGGCAGTTTATCAAAGTCCCCAAGATCAGTTAAAGGCAACTCTGCTACAGCATTTGTCACTAGAGAAGACTCTTGGTTGAGATTTTTATTATCAGTCCACTGCCAGGATCCTGCTTTCTCTTTGCCCCATTTTTGTCCTTTCTTCTTGCTTGTGATCCCATTCCATTCAAAAGTCTGCAACTATCATGAAACAATAATACTTGCATCAATGAGTGCAGGAATAAGGCAAGGCATGCAAAGTAAAACCAAAAAAATACACAGGTGTAAATGAACATCAAAAGCTGTCGATCAAGCTCAATGCAGCCAGCAATCAGAAGATGTGCATATCCCAAAGCTCAATTATCAAGACAACCCAAAAATTAGATCCAAGATATGATCCATAGGACATAGAACCAAGCATGTGTTATACACCTGTTGTTCGGTAACTATAATCAGACATCCACAAGGATTTGTGTATCACGCTCCGTAGAATTTTTAGGCAATGAATTATATAATGAATACTTGCATTATATGTTGGTACATTATAAAATCATTGGTTGCCCCAAATGAGAAAGGAGGATAAAACAACACAAGAAAATGAGCTATCCATCCATTGCTTGAGAAAGTTTGAGCCATAGGGCTTATTAGTAAAGCAAAAAAGGGTAAATAGTGAAGCTTTTGACAACAATAGGTACGACCAATGTCTTCATACATGAAGATATGAATCACAAACAGCCTTGTCTGAGTGCTCTAAAAAAAGTTGCAGACAACATTGTTATTCAAATAAAAAACATATCTAAACACATTCACCTCCCACTAGAAACAATTCATATACTACAATTTATCAACAAATGACTGCTAAAATTGAACAAAGCATGTTACAATATCAATTAAGAAACAAAAATTAATGTAACGCAACCATGAACAGCCAATGCTTACCAGTGAAACTTGACTTTTCTGAACATCCTGATCTACGTCTGCAGAGGTTTATAAATCAGCATAGAAATAGAACATATTCCTCAACAAATAAAACAAATATATGGTTATGGCTGTTGACCTATACCTTTTTCCATAGGCTCAAAGCGAATATGCCCAGGCCTAATCACAACAGGAACTATGTCCTCATTTGTATTATTTTCATTGACATGAGCCAATGGCTGGTGTTCTTGCGTGAACGTATGACTTTCATGCTGTTGCTCATGTTCTTTAGAGAACAAGCTCTCCTTTTTATCAGGCAGCTGCCAAAATTTTTTTCCAAGTGATTGCTTTTTATTAGGCAGCTGCCGATATTCATTTTTTTCCACCTGCAAAATGAATGCAATCTTCAAGAGAATGGTGGGAGAAGGCAGGAAAGGGATGTTGCCACCAGAAGCAACTACAGAAGGACATTAGCACAAGGCCTACAGTCTAACCTTCACAGTTTAGAGTATGAGCAAGCTTTGGGGCATGATGGTTTGATAATTTCGAATGGATGAACATGACCAAATAGAAATTACAAAGCCTTTCAACATCACATTACCTCTTTCTGTCCAATTTGGCGCATTTCCCTCAGCCACCTTCGCTTCGCTTTTTTACGGCGAGCACTTCGACTTGGTAACTTGCAAAAGGCAAAAGCATAACAACATAATGACTTATTGGGAACATCAGCAAAATCAAATTTGCAACCAATGAAAGTTTCTACTGGATAAAACCGTTAAAATCTTGACATCAAAGATGTAGCTGCTTTACCACAGCTCTCATGCATCATATCAGCAAATACAGATAATCGATTGATGATCTCAACTCTCAAGGTAATGGTCGAATTTCAATATCCTTCCATCATACTTACCATCCAAGAAAAAGAACTCAGAATTTGTGATACCTTCATTGCCTACCATCTTGCATTAGCCTTCTTCCCAGAAATTGCATCAACTTACTGTATACAGGCTACAATAGGACCGCCTCCACCATAAAAGTTCATCCTAAGATCAGCTATACAGAACTTCGGCATTCAGTACATCCATGTCTATGTTCCACTCAACTTGAAGTGCTTTATTAGGTAGGTAACCAAGGGTTCAGCTATTAGTACAGCATGAAACTTATGAAATGAACTTAAAGATCATTTCAACCAAAAGCAAGATGTGATGGCATCCAATAGTCAAGTTACTGATACAGATAAGTTAAGATATTGGACTGCATAATGACAAAATCTGTTTAAATATAATCGAGAAAATTTGAATCAAAGAAATATTCACTCACCTTTGGTTTAGAAGGTGTATCAGTTGCACCCTCAGTTGCTCCATCATTTTCCTGTTGCTGACTGCATCAGAGGGAAAGAGAACACAGTGCATTTCATTAGCAAGAAGAAGAGCATGAGAGAACTTCTAAATAAGCTACAGCCTCCTTTTAATGGAAAGAGCTCCACATGCCACCTGTGCATGCATGCATAAAAAATAACAGTCAGCTAACAATACTCACCTCTTTGCAGTTGGAGTAATTGCTACATCAGTTTCAGGGGTTATCGACTTGTCTGGTTCATCCTGTCCAGAGGAGGACTTGCTGTCATCAATGGTGGCTTCATCTTTTTGCAGTCTTTCCTTCTCAACAGGAGTATCATCTATGACACATCCAGGGACTATTGGGCACTCCGCACCAGACAATTTGCTTTTCTTCCATCTGTAAAATGCAATAAAACAAAAGTTGAATACCCATCAAGTGATCCTACAATCCTAAATGCACTATATGAACAGGAACCCCACATAAGCAAAGTGTATGAAGAAGAGCTCAAGTTCCACATGTCACTACATATACTAAAATCCACATGGAATAGAATATTAAGAATGAAAAATACTAAAAAAAGAAGAGATCAAATTATGAATAATTGTAGTTATATTTATCCTTGCAGGTTCTCCCCAATCATGCTGTCATGAATGCAGTCACTAGGTATGCAGTTGGTGGAGATTTTCACCTTTACACTAGCCACTAATATTTTCTTTTATCAGCGCTTGCAGCAGAAAGGAAGAAAGTTACACATTCACAAGATGCCTACTGAAAAAGGAAGAACTGATTAAAGTTTTCAGAAATTGAATAGGCTGTACAAATTTCCTACCTTGAGCCAGATTCTAGTGAATGTCAGCCCATGATCATACAATAAAACAGCATCCCAAAAGCATGAGACTCCTTTTAGAGCAGTACTTGCAGAAGATCAGACATGCGCAATTATACACATAAAGCTTAGAAGGGCTTTTTAAGTAGGACAGTAGGTTAGGATGCAACCATCTAATCCCTACAACCAAGTAGCAGGCACCTCCAACCAAAATTTAAGGGGGAAAATTCAACCTTCAGAACTTTTCCATTCCATAAAAGTAATGGCTTTTGATTAAGAGGGGACAAAAGTTCTCTCTACATCTTTCTAGGGAAGTGCATTGTAACTAGATAATGATAACATTCGACCTGCATTATTCCAATAGCCACTTACTATAATGATGGACACTTCTTAGTATATCCTACCCTTCATCACCCAAATGCACCATAAAATACTTGTTACTTGGCAGTAAAAGTCCATACCTTTACTGGATGCAGAAAAAAATTACACGACGTATGGTTCACATTTTTTAAAAGAATTACAGTACATGGGATTTAAAACATACTTTGAGCCCCCGAGCTTTTTTGATGCCTTCCTCTTCTTGGAGACCGCATTATGATTGGACGTATCCTCCTTGTTCAAACTACCATGCGAATGTCCACATTCATCGTCTTCAGATTCACTTTCATAACCCCCAGACTCCTTCTCAAACTCTTCATTCATGAGCAGCTTTAAACCCGTCTGCAGAGGCTGCTTCTCTACAAACTCTATTTCTTCCAAGGCATTCTCCGCATCACGCAGCTTACCAGCGTCTCTTGAAGAACCCTGTTTCTTTTTCAATCTGCAGCAAATAAACACTAAGCTAACCAGTTCTTCCTCAGAACGATCAGAAAAAATCAGTACCAGTGCAAAGGTGCATCATTAACTGACCCAACAATGTCCTTGTCCTTGAGTATAGAAGTCGACTCGAAGGGCGGTAGAACATAACCATCCATCTACAATGAACCAAACGACATATCAGGAAGTTCAGAAATACAGTAATGTTGCACAATGGCAACAATCAGTGAGCAATGGATCATCGTAATCAGTGCAATGAGGGACTAAAATCTTCCTAAACACCCAATCACATTCCTTTAGTTCCTTCATTAGTGGCAACTCGCAGACAAGAAGACGAACAAAAAACTAGAAAATCTTGAACCTCATCCAGGAGCACACAGTGCAACTAGCAAACACACGCGGCGGAGATCAGACAAAAAAACCCAAAAACCGCACCGACAGGACGATGCCGTTAGGGCAGGAGTCCCAGAGGTCAAATGCGTGAACGACATGGGAAGCGAGGTCCGAGATCGTCTCGTGGTGCGGCTTCAGCAGAAGCCAGCTCCGCTTCAGCCCTTCCTTCCTCTGCGGCTTGCTCAGAATGCGGCGGTCGTCGAACGACAGCCGCACCCGCACGCCGTCGTCCATCGCGCGCATGCAGGTGGCGGGAGAATCGACGGCGACGGAGGGGTCGACCAGTTGGAGCTCTTAAACCCTCGTCGCCAATCGCCGATGCAGGGGACGGGTCGGGGGTTTTGTGGGGTCTTCTGGAAGTCCGAACCGGGCGTTCCGACAGCAAGCGCTCGGTAAAGCCGGGCCGGCCGGTTCGATCTGTTCAATCCTGAAGCGGCCCGATTCACGGTTCGAAATCGGTTTTCCTTATCCGGTTCTGGCCAGCTCAACCGGTTTAGTATACTATTGTCCGGTTCAATGACAAACTCCTTTTTATTTTATTTTCCCTCCTTGTGGTCAAACTCTATCTATTTAGTGAAAAACGAATGATTTGGTAACACAAGTGATAGATCTTCGTAAAAGTGTGGAACCAAGTCCAACACGTCTTATCTATCTATTGATTGAGTCTTAGATGTTCAATCTTTCGTCGAAATTGGTTTCTAAATATTTCCCTTTTTTTTTCCCCTCCTTGTGGTCAAAGAAAATTTTGAATTGATCTTCGTTTTTAGTTTATTTCAACTTTTCTTACTTCAAAAAAAAAAAGAAAATTGAATTGACTTGGTTTTGTTTGTATCAAAATCAATGTTATTATCCATGTTTTGCACAGGTTTTTTTTTTATCCGAATTTTTCTTCTTTCATACTCTCACATGTTCAATTTGTATATGAAAATAATAAAAAATGCTATAAAGTGAAGTTGAGTTAAATTTATTATATATGTGGATTTAGTTATTTTAAAATATATCTGGCCATCACATAATTGTTGTATGTAGTCAATCATACCACATACTGAAAATGTAATATTTATTGTTATATATCAAAATTTATATTAATATTTTAAAATATTTTCTCTCACAATTTTCCTTCTTCTTAACAAATTTCTATAAATTGCATTTTTGAGATCAGATGTTTGTATTCCCATTAAAAAAAATTCAACAAGAGACAATACTCCCTCAACAATGGTTAAGCCATGTATCACCCCCTCTTGTTCTTCTCACATCGACAGTAAGAGTCATTGGTTTTCGGTCCGATTTGATTTCAAGACGAAATCAAAAATTAAACCAATTCCCAATTTTGGGAATCGGAGACTGGACCTATTGATCTTGGGATTGAGAATCGGACCACACCATTAGTTTGTTCTAATGAAACCGTTAATTGATGCTATATGTTATGAAGAAATTTTTAAAAAAGCTTGTTACTTTTATTGTAAGAAAAGAATCAATAAAAAAAACATATTCAGTTGGTTTAGTCCAATTCTTTTTTAGAATTGGAATCGGATCACCCGAATATCGATTCTACTTTTAGAAATCGAGAATTAGAGACTATATATTTTGCATACCCTTACCCCTTATGTGTGACTTTTCATCTCTCTTATTTGTATTTCAAATCAAAAATCAACTTGTGCAAACTGTCAAGTTAGCTTCATAGCACGTCCAATTTCTTATCCTCAAACTTTTTTTCCTTAGGAATATATATATATATCCTGTGCTGCTTTTGGAATACTTGTTGAACATCTAAAATAAAAAATACATATATACTTTTGTCAAAAAAAAAATTATTATATTAGGCGTAATCAATATATTGAAAACCGAAATTGTTCTTTTTTCTTTTGGTCCAAAAAAATGAAAATTGTTCTCCACAAGACCGTTATCCTTTGGTCACGCTTACTCTTCTCTTCGGGGTGCAAATCGTGTTGGATCTGCTAAATTGCACAGGCATTTCAACCTCTCTCTCTCCTCCCAAAGCCAACGGAAACCCCCCTCCGATCACATCGCCGGTCGGCCGGACGGAACCGCCGAAGCTGGCCTTCAGTCCGAAGCGCGCCATGGCGGAGCTCCGCCACTCGAGCTCCCTCGGGAGCCGGGCCTCCTCCCCGATGAAGCGTGACGACAACTCCTCCCCTCTCGTCCCCGACTCCCGCGCCCCCCTCGACGACAACGACGGCGGCGGCGGCCGCCATTCCTCCCGGGATCGCGACCGCCCGCTCTGGTCGCACCTCCACTCCCTCTGGCCCCAGCACTTCTTCTCCGACGACCCTAGGGTTCCCCCGCACGGCTCCAGGATCCCGATCTTCCTGCTCCTCGTTGTCGCTCTCGTCGGGCTGATCTCGATCTTCTCCATCGTGCATCGCCTGGTGAGTGTGGATTTCCGTCGCCTTCGCGCTAGGTCTTGGGGCTGCTGAGCTGCTAGTGCTCATGTGGAAAAACACTGAATCCTGTGGCCGATCGCGATTGGAGTTCATGAAATAAACCGATCTTTCTGACGAACTGGGAAATTCTGTTGGATGTGGCTCTCGTGTCTTTACATTGTGAAGAATATGGAAGAGCTGTGACTCTGCGCCTAAATTTTGAGCGGCTTTGGTGTTCGGGCTTCATTTTTGCGATAGATCTTTTTAGTTGAAGTATCTTGTTCATGTACACTTTTATCGATTCCCAATATAAGTCCAAACCAAAAGCTTTCGCAAGGCCTCAGGTGTATGAGATCACATTGTGGTTCTTCATGTTAGTTTATGGATGAAATATGTCTTAGTAAATGAGTTCTTCCTGAATCGAAGGCCACATGTAGTGGTCAGCTGGAGTGATAGATGATTCTTATACCAGCACTGCACTAATTCCACCTTGAACACTTTGCAGAATACCCCATACCTTTGCCAGAAAGATGGCATTGTTCTTCATTGCCCTCGTGTAAGTTGCCGGATGATCTTGTTTGAGCTTCTCCATTTCTGCCGTCTCTATGTGCTGCGTCAATGGCTGTTTCTAAATATCTGCATTCTCATGCTAGGTCAAGGAGCCTCCTTCACTCTGGGAAAATCCGTACTCTGCAACCACATCATGGAAGCCTTGTGCCGAGCGTCGTGATGATGGAATATCAAGTATGTAGCCTACTAAGCCTATGTTTTAATCAATACTTCATCACTCTTTATATACAAATTTATATCATTATTAATTTTTTTTGTCTTTTCATGTCTATAACCAAAGAAAAATGACTAAACTTTAGTTATAAAAGATTAAAGAAACTGGTATAGTGAGGGAGCTTGAGATTTGCTATTCTTGAATAAAATATCAGTAACAATGGATGTCTATTAATTAGGGATATCTATAAAAACAATATGCCCCTTGTTGCTGTTTAGATAGTTCTTGATCGGCAAAGATCAGCTTGATTGCCTTTGTTTACATCTGGAAATTTATCTCTTTCCTTTTGTCATGATTGTGTGGGATGTTATTTCTTTCCTTCATGGTTTCAAGATCTCTAACTGAATTATGATAAGTTCCTTCCTGAGAGCCAGCTATGATGTATAAGAACATGCAGTTATAATGATGTCATTAGATCATTAGATGCACCTCGTGGGTAGGTGTTGAACAATGTTCACACAATTACTGTGGACAGAAGCTACACTTACAAAAATCATAATTGTCTTGAAAGCTTTTAAGTTCAATTCTGTGTGAATGAAATGATCATGCCATTAAAAAATATTCCTGCACTTTTTAGCATCATAAAGTGATGCAGAATTCTTTCCTTTTATCCTCTGTACAGATATTCCTCCTGAGAATGAAACAAATGGCTACATATTCATCCATGCCGAGGGTGGTTTGAATCAACAAAGAATTGCAGTATGATTTCTTCTCTATCAATTTCTCAATCTGAATGAGAAAACTCAGCTTATTGGCATATTTGGTTGGATGTCCTTAGTTATCCATGCCTCTACAGCAAGTGCATGCTTCGGGCAATACTGTTCACTCCAGGACAATAGATTCATGGCTTTTTGCATGTGAATCTATTCAAAAAAGGTCTTAGGTGATTGCATATTTGCTAGTTGAGTGCATAAACCAAGTTTTTGCTCCACAAAGTTGGTGACTATTGTTAAGTTCTCATTTGAAGGAATTGTCTCCTAAGTGAAATTTAGTGGTCTCTGAGGCTCAGTATGCTTAGAAGATACCTTAGCTTTATATCCTTCATCTCTCGTTCTGAACTAAGAAGTAAAATCAATTTAGGGGAGTGGAACTTGCACATGGAAACAATAAGATGACCACCGATTGGTAGTTACTACTCACTCGTTCTACATTTCCTGTTTGTTAGGGAAAACTGAAAATGGATTCAGGCAATGCCAGCATAAATTCACCCTCATGTGTTTGATCTATTTTGTGGAGAAGGAAATGCCAAATTGTTATTAAGATACTTTAATTACATCATACTTTTCCTTATGCTTTGAATAGATGCTTTGAATAGATGCTTTGATGGATAGTTCTTGCATAGATTTTCAAATGTTTGCACTATTATATTAATTATGACCCAGACAAATTCGGATTTCTCAGTTTACATGTTAATACTACTAGGAAACTCATAATCTTACTTAGTTGTTTTCTTTTTTACTGGGGTCCTTTTTGTCACAGATGCCTATTGTAAAACATAAGGCATTTCAATAAGAAGTATTTTAGTCCTTTAAGCTATTCATTATGCAATTACGATATCTATGCAGAAAGAATTTATAAATGCAGCCCCTGTACTTGGTGGAAAAGTTGAATAAACGTTTTGGGTTTCTTGATTGGCACAGTTCCCATTCAATGCTTGTTAGCATTGCATTCAGCACAGACAATTTGCAGTTCAGACAAGTATTGACTAGGAAAAGTATTACATTTTTTTGATGTGCTGTTTGTCATTGCTCATCAAGAATATATTGCATATTAATTTAATCTCTTGATCTAGAGCTGGCTTAATGAGAATCTATCTTATTCACATTTCTATATGCAGATATGCAATGCTGTTGCTGTTGCTAAAATTTTGAATGCTACTCTCATTTTACCAGTATTAAAGCAGGATCAAATCTGGAAAGATCAAACGTAAGATGTTTGGACTCTGCACTCATATCTTCTCCTCTTTCATCTTTTCCTGTTCTTCTCAATTAACTAAACTGCAACACCTTTGCTGCATGACAAGGTTTAGTTCAGGCTTTTCTGATATGGCATGGAGTTCATCATTTAGGAGAAATCATTGAATTATGTTATGCATTTTCTCTAACCAACTTTTGAAATTGTTTTTACACAATAGCATTTCTCTAGTTGTCAAGTTTATCTCAGTTTATGTATATTAGACATCTCAATGTGGCTCCAAGCTCAGGCTCTGCTATGAAAGCTTTTCTAGATAGAACTTCAAATAGTTGATCAGTGGACATGGTTCGACTCCCCCTATATAGAATTATCTATGTATATTTTTAGTCATGCATCATTGACCAGTTAACGTCATTATTCAATTGCATATTCATAGATAGGATGACATCCTGTGAAGAAATTCAGATGACAACAAAGAAGATGAAGTTAGGAAGGAGCTTTTATTTGCTTTTATTGGTATCTTGGAACTTCTTGTGTGCTTTTCAATAGATCTTCTCATATCCATGCAGGAAATTTGAGGATATTTTCGATGTGGATCATTTCATTGATTATCTGAAAGACGATGTTCGGATTGTGCGCGATATCCCCAAGTGGTTTACTGATAAGTCAGAGCTGTTTTCAAGCATCAGGTCTGATGACACTATGTTTTGCAGCTTCCGAATCATTTCTGCCAATTACAACTTGTTTTTCACTAATTCAAAGAACTATTGCCAAGAAATAGGCCTAAATATCAAGTAGACTTTTAGAGGTCCTGATATTGTCTTGGTGAAGAAAGCATATCATATAAAGGGGATAAAAATTGTTTGTGAAGATGTGTGTTGGTCTCTCTTTGTCTTTTGTACGGGACATGCAGACATACACATTGCACATATAGAGACTGCTTGTTGGTTGTTTCTAAGTTTCATTGTCAAAAAGGTTGCTTTTGTTGCAAAGTTGGCAGATGACAGATCATAGATTCTGAAAACTATGCCTTCTTTTCTTTTCTTTTTCCAGTTTGCTAAGCAAGTCAATAAAAATGTGGCTGTGTAGTATTTTGTACTGCTACAAATGCATGTGCTGACTCTTTTTATATAGTCTTACAGTCGTTAAGTACTTGATTAGCGTGGCTTTTGATGTGAGCAAAGTGATAGTCCATTAGCATGTCCTTAATTTGGATAAGCAGTTTATGAGGAAGAAGTACGTGAGATATCATTTTGGTTTCCTGTGGCTGATGGTTTCTTAGACCATATATATTTTGTGTATTGAATAGTATTAGATAGAATGTATTGGTAATTAATATAAATTATATTGATGGAAATATCGAGCTTGTTGGACACTGATTGATTTAACCTTTGGGAAACTTATTATATAATAATCCAAAACTACGAAGGTCTGCCTTTTGGGAATTGTTGGTTCAAGTTGTGAACCATCGAGTTAAAGAACATCCATTACCTGTTTTTGGCAATACCAATGAAAAGCTGTGTTTTTCAACTTGTGT
The DNA here is from genome assembly GCA_014182895.1 of Angophora floribunda. Lineage (NCBI taxonomy): Eukaryota > Viridiplantae > Streptophyta > Magnoliopsida > Myrtales > Myrtaceae > Angophora > Angophora floribunda. The sequence goes on from CM024712.1 coordinate 20,074,333, forward strand.
TCAATTTGCAAGTATTACGATATGGTTGGTGGTTTACTTGGAGTAGCATGTGGCATTAATGGCTTGAATAATTGTTTGTCTCTTAGACGGACAGTGAAGAATATTCCAAAATATGCCCCTGCACAATTTTACATTGACAACGTTCTACCTCGCGTCAAGGAGAAAAAGATAATGGCGCTTAAACCTTTTGTTGATCGTCTTGGGTAAGTTACTTATTTACATATATACATTGATTTTCTGTCATTATGAGGTCCTCATGCAAAGTATGTTTATGTCCCTTCTTATCATTGATCCTTTCTTGATTAGGTATGATAATGTTCCCCCAGAAATCAACAGACTTAGGTGCAGGGTGAATTACCATGCTCTGAAATTTCTCCCTGATATTGAAGATATGTCAAATATACTGGCATCAAGGATGAGAAACCGTACTGGCAGTCAGAATTCTTACATGTATGCAACTGCATCACCTAATATCTGCTAAACATTTATTGGGTTATAATGCCTCATGGACCTGACTGTTTTTTGAAACAGGGCGCTTCATCTTAGGTTTGAGAAAGGGATGGTTGGCTTATCTTTCTGCGATTTTGTGGGGACAAGGGAGGAGAAAGCTAAAATGGCCGAATACAGAAAAAAAGAATGGCCTCGGCGGTATAAAGTGAGTTGGGGGGAAAAGGTTTTGGCTCTTTACGTTAAATGGGAATTAAAAAAGTTATGCACTCCATCATGTCCTTCGGTTTCTCTTGCCTGCAGAATGGTTCTCACCTATGGCAGCTGGCCCTGCAGAAGAGGAAGGAAGGTCGATGTCCTCTTGAGCCAGGGGAAGTTGCTGTAATTCTGCGAGCAATGGGTTATCCCAAGGAAACTCAAATATATGTTGCCTCTGGGCAGGTATATGGTGGTCAGAATCGATTGGCACCGCTAAGGAACATGTTCCCCAATCTGGTGAGACCTTTATTTATTTGTACTATACCATTTAGAGTCTCTAATTAAGTTGGTGAGTGGCCAGGAAAATTAGATAGTATTTCATCTTGACTTGCTAGTTTCTCTTAAATCTTGCAAGGGGCAGTGGTTCTTCTTTTTCCAGCATGAATAATACTCCTTGTTTGTCATTCTACAATTTTGCCATTTTCTGATGTAGTTGCAATTTAGCTACAAAGTACTGCTACTATTTAGTTTTGGCACGTCCAGTTAAGTTATTACATATATTATCAAGGTAGATAGAGGCTTGAGGGCTGGAAATGCCTCCTTTTGAAGTATGTCCAAGAATATTGAAGTAGTGGATGATATTGTGGCTTAAAATTGAGCATGGGCTGTGAGTGGCAAAGGAAGAGATTGATTTCTTTTGCAGTTTCTTTGATGGTTGCTTCCTTTCGTCACTTATTTGGACTATCAAGCAAAACCGTTTTGCATGTCATTTTTTCTAAAACACACAAGTACAATCTTATGCATACTGAAATGTATGAAAGTTGCAAGGACAATCAGATTATAGTATAGTGTATTCAATTGGGAACTGTCTTTTAATAGTTCTGACAGAAAAAAAGGCAACATTTGAATATCTGTGGTGTTTCATGGAAGATTCGATTCAGATTGTGATTGGGGCTCTTTGCTTGGTAATGTGTTTATCTTGTCAATGGTGAGATGCACACCAAGAAGCTTCAAAAGTCTATAATGAGCATGTATAAGCATGGAGTCTGATAATTTGAAACCCACACTTACATCACACTAAATAACAGGTGACAAAGGAGGAGCTGGCGACAAAGGAGGAGCTTGATGGCTTTAGAAAGCACGTGACAAGCTTGGCAGCCCTTGATTTTCTGGTATGCTTGAAGTCCGATGTTTTTGTGATGACCCACGGAGGCAATTTCGCTAAATTGATCATTGGGGCACGGAGGTACATGGGCCACCGGCTTAAATCGATAAAACCTGATAAGGGCCTCATGTCTAAATCTTTTGGTGATCCCTACATGGGTTGGGCGACATTTGTTGAGGATGTTGTTGTAACCCATCAGACAAGGACTGGATTGCCTGAGGAGACATTTCCTAATTACGATATTTGGGAGAATCCTCTGACTCCTTGCATGTGTAGGGCTTAAAACAAGAATCTTCTTATGAACTAGCCTGGCAGAGCGTTCATTTTAGATGTGCAGTAAAAAGGGGACGGAAAACTCCATTCGCCATGCAAGATGTGAAGAGATTGTGCCATAAGTCCGACACGATTCTGTGAGTTGGCGAAAGAGGTTGGATTTTGGATTTTGAGTTCATTTGTTCGAGTAACTGACCTGCAGGACTCGGCTCTCCACATTATTGCTGAGGTTCTAGTGCATTACAGCATTCACTCATGTCGTGGCGCAGGGACCCCCAGTATCAGCAATCGAATGGTTTTCTAGTTTTAGCATTTCCGTTCTAGCGGATCTTGTGAATCGATAACCTGTAAAGCACTTAAAAATAAGCAAGAGAGCAATTTTTTCGTTTTTTGGTTGACGGAACAGAGCTGACTGTGCCAATGATGTAGGACGAGCTCGACGGCAGGTCCCTGCTCATTCTTTCGGTCGGACTCGGGAATCAATCGACCGGTTCAGGAGTCACGAGGTTACTGACACTCTTTATAGTAATGAAATACAGTTGATCTCTCTCTCTCTCTCTAAAATAGATAGTTAAACCTGATTTCGTTGTGCGTATTAAGTTGGTGTTAGTATGGTAGAGGGTTTATCTTCTCGGTTGACGTTGGAACTTGGAAGCAACTTTTCTGTGGGAACCAGCGACTTGACTCGGAAAGATCGGTAATATCAAGCCCTGAAAAATCTACAGGACCGCAAGATAAAAGTGCACGCGTTACAGAAAAGGATGCCTCCGAAAGAATAAAATAGCAATAAATTGCAATTAATTATATATTAAGTTAAGAAAAATCGCCATTGGGTTATGATATGTAGGAAATGTTTTCGGAGCAAGTCCTTTTTTTTTGTGCCTTTTTTGCTAGGTGAGGTCTTTATAGTTTTCAGTTTTAATAATGCAAGCTCTTTCTAAAATCAAGTGGATTCCTGTTGTAACTTTATTATGTTTGAAAGTTGTATTCAAAGTAATTCAAACGGGGGACACTAAATAAAATAACTTATTTTCTTTAACTCCTCTCTTCCTCTCTTCCCGTCGAGTCAGTGGGTTGATCCAACTTTCAATCCGACTCATCGATTTCTAGATCAGTGGATCCCTATTTTTAGAGTAGAAATGGATTTTTCTAGTCATATCTTTATTTTTTGATCCTTAAAAGATTCAAGGTTAAAAAAACAGATGAAAAATTCATCCTAAGACGGAAGATTTTGCAATGTCATCTCATATTCCCTCTTATGTGGGAAAAAAAAATATCCACTTTGGAATTTAGAGGGCCTTCGATGGTGAAGATAGACACTACTTCAGTACTTCGATATTGGCTATTGTCGGGTGGGATGGTTCCAAGTTTGGGATGAGGAGGTGGTTCTCATAAGAGAACCTACTAGGTCGACTTGCATTTATGTCGACTTGGTACTCTTGATTACGAAATACCATGCTGTCCGGCTTCATTTTGCCGAATCTTGTTGCATAATGTCTAGATTTACAATCAATCCATCATAACTTGTAGAAAACATAAAATCATCTTTTATATAACAAAAATAATACCCTTATTCTCACCGAAAATTTGATATCCACGAACATCGCCTAATAGCTCTCTCGCTTTCATGCCATAGTGTTTGAAATTGGTGATCCATTTTCAACAAAATCTATAAACTACTTGCTTAATCATGAAGAGAACTAGGAGTGACCAAGTTGAAGAGGAAGACTTGAAGTCAAAAATCCAGCTAGCTTAATCAAGAAGCAAATACACTTGTTCAGAAGTGTTTAGAATGGCGGTTGCTAGCTGAAACTAGAAGACTCACGTAGGAATAAGCAAAAGCCAAATTGGAGAAGATTCAGCAAAAGAAACCTTGAATAAAAGTCAAGAATAGCTGCTGAAAAAGAAAAAGAACGTGGGCAACAAGAAGTCAAGTGGAAGAAGGAAAGCTTCAGTCAAAAAGTTGAAGTCAACTATGTTAGATATGAAGAAAAACTCATGTGACATTATGTCGGTTGTAATTGCCTATAAATAGGCTTGTAGTTCATCATTTGTAAATGTGTGAGGCTTAGCCTCCACCGTGCATGTGAGAGGCTTAGACCTCCGCCGCATGTGTGGGTGAATCCTTCACCACATCTCTTCCATACTATTTTGTTACACTAAATAAACTATCCATATCATGTCCCATAAATATTGCATATATTCCTCAATCATCCCTTGTCTATCCTCTACCAAATACATATTATGCACATACACTTGCACACATCAAAACACAAACTATCAACCATAGTAAAACCACGCTTTTGCAAACATCCAATTTTTTAACACATAGATACCCCATCCGCAAATTCTTTTCCATCTTTACTTGCTAAAAACCATCCAAATCCATATCTAATTTTTGGAATATTGCAGGTTGTGATCTATACTATTTGGACTATAATATAAAGCGAAGAGAACATCCTACTTTTAGTAGAGTCAATCTTGTTTTTCTTCCACACATATCATCAATTAATTATTTTACAGATGTTTAAATCATGGACAAATGAGTAAATCGATAATTTTATTAATTTCCTCACTTGTTTCACCGTTAAAATCAGATTTTATTTATTTCAAATCTTAATTTTTTTTCCATTGTCTAATGTAATATTTTGTCATAAGTGCCTTTGCTAAGTTTTTTTTATGTACATTTTTGCATATATACCCAAGGCATGTGCACATTTCTTGTACAATGCCTTTTATGCTCTAAATGGATAGGAAAAAACATAAACCTGAGCATATCCTTAAAAGGCTCAAGGGGAAAAATCCAGGAGTAGACCACTTACCCTAATTCTTGGAGAGTCCTTCGTATTCTTTGGTCCTAGAGAAAAAAATATCTAGAGTCAGCTAAGAGTGTTGGGATGGGCTCCTTGCCGTCAAAAAATAATTTGAAGATTCTTGCAACCCATTGGGAGCATAATTGCTGGATAGGTGGAGGTAATCTCAATAGGCGAGAAACCACCCTAGGAAGGTAAGAGGAGAAAGGTTAACATGTAACCTTAGCCTTCTTCCCGATGAAGTCAACTTAGCAAGGGTACCAATTTTGCTCCTCCAAAGGACACAAAATCGCCTTAATTTTGAGCAGGCGATCTCATGAAATTAGATTTATGAAGAAATAATCCTACACGAATCCCACGACACTAATGTCAGAGATCCGCTCTTAGACTGGTAGATAAAGTCGTGAATGCTGAACATGATTCAAATCCTACTTAAATGTAATACCAAATTTAACAACGAATCCATTAAAAAAATAAAAATATGTTGGGGTTGTTTTTTATTATAAATTGTTTGATCAATACCATACTATAATATTAGTTATCATTCGGGCCTTTTTCTTTCCCAAATAGATTTTGTCTGTAAAAGTACTTCTCGAATAAATCTAAATTTCCCTAAATGCACCCCCTAGACATAGTTTGTTTTGTGATTCCTTTTAGTGAAGATGCATGCCATACACAATTACTAATAATGCAAGATGCGATTTCTTAATATGTTTATTTATTACATGGGATCAATGGAAATAAAAGTGCAAAATATAGGAATTACATAATAATGCAATCAAATGTCCGAAAATGCATCAAAACATCTTATTCATGAAAATTATAATTTCTCTAACATGGCAATTATCATGGTGCAAATAAAATATGAAATTTGCTCTTAATATGCAACATATGAAAAAGTATCAGTATGCTTAAAAATGCAAAGGTGAACACAATTAGACATGCATATATGATTTCTTCTATTCGTATATGCAGAATCTCTAATTATTCTGAATATGCGATTTACTAATCATGCGCTAATTAAGAATGTAAATCTAGCATGTCGATCTAACGTTCAAACCTAATATGTATAGTATATAAATATATAAAACTAACCACATGGAACTGCATGCAGACATAACATGATAATGATAGCAAATCTAAAATGAATACCTGATGAATTTTTATATAATTGAAATTTAAGGTGGTGCAAACTGTTAGACCTAATTTAGATTATGCTGCTGGAAATTGATCTATATTAACATGCAAACCAAAATTTCAAAAACACGATAACGTAGTCAAACAACAATCTCATGAAACACCCTTATCGAAATAAGCTAAAACAGTGCAAGTTACCACGCCAATTACAATATATTCACGAGAGAATATTATACCAAAATTAAATGCAAAGGCAATTGGTTTGGATTTAATCATATACGAGCTGCTCCGCATTCTCGGTTCGGGTTATGAATGGACTTGGGGAAAAAAAATTCGAATAGGATCAAAGTAGATTATTATTAGGCTCACATAATTTGAATTAATCAAAATTTTGGAAACAAATTTTAACCAATTTTCTCCCGTTCCTCTTCTTATTTCCAGCTGAATTTCCTTGCACTTTCCTTTCCTCTTATTTGGTCAAAATTCACGTTTCCTATCTTGTATTGCTGAGATTCCTTGCCTTTGGGTCATTAACCTTCCTGATTTGAAACACCACATGCATTGCACACGCACTTTTCAATCGGGAAAATTGTCTAAAAAGTCTCAAATTTATTGTACGGTAGCTAATTTAATCCTGAGCTTTTTGAAAACTTGTCAATTTAGCTCTAAATCTTTCGATTATGCCAATTTAGTCCGAAACTCATAAATTATTTGCCGAACTAGTCTTAAACATTTTAATGAATCGTCAATTTAGTCTTTTTGGCTAATTTTGAACATACATCATTGACAAACGGCTGAGTCAATGCTAGTTGTCCTATGTGTTGTGGACAAAAAATTTCTGAATTTTTACACATGGCCAACCAGGCAGTCAGCTACTTGTCGAGGGCTGGCAACCTCCTCGGGCCTTTGGTGAGTGCTTGCAAGTCATTGTTGGACTTGGCAAGAGCTCGTGAGTCCTCATTGTGGCCGGCGAGGGTGTGCGAACCCTCATAGGCCCCAACGAGGGCATCACGGCCCTCACCCACCCTCATTGTGGTGGCAAGGGTCGCAATGCTCTCGCCTGACCAGATCTGGTGAGGATGTTGCAGCCCTTGCCCAGGTCATCGTGGTCCCATACTTGTTAATTCTATTTCTAATAGAAAGTTTGATGGTTATAGTTATGAAATAGATGGTTCATTGCAATATTTTCTGGTAATTTGACAGGAAGGATTTAGGTGCCATTATGCTGAACTAAATTACTTGATGTTTGTGGCCAAAAAAAAATAAAAATTACTTGATGTTTGTCCATTGGATTCATAAGATCCCCGCAACTATTCCCACGAGTGCTTCCCATGGGTTATAAGTTGCTGCTCTCGTTGAAAACGGTGAAGGAGAGGTAATTTTCTGCCTTGCCATTGTCATTTCTCGTATTAGGAAACAAAATCTTTGTGCCAAAATTTTATCACTTTGAAAGTGCCCTCTTGGTGGAATTTTTCCTACATAGACAAGTATTAGGAAATAAAATCTTCAATTTTCCGTTTCACAACTAATTTAAAGCTTCCTATACTCCATTAGGTCCAGTTTCGCCAATTCCTTGCCGCTCTACAAAAGCATACACTGCGTTCGACATATACTAATTATGACTCCAACCTTAATTATCCTTTCTTTTCATCCCACGAAACTCGTAAGATACAATACCCGTGTCGCACCAAGCTAACATGAATTGGCGCGTTTAACAAACTTTCCTTTTCATGGAATTATTCACATGGTCACTTGATTGAGTTTAACTACTTGTTGATATGGTCCGGCTGACATGCTTATAATTTCCCATGTCATGTAGGCGGAAGACCTTTGCTTAGTTAAAATCTTGCGTACGAAATTAATATATATATACATGTGATCCTATTTCAACATAATATTAGAGTCAAGTTCTACTTCGTTTTATTTCTATGTACATCTCTCCGTTCATCAAGTTTTGCATGTTGTTCCTAATCTGGTTTACATGTGAGAAGGGATGTTATATCATTTGTCTACTGAATTTATATTTTTTTTTTATATGTAGTTTCTCTCCATTTATAAGTTTAATATTTTGGATGACATTCTAATATATTCAAATGTAATTAAGTAGAGTTTGAACCAGCCACGGATCCACCTTTTTTGAAGAGAAGTTAATCTGAAAGTCAACAAATGATAAAAGTTTTAATTATAGGAAGGACTTGATTTAACGGGGGGCTCCACCCTCTACTAACAAAACACCCGATTACACTATAATTTCACTATACTTTTACAATGGGATGATAGCATAAATGGTTCATGAACTTTGATGTAATGTATAATGTCGTTCATAACCTTTTCTTTTGTGTAATGTGTTCCTAAATTTTAGCTTAATATGCAATATCGTCCTTAAACTTTTAATTTGTTTAGTGTCATCCCTAAATTATCGATAAATGTTTAATTTAGTCCTTAAATTATATGAAAAATAGACCTAATTCCCTAATTCCCTAATCCTTAATTTGATATTTAATCCCAATTCTACCCCAAACTATTTTTTGTCAAAAAAAAAGCCTAACTTAAAGTCCAATCTAAATCCATCTTGAACTTTTCAGTGAAAAAAAAAAAAAAAAAAGGCCTCAACTTTACGTTTAGTTCCAAATTTATCCAGATTTTTTTTGTCTAAGAGAAAAATCACCAATTTTTACTCTAACCCCCAATCGACCCTCGTCAGCCATTTGTCCAAAAATAATCATTACTCATCCTTAATTTCCATATCTTAGAACAGTCTTATTTTGGAGATAATTTTCCATGTCACGTCGTTGATGTGGATTTGTTGTCGACGTGGAAGTACCATGTCAAGTTAGGACTAGACCACGGGTGTAGATTTGAGGATATAGTCAAAGTTGGTGATGTTTTTTAAATAAAACAAAATTCGGGGTAGATTGAGACTAAACTTAAAATTTGAGATTTTTTTGAGATAAAAAAAAGTTCATGGCAACTATGGAATTAGACCTAAAATTTGGGGTTTTTTCGGAGACAAAAAAAAAAGAGTTCAACTAAACTTACTGTTGGGGGCTTTTTAGGAAATTAAGCCGTGAAAAATATTTAAAAATTCAAGAGCCATGTTGAACTTGACCAAAGTTCAGAGATCATATCGAAAAATTAAAAGTTCAAGGACAATATTAGACACTGAATCAAGATTCATGAATTACATTAAATAAGCTAAAAGTTCAGAAATACATTACATGTTAAAATCAAAATTTAGAGATTATTCGAGATAAGAACAGCGGGAGTGCCAAAACTTGGCACAAAGGGACACTTAAGTGCCAAAACTTGGCACAAAGGGACACTTAAGTGCCAAAAGTTACAAAAGGTACACTTAAGTGCCACTTTTTTTAAAAAATGGATCACTTGAGTGCCAAGTCGTCGGAGCTCAGCCGGAAATCCTACGTGGCAATTTTTTATTAATATTCTTGCCAACGTGGCTCGCCGGAGATCCACCTCGCCTAACCCTCACCCAAAACGACGCCGTTTCCATAGACGGACAAAGCAAAGGCCCTAAAACTGGCCAAAACGGCGTCGTCTCCCCATTTTCATCTCATATTGCCGACTAAATCCCTAAATCAGCCAAATCCCCCAAGAAGAGCTCGAACCCTAATTTCAATTTGCCCCAAAAATCCCTCCAGCACTCGAATTATTTCAATTAACCCCAGATCCCATCGAAGCGAAGGAGAAGGCAAGCGCGAATTCGTCTATTGTTGTGGGTTACCGAGCGCTGAATACTGGAAATGGAGAGCAGAATTTTAAGCAGCAGCTCGAATTCGTCTCATCAAAGCGACGGAGAAGGCGAGCACGAACGTTTCTGTTATTGTGGGTTGCCGAGTCCAAGAAGAACATCGTGGACTCGAATGAATCGTGGGAGAAGATTCTATGGATGCGCTAGATATAGAGAAGGGTCAAAGTGCAAATACTTCAAATGGATCGACGCGAAGTTCTCTGACCGAGCGACAGAGGTGATATTAGACCTACTTGATGGGCGGCGTCAACCTCCATCTACGTTCGTGGACGACTTGGACGACGTTGACTCAAAGCAAGTTGAAGCATCTTCGGCTAATTATTTGAAGAATGAAGTCTCAAAGCAAGCTGAAGTATCTTCAGTTAATTATTTGTTGAAGAATGAAGTTTCAAGAATGAAAATTGAACGGAAGTGTTATCAAATGTTTATTATAGTGTTGTTTTGTTATATAGCCTACTTAATGATCAAATGTAAAGCACTTGAAGATAAGAAGAAGTTTCTTCAGCTGCCATAGTTGAAAATGAGTTGATAAATGTAATCGTTTTGGATTAAATGTAGACTATTTTATTTGTGTTTGTGTTGTCCACACCATCGACCGGCTTTGAGGGAAGTCAAGAAAAGGGAATGATGAGATGATACACATGTAGCTGGTTTAGGTTTGCTGCTTGCTGCCATAGGGAGGTCTTGTTCTTATTCGCAATGTTAACCTTAACCCAGCTGAACTGGAGTTGGTTTAGGTTTGTTGCTTGCTGTATCATAGGATAGGCACGAGCTATTACTTAAGTGCCATAAGTTGTATTTAGTGATCACTTTAGTGCTAGTCAAATTAAAGAAAAGATCACTTAAGTGTCAGGTTATTGTTGAAAGTGATCATTTAAGTGCCAGTCAGTGCTTAAAAGTGAACACTTAAGTGTCAACTTCTCCAGGAAAGGAGCACTTAAGTGCAGGTTACCAGCTCTAGTACGGACTGATGCAAGATGTGCAGAATGCACACTTGTATCAGGTGCTGCACAAACCCCCCAAACCACCACTACAGGCCCACCACCAACAGGCATGAACCTTCAACACAACCAGCTCTAGTATGACTAGAATATGAACCACCACCACCATCATAGCATGATTGCACCAAGCACCACCTGGTGCAAGATGTGCAAACTGCACACTTGCACCAAGTGTTGCAGGGGCCTCTTGCATCACCACACACCCACCACCAATAATCACCAACCATCAGTAGAGCAAGTAAAGCAGAATGTAAATCAAAAATATCAAAAACACAACAACAAAAATTGATAAGTAGCAAGATCATTCCATTGATATCTGATTTCAAGTCTCACCAACATAGTGACAAACCAAAAAAAATAAAAAAATCATCCACAACAAGTTGTAACAAAACCAGCCCTTCTTATCAATCAATATCAATATGCATAGGCCCCCTTGTTCGTGCTCCTTTCGATGGACCTCGATTCATTATCCTTGCACTCTTTCTAACTGGACGTACAACTTCCTCTTCAACTGTCTCTTCATGCACTGATTCAGATGGAGCTGCAATTGTCTCAGGATGAACTGATTCAGATGGAGCTGGTGCTAAGTTGTTGGTCTTTCTTGTTGGCGCAATCGATGTCGTCTTCTTTTTTGGCGCAACCGATGTTGTCTTCTTTGTTGGCGCAGCCGATGTTGTCTTCTTTTTTGGCGCAGTCGATGTCGTTTTCTTTTTTGGCGCGGCCGTTGATTCTTGAGTAGGGCCTTGAGAAATAAGAACCTCCGAACTTCTCCCGGGCTAAAAAAACACAAGTAAATTATAAGCAAAAGTTCGCACAATTTATTAAATGTAGGCAATAAAACTTACATTGAGAATGACTGTTCCAATACGGTCATCTGTATAAAGGCCATAACCATATTGTCTTAGTCTCTTCCCAATAGCCCCTCTTGTTCAAATTGGAGCATCACGTTCAGTATCTTGTGATTTATTATCCCTTTTTTTGGCCTGTGATTTCTTGGGCCCTTCTTTTTGCCCTTTAGTTGGCCCTTCATGTGGCTCTTCTAATGGCCGTTCAGCTTCAGTTACATTTGGCTCTTCAGGTGCAACAGGGGCTTCTTCAACCAATTGTTCAACTAGGCGTCTTCTGGGTGGCCTTCTTGTAGCTAGCCCTTCAGCTGGCCTTTTGGTAGCTAACCCTTCAACTGCCCTTCTTCTAGTTGTCCTTCTCGTATCTAGTCTTTCAACTTCACCAACCCCTTCACCTAGCCCGTGTGGTAGCCCTTCTATTGGCCTTTCTGTTGTTGGCCCTTCTGTTGGCAATCGAGCTGGAGCTTGCCCTCTTCGAACCTAATAAAGACATTATGAACATAACATCAGCCCATATAATAACGTAAAGGAAAACTAAAGAAGTCATTGAACTTACTGGGTATTTTTTCCTCAGCTGAGGAATGGTCGACTGAACTGGCCCTTGTGCAGTTTCAACCAATCCTTCGGGTACAACTGGAACCATTTCAGCCAATCCTTCAAGTGTCCTATTCGTCACCTGACAAACACATTAAAAATACCTGCTAATTATGCTATGTACAAATATGTAATAAACCAAAAATAACATAAACAAAAATATCATAACTTACGGGGTTTCTTGTCGTTGACTGATGAATAGTGGACTCACTTTGCCCTTTTGTTTGGCCTTCAGTTATCGTTCTACCTGTCCCTTCACTAAGCCCTTCCACTGGCCTCTCACCTGACTGTTCTTGCTGCTTTCTCAATTGACAACCTTTAGTATTGTGCCCTGCTACATGGCAATAAGAGCATGTCATCTTCACACCTGTCCTACTCATTCTTTGTTGACCCAAGACCTCCCCCTCTGACATTCTTCGTCTTCATTTTGGCCTTCCCATTTGCTTCTTTAGTGGCAAAGGTTGAGGTGCTTCACGATTTGTTGGCTCCCAAAACTTGCTACTTCTGATTGGCTGCATCATGAATTGGTATGAAGCAAGATATGTCGTTTTCTTGTACCAATTATCAATATAATCGTCCACGTTATGGCCTTTCAATTGGATGGCACATATGGCATGTACACAATGAATTCCACTTAGTTGCCATGCTCGACATGAACAATTTCTCCTACCTAGATGGACAACATACTTATCAAAACCCTTCATTATCTCATATCCTTCATCCCCATTCCAGATGGGATGACAATATCTACTTGCAGCCAAGTTCTCATCCAATTTCTTGGCAATCCTAGAACCATATTGCCTAGTCCACTTCGCAGCCTCATCTCTTTGTTTGTAGAGCCGAGTCATGACCAATACTCGTATATCTTCAAGCATTGAGATGATTGGTTTGCATCTCGCATCAATTATTCTCCCATTGAATACTTCACATATGTTGTTGTCGACGTGATCGCACTTGAATTGCTCACTGAAGAAGGCCTTGCACCAATGCTTCGGTTCTGTCTTGAATAGTGCATCAGAGCCTTCTTTGGTCAACTGAACCAATCCTTCTTTAGCCATCCTAAAGTCAGCCATGTTTGTGCTCTTTGCTAGCTGCCAAAATTGCAATTGTAGCTTATCCCCTTTATAGGTCTTTGCCCAATTTGCATATATGTGCCGTGCACACATTCGATGTTCGGCATAGGGCATCAACTCGGCCAATGCCGGAACGAGTCCCTACAATAATTTCAAACAAGAAATGTAAGAAAATAGCATGTTGTTAATATCAAAAAATAAACAAATTACTATGACATTACCTTTTGTTGGTCGCTCATAAATGCCCATCATTCCCCATTTGTTATATCCAAGTCAGCCATGAGATTTTTTAGGAACCAAGACCAATTGTCCTTGTTCTCTTCTTCACAACAGCCCAAGCCAATGGAAACATTTGGTTGTTCGCATCTCTTCCAATTGCAGCCAGCAATTCTCCTTTGCACAAGCCCTTTAAGAAACAACCATCCAATCCTATGATCCGTCTACACCCGGCTAAAAATCCCTGTTTGCACGCATCGAAGCACACATAGAACTTATCGAACTTAGTTCCACTATCGGAAGTGGCCTCTCCACGACCTCAACAAACACTCTACTTGAAGGGTTTTGCACCCTACACTCCCAAGCATAATCCCACACTTGCCCATATTCCTCACCATACTGACCAATGAGTACCCTCATCACCTTTTGCTTCGTTCTTTTGCACTGATTCTGGGAAACATTAATGCCCACACGCTCCCTCACCAACTGCTTGAACTGCACACTGTTCATTTTGGGCATCAACTTCATCAGATCAAAGAACTGCTTCGACGACCATGCAGTTGTTACCCTTTTGTTATCAAATGCAATGGAACAACTATGTTCCTCTTAGAAAGACCTAATCTGGAAGGATCCACTCCTCTTAACAAACGCGCCGTAGATCTTTCATGGACAATTTTGCTGTGAACACCTAGCTCTTACAAAGGCTTTAGTGTTTCTAATGAAGTCAATATTCCTTTGTTCAGCAATGGAGTGCTTCAGTATAGCTTTCCTAAATTGTTTGGCATCTTGGAATTTCATACCTACTGACAAAGAAGGGAAACAACGATGGATCATAAGAAGGAAACTTACTTTTCCTTCTACGCACAGGTTGTTCATCTTCTTCAAGCTCGCCCTCGGAAGTAGCATTGTCGATGCTTTCTTCATAATCAGTCTCTTGACCAGCAACACCAGCATCTACAGGGTCAACACCAGCATCACCAGCATCTACAGGGCCAACACCAGTATCACCAGCATCTACAGGGCCAACACTAGCATCACCAGCATCTACAGGGCCAACACCAGCATCTACAGGGCCTTCAGCCCTATTTGGAGCTTCATCAGCTACTTGCAAAGCTGCAAATTTATTGGCCAAAAAGTCCATTTGCTTTCTCCTTGACTGTACAAGCTCCTCGTCGTCCTCATCACTTAAGAAATTATCAACGGCCAACCCTTCATCGTCATCATCACTGGATTGAGCTACTTCTCAATCTAATCCAGTGATTGTGATATTACCACTTTCCTGTCTATCTTGTTGTCCTTCATCCCTACCATCTCCCTCTTCTCTTACTTGGGTGCTCTCTCCATCATCTTCGTCCTCAGACTCACTATTGTACTCAACGTATACTTTCGCTTCTTCGCCATGAAGATAATGGTATAAAACATCTCTAAATCTATTATCATCTTCTAAGCTTCTCAAACCATCTCTCAAACCCTTCCCTAGAACACAATACAGCAACTTTTGTATTTTACAAGGCAAATATGTCACTATATCCCTAACAAACCCAATATAAGATGCCTTCTGTACTTCGACAAAAATAGTGCCCTCGTTTCCCCCCTCATATTCCCACTCGTCCTCCCCAATGACAAAGTCCCCTCTGTAGCAAACAATAACAACAACACAATCTTTATTATAAGCAATTTCTGTAAGCAAGGAAAAAAGAAAACAATTAACTTTTTGGGACCACATCAACAAGAGACAATTGACAATTGCAATTGCACATGGAGGTCCCCACACTGTCATACACTTTATTAAAGAAAGAGGAGCATCTGACTATTAAAATAACTTTCATTATAAAACCAACAAATAGAGGTCCCCACAACAAGGACAACTCCCCCACGATACCCATTTTAATATGTCGATTTCAAAATGACCAGAATTCCCCACAACAACCACTCCAAGCCCTAAAAATCGCTATCGCACATTACAGAATATCCCATCGGAGCCTTAAAAATACCCGCTGAGGCATCATTATATCCAACAGAGCCCTCAAAAGGCCATCGCATATCACAAAACCATATTCGAGCCCTAAATCGCACATCACAGTAGCATACCGGCCCTAATTTTTTCTCGGCCGAGCCCTAAATTGCCAATGCGAACCCTTCAATTACTCTAGCACTACATTTGAGCCCTAAATCGTCTATCACAATATCATACGAGCCCTATCTTACCTAGTCAAACCCCACATTTCACAGTCGAGCCCCAATTTTTCCATTCGAGCCCTAATAGACAATTCCGAACCCTAATTTCATCCATAGAGAGATAAAAGCACAAACCTCAGCCAGCGAACGACGGTGAGTGAACGACGACGGCGAGCGACGACGGCGACGATGAAGTGCCTTCTCCTCTATGAAGATGAACGGTGATGAAGACAGGACTGAGCTGGCAACGAAGACAGGAGTGACCCCGATGTGTTTAGCCAAAGTAAGCTAAACGACGTCGTTCTTTCTTGTGAAAAATCGACGTCGTTTAGCTTGCACGAGCCCACCTGTATTTTTATAGTCCACGTCAGATAATTTTCATATGCCACATGTGTTTTTTTTTTCCATA
This sequence comes from Angophora floribunda, assembly GCA_014182895.1. Taxonomy (NCBI): domain Eukaryota; kingdom Viridiplantae; phylum Streptophyta; class Magnoliopsida; order Myrtales; family Myrtaceae; genus Angophora; species Angophora floribunda. The sequence goes on from CM024712.1 coordinate 20,090,451, forward strand.
ATTGCCACCTAAGTAAAGTTTGTAGTCGGAAAATGCCACGTATGCATTTTGGTCGGATTTTCTCGCCGTTGGCACTTAAGTGATCCCTTTTGCTCCTCGAGATTATTCATATCATTTTTCCATATCTCACTAATGTGAAGTGTAACCTTTGTAAGTAGGGGAGCTACTTGGATCACTGACATTTGGTTACAAGTAACCTTACCAGGCAGTCTAGTAATCTAGGTGGACCGACAAGACTATATTCCTTATTTTTATATATTAGTATATGCATATCCAATGCCCTCCAATTCCCTATCATATATATTTTTTTTCCAGAAAGGAGGGAATATGGGGGATTCTTGTGAGGAGTCTTTCTTCTTCTCCTAATGAAAGTCTTATTGAGTTTTTAAGGATATGCTCATATCCAAAAACGAAGAAATGATGTATGAACGGAAAAAAAGAGGATAAGGTGACGACCCCAAAAGTCAAGAGGATTCGGTCTGCCGGTTCATTTAATTTTCCTTTTCAACAACCCATTTGGCATGCATTTCGAGAATTTGTAATGGTGTGTTGCCTGCGGTCAACATAAACAAGCACATCCACATCCACATCCCCTCCTACTCTCAGTTGGGGTGACGGGGACATTGCAATTTCCTAGAAATTCACAGGTAGCCAAATACTCGAATTAAAAATAAACAAACTTTTTTCTTGGTCAAAAATCCAAAAAAGGCCTGGTTGGTGAAAACCAAAATAAGAGCAACCTGTTCACTCATTTACAAATCAAATTGAATAGATACGAGAAAAATAATCCAGTCGAGCTCCTGCGGTTTCATTCAATCAAACGGTCATTTGGATTGAAATTGAGATATTGGTACAAATTCTTCCCTTATGAGATTAGACCCAACATGGGCCGAGTCTCGAGTTATGTATAACAAATAGTCGAGTTGAGCTAGTCTTAAACGATGCATGTAGTATCTAATGCCTCGTGAGGCTCAAGCTTCTTGTCGGCATCGGCACCGGGTTCCATCAGGGCCACTACACCTGCCAGCACGAATAAAAAAGAAGGAGGACAAGAACGGACTGGGAATTAGGGCATTTCAAAGTAACAAAAAGCAAGTCGCTCTCATTTCATTGTTCCTAATCTGTCAATTTGCTCATGGAAAAGCAGGCAGATGCGCCCATAAGTCTTCATGAAGATGCTAAACGAGCTACGCAAAATTTTTCTACGCGACCATTCTATCCATTCAATCCGCCCCCTAATGTCTTTTCATCGCGAAAAACTTCTCCTTATGACGGCAAATTCCACTTTACGGGACTATTAAAACCAACAGTTTAAAATAATGAATTAACTTCGATGTCAAAGTCATCTTTGGAAAAAGAGAAAATTTATCAGAAGAAAATTTGGATTGAACATTTGACGACTTAAGGGAGTGAGCACCTCGTTAAAATATTACGGCGTACGAATTTTGACAATTTTAGTCCAGAAATTTTATATAAATAATGGTGCGCCAACTCTCATAAAATATTTATTTTTCCAATCTCGACGAACAAAAGAAAAAAAAAAATTAAGACAATATTCTCGTGCCAAGCGTAAGGGCCATGTTACTTGGTACAGAAACAAATGGATGAAGGAGCAGACATGGAGGGCGAATTCTAACTAACCGACGGTCGGAAGCCGACGATCTCTCCTCGATCAGGAGAGCTTCGGTCCTCCGCTGCATGTTCGTCAGCACGTTCTGCCACGTGTTGGCACGAGAGTGCGCCACGAGGCCCACGTTGATCGCCGCCAGGTCCTCCGCCCTCACGGCGATCACCTCCTCCGGCTCCGCCTCGTCCAGCGCCCAGATCAGGCACGAGCAGAACCCCTTGGAGATCTCCGAGTCGCTGTCCGCCCTGAACCTCATCCTCCTCTTCCCGCTCCCGCCCCCACCGCCGCCGCTGCCGCCGCCGCCGTACGTCCCGACATCCAGCCACACCCGGGTCGAGCAGCCCGAGACACGGTTCGCGTCGAGCCGGGCCGACTCGTCGAAGGGGGGCAGGATCGCCGCGTAGTGCAGGAGCCGCTTCACCCTGTCGATCGGCTCCGCCAGGGACTGGAACTCCGAGGCCAGGCGCCGGAGCCGGTCGGGAGCAGCATCTTGGAGCGGCCTGCAGCGGTGAGCGGGTCCGCAGGCGTCGCCGTCGAGGCCGAGGGAGCTCGTCGCGAGCCTGGATCCGACGCTCTCTCTCCTGGACGGCGGCGCGGGAGGCCGCGCGCGGCTCCGGCGAGGAGGACCGGGAGGCCGAGCCGACGGGAGGCGGCGGAGGGAGAAGGGAGTGGCGGCCGGAGGGTAAGGCGCTAAGTTCATGTTCGGGTGGAGAGAAAACGAAGCGGGCATTCCGGCGAGCGTCTCCCTTCTGCAGGGAAATAGGAGAAGACAAAGGGCTTTTATAAATTGCCTAATACTATTCAAAAATACCATAAAAAATGGTTTATTACCATAAAAAAGAAAAATATTAAACGGGCAACCTCATCACGCATATACCACACCTAATTTTTGTCCAAAAAAGAAATCTCATATGGTATCTCATGTCAAACTTAATTCAAAATTATTTCTTTTCCCGCTCGGCGAGAAACCCTAAACTAGTATTTTAACCCAAACATACCCTATACATCATATTGCAAACTAGGTATATCAAATTGAACTTTTTTTTTAGTTAAGGTGCTAATAAATGTGTTGTGGGTACTGATTTGATATTTCATCAGGAAAAAAATTAGTTTGAAGTAAGTATGTTTGTTAAGTATGGGCCTTGTGAGGATGGGCCTCACTTGGCAGGTGAGATAGCCCCTCGTCTGTGGCCAATCACCAGCCATCGTATAGGGCAATGATTGGTAGAGGAAGAAAAAAGGAAAAGGAAAAAAATTACATAAAATTCAAAAAATATTTTAAAAAATCGAAAAAATTATCAATATCAATAGTGGTTATATTACATAAGATGACCAGTGTCCACATTATCAATTGGCCGAATAAATTACATTGATAAATTACAAAAGGTTTATCATCTTGTGTCAATGAATCAAAATTTAAAGATCAATTTGTATATAATACCTTGTTGGGTTTATTGAGATTGATCAATAGATTCGCATACAAGTGTGATCCTCTTTATGTATTATAGTTGGTAAATCAAATTAAACTATAATTAACCTTGCTAGTCTATTTTATAGCTTTCTTCTTGATTAGGTAGGGAGATGAGCGTGAAAAGTGAATGGGGATTGCCACGAAATAACGCCCCAACAACCCCCGTAATAAAAAATCGAAAATTTTATCGACAAGCTGTGCCCAATAAATCTCCTAAAAAAATTGCATATTCAGTTGCATAATGAAACATTCTTTTATCTTTAATCGTTTAATTAATTAACAACATCGAAGGCAAAGGTGCTACATGACGTAAGCGATTACACCATGTAAAATGGCAGTTAAGCACTCGATCTATAACCTAATAATGGGATGGCGACAACTATGACATATGGAAGGACTTAGGTCCTACCGTACAAAGATGTTCTGGTGGATGCGTGGAAAGGAAAAGGTCATGCTATGCTTAGATTAAATGATTCGCTTGAATAAGTACTTAACTTACGGCGATATCAAAGCTTAGTCCGGTGTAGACATTTTGGGAACAATTGTGTTGGGTCAATTGTTAGCACAAAGGAATACGAGCATATTCACAGTTCGATGATTGATGTATGAAGAAGTATGATTACATGAGCATTATCAAGTACACATGTCATGAAAATTATACTTACATTGACATTGAATCTAGTGTTAATAAGGATCCGTGATTACATATGTTACCAATGACGTGAGCAAGTCTTTAAAAAGCTCAAGAAAGAATAAATAAGAGGGATATTTATCCTGTAATAGGGATGTCTCGTAATGTCACTTCTTGTATTTCCTTATAGGTGGGAAAGACAAATATTCACCTAGGAATTGATGGCTCTAGGGGTAGATAAATTCTCTGTCACTTCTTTGGAAGTGGTTACTACTGCACTTGGGGTGAGGCGATGAAATTCATAAGAGTTGCTACAATATATTTCTCTTGCTTTATGCTGGCATTCAAATTTAATGTAAATAAAGATTTGTGATTATATACGCTATCACCATTTTCACGATCCCATGAGCTTAATGAACTATGATTATGCTAAGGAAATTTACTCAAGGTGTTTGCCATTTTTTCTTTTCATTGTTCTTAGATTTTTCTCCAACATTTTTAGAGTGTTAAATTAGATTGATATTCAGAACCAAAAACATTTGGATTTTTAAAAGTACATAATAAACATCCATCTTTAAAGTCTCACTTAGAATTTTTCATGATTTTTTGAAATATAAAAAAGCATTTAATTCGATTCAATATAAAATTTCATTGGATTTTTATATCTATGGAATCTATATTTGCCCAATAATTTAAACCTTTAAATTGGGCATTTCGATATCATGTCAAAATCAAAGTCCACATTCGTCTTTCTTTTTTGTCTCCCCACCTCTCCGATCTCCAATTGTCGACGTTCAAGGAGGTAAATAAATAAATATCTAATTTATCCTTTAGATTAATAGGCTCTCAACCTATATATTTTGTAATTACACATGTAGTCAAAATGGGGGATTCAGTGCAAAAGTGTGCCATTCGTTTGAAGATAAAAGACGAGACTCATAGTTGAAAATTATTTTATTTGGACCTAATATTGTAGTTAGCTCCCCTCTAGAAAAAAATAAAAAAGAAGGGCGTCCGAGGAGCATGCAACCGGCCGCCACCAATTATCAAATGGATCCGGACAAGCACAACGTGCACAAAACAAAAAGGAAGATGCAATCTATAGTTAATTACTTAAATGATGGCAGAATATTGTCCTTTGTTTTGATCAGTCTGCCTAACTTTCAATTTTTATAACTAAATATCATAGTACTTTTCAATTTTCTGTCGACTGCCGGTGTAAAGGAACATGAGTATATTTACCATTTGATGATTGACATATGAAGAAGTACAATTATACGAGTATTATCAAGTGCACATGTCAAAAAAATTATACATATGCCGACAATGAATCTAATGTTAATAAGGATCCGTGATTTAATACGCCACCACAATTTTCATGATCCCATGAGCTTAATGATCCATGATTAGATGCTCACGCAATTTACTTTAAGTGCTTGCCATTATTTCTTTTCTTTGCTTTTTTTATTTTCTTCAATATTTGGAGTGTCAACTCAGATTGATATTCTGGTTCAAAAACATTTAAATTTTTAAAAGTACGTAAAAATCGATCTTTAAAGTCTCACTTAGAATTATGTAAACATCAATCTTTAAAGTCTTGCTCAGAATTTTCCATGAGCTTTTGAAACATAAGAAAGCATTTAATTCAATTCAATATAATATTTTAATATATATATATATTTATTTATTCTCTATTCACTCAATAATTTAAACCTTTAAATTGGGCATTTCGATATCATATCATAACCGGATTCCACATTTGTCTCTCTTCTTTGTCTCCCCACCTATATGTGCTTTCTCCAATCTCCAATTGTCAACATTTGAGGAGGTATATAAATATATAAATCGACCTATCTAATTTATCCTTTAGATTAATAGATCTCAGCCCATTTTGTTTATAATTATTCATGTAGTCAAAATGGGGGATTCAATGCAAAAAGGCGCCATTCGTTTGAAGATATAGGACAACAATCATGGGTTAAATTATTTTGTTTGAACCTAATATCGTTGTTAGCAAGGGCGTCCGAGGAACATGGAACCCAGCCGCCACCAATTATCAAATGGATCCGGACAAGCACAGCGTGCACAAAACCAAAAGGAAGATGCAATCTATGATTAATTAATTAAATGATGGCGATATCTTGTCCTTTCTTTTGGTCAGTCTACCCAACTTTCAAATTTGTATAAGTAAATATTATAATACTTTTAACTTTCTATCAAATAATTTTATTCATTGATTCCCAACCAACTCATATACAAATAGAAACCGTGCCATTTCATAATATGCAGAGTTTTCACGGGGAAACACAAGGACAATAAAAATATTCAAGATATTCAAGGGCATAAATGTCTAGGGAGAATTATTTTCACTCACACAATAATTGATTTAATCTCAAATGTAAATAAGAAGTTCCTTTCCTAGATTACTCCTTATTCTATCAAAAGAAAAAGCCAACTATGGACCCTTGCTTCCTAGCACAATATGGAATATTATACTAAATTGATGCATGATTAGGGGAGTGCAACTGCAAAGTGGTCTAACCACTCTCTAAAGCATATTTTAGGTCTTGATTTGAAACAAAATCCAACAACAACGTCACTCCATATCCTTGCTTTTTAGTGTGGGCATGACATGATGATGATGTTTTTTCTTCTTCTTTTTCTTGGTTTTTTATTATTTCATTTCTTTTTTGCATCACTCCACGTCACAAGAAGCCAAAAAAGAAAAGATAAGATAGAGATGTGTAATAATACATTTTTATTTCCACCATGAGTATATCGCTAGGTAGCCATGATTGTTTGAGCCCCTGTCGTGGGAATTATGTGAAAGGAAAAGTTTATCTATTTCATGAAAAATAAATTATCTAAAAAATATTTTCATCGTCAACAAAAATATTTATACATAAATTAATATCGAAAATGAGATAAGTTTTCTTTGACTAATTATTTCAAGCGATCTAGACAGTCATTTTTAAGAAAACATTTTCTAAACCATTCAAATTTTTTTATAAAATAAAAGGAGTCGAAATCTCTTAAAATTAAACTCTGAAACTTTCTTTACAAAAAGAGTAGTTAAAAAAAAATGGTAATGTCAGTGTCTTGTCACCTCTAAACGATTGTGCGTATTTTGACTAATTAAGTTGTTTAATTTCATTTAATTTCTCTCCTCTCTTTTCACTTTGATTTGTGTCCACATCTTTGGAGTAAAATATTAGAATAACCCCAATTAACATGTGCAATAATTTCGCCGCCTCGATTGCTATTGGCGATAATACTAAAAAAGATTATCATTAACCCATCCAGAAGTCGAATTTAGTAAGGAACCAAAGCAATCCATGGATGGAGATGTCTACTTTTGTCCCCAGTTTGTGGTCCAGGGACTCAAACGAGAAGGCAAAACAACCGTTTGCGTATGGGTTTGAAGGACTGTTTCTCAGTTCTCCTTCCTACCGTTGAAAATGAAAGAAACCATTGTGTTTTCTTCTTCCTATTGTTTTAAAATTCCTATTGTTAGTCATTTCACAATTATCCCAACTAACTTGTGTTAAAAAAAATCTCAAAAACACAATTCCTGCCACATGTTTCGTGTTGAAAAAATCCCAAACTAGTACATTTAAGCCATATTTATCATAAACGATTTTTTGTGTCAAAATTTTAGGGCAAAATCGGAGCACAACTAGGGATTTTAGCCCATTTTTGAAATGTGAGGGAGCTCTTTGCATATTTCCCAATCTAAGATTTTGATAGTTTAGAATTTTTTGTGACGAGAATTTTTTTTTATGTAAATGTGGCTCACGCCGGTTTGTGTTTTTTTTTGTGATCACTCCTTTTGTAAGAGCACTTATGATACAGGTAATACTATAAGCGTTTCTTAAAAGTGACCTCCATGGTAGGCCAAACTCGTGGTAGTAAATTACCCCTACGGCTACTATGGATGATAGTCTTTATGCTGGAAAAAGAAAAAACAGTTTGGACGAAATTGAGACCTACCTTTGTCCGCTTTTTGAAATGTTCACTTGCCCACGAAATAGCAACGCCCATTTTTTCTCCCATTGAGATAGAATATTACAAGTAAGTCCAAGCCCGTCTTTTGCAAACCAATAGATATTTTACCGAGACCAAAGAATAGATTGAGGAATCAAACTCGTGATGTTAGGTTTGCAAACTGAATTTCGCACTGCTAAGGGGGACCATTAGATTGATCATATAGACCGAACAAGAAACAAATTCAAAGTTAAGGGTTGGGGCCCAAACATGCGACTGTACTAGCAATTATTTATTTGAGTTAACAAAGGGAATACTATTGCCTTGGTTTTTGATAATTCAATATCAAAAAGGTAACCAAACTCTCCTCACTCTCTTCTGTATTAACTATGTTAATGATCATGTTACTTGCTCTCTTTTGACAATATCACTATATAATATCTAAATGAACATGCCAATATGCATAGAGATGATACATTAACATCATTTTATTCAAGAAATCCTTTCCCTGCATTTTAAGAAGCTTTGTGTCTTGAAATAATCATATTCTAGTGATGCAACAGCAACAGCAACAGCAACAGCAACAGCATCAGCAACCAGCAAGAAAGAAGCGGCTGAAGCCAGATAAGACAACCCATCTCCTTGCTTTTTCTTGTCTCAAGGCATTTTACTAAGATAAAATTCAAAGATAGAAGTCTCTATCCAAGCACGAAAAGTTATGTAATAAGATTCTCATTCTGAGCCAAACAAGGCCCGACTTCATTGACAATATGAATAATTTTTATCCATGATAGGAAAAACCTGCTCCTCTAATTTTGCAGCAGGGCAGGTCATCGTAATTCTCAGATCCAGCAACATTTGTTGATGCCAATAAAGGCAAGATGGTACGCTGGAATAAATTATAAAAATGTGAAACTAAAATCTATTTGCATCTATTTGTCCTAATCAATTACATTTGAGGACATAAAGGGCGCAATCATGAGATTCGACAGTTGTTGCTATTGTGTCATTCATCAGGCGGCCAAGGTCAGTGCCCCTCCAAATTTCTTTGCCTACACAAGAAGTGATGCTCCGACCGGGAAGTGCCTTGGCCACGTCGGAGAGTTCTGTGGCTATCACCATCTTGTCCGGATTCAGGTTGAAAAAGGCCAAATATATTTCTCCTGCATTGATGTAAGAACAAAACTAGCTGAGCCAAAAAAAGATCTGAGAATGCTCATACTTGCTCAAATAGATTGTTTGGCAAAGCTATCAAGATCTTCTGATCAGGCCTTTGATCGTTTGTTTGAAACTGATTATATTGCATTTTCTTCTGCCTTAAAAAGTGTCTACATCCAAATTATGCAAGAGGAGGAGGGGAGGGGGTTAAAAATCAAACCCGATCTTCCAGTTGCGATCCAGGAGCGAGCTCCTGCAACACCACCATTAGCTGCACAAAGAATGTGGCCGTAAATAAGTTGTACAAAACAATTAGATTTCTGGTGTTTGAGATCAGGATCTCTTCTCATAACCTTTGACTCCTTTCATTATAGCGCATAGTCCAGAATAGGTGCTTGTCAGCGTCCCATTACCATGAAACTCCCACATCTGTCAAAAATAAACATTCCACATGTTATCTTCCACATGGATCTAAGCCAAATGATGAATTCTAGTTCGAAGAAAAAAATATAATGGGATGGAATGTCACATAACATCATTTACTTGATAATATCAACAGGTGCAAAAATGCAACAAAAATAGGAGTTTTCTAATTGGGTCTCAAGTTTGTCTTCTGTGCTGATGTTCAACTAATAATAACAAGTACCTGATTAGCATTCCATGAGCAGCGGGAAAATGAGCCTCTTGTAAACTCACTAGATGTGATTTTGCGTCTTGGAGAAGCATTTAAGCAGAACTTTGCATTTTCAGAAGCTAATAAGTGAAGTGCTCCCTGATATTGGCTCCCATACATTACTTCTTCGTCTCTGTTACACAGCACAAGCATATATCAACACTTGTGCGATGAAAAATTACAGTAGAGAGAACAGCAAATGGAAAAAGGTAGAAGTAGGAGAGAGCAGTTTTACGATTCAACTAAAGAGTTTCTCTTGTATAGGCAGAAAGGTTCTCCATATCTACCCTCCATGTTCTCTTTCCAGCAGATCCGTTCCAAATTTTGGTCCAGCTCTTCGACCAGCCATCCACTAGCTTTTGGATCTTTGCAACTAGTCAGACCCAAAACCTCTATCTCTGACTCTTCCATACTTGTCCGGTACATTCCAGACTGCCCGTGTTTTCTACCTCTTGGACTTGATGACGCACGGATATATGGGAACTGTAAATTTACCCATATAAGTAGCCTAAAAGTGCTTTGAAATGTTTGATGTATTGAATCTTAAGAGAGACTACATGCCTCTGCATTGTTGGAGCTATAGGAATTTATCTCAAGCAGAGTGGGATTGGTGATAAGACTGAAGGTTGTATCGTCAATGTTCCTCAAATCTCCACCAAACATGAGGGGAGACTTGGCCATCGACCACAAAGTCATCTACAACTATAATCCGTTAGCTTGAAATATGGTTTTCTGATTGGCAAAAATATTAAAGTCACAAAAAATCTTTGTCAAACACATACCTGAGTTCTTTGCTCCTTTAGGTTAAGCCTACATCTCCTATGAGGGCCTTCATTTGAACCTAATTGTTGAGAGAGTTTTCAATTTAGCAATACATCGCTACATCTACTTTTCCAAAGACAGTGACAAGGAGTTCATTGATGCAAGATAATTTGCAAACTGCAAAAATTACATAAGGAAGGAGCCCTGACAGCCACTGTCTACTGACCTCTGCCATATAACCATGACTGTGAAGTTTCAAACTATCCACGGCACAGCTTTATCACAAGTTGTAATTTTATACTAGATCTCTTGAAATTAGCTTGCACAAGCTACAGCAAGAATTTACTCTATGTGTGACAACCTGGACAGAGTCTGCATGGTTGAAACCCCAAAGGAGCACTTAAGGCATAACCTTCAAGGTAGGGGCCTTACTAGTTACCATCATGTTAGAGCCTCTCTCCAGCTCCACAACGCATATTAGGTTTTACAAAACCATATGATTAGCATGTTAATTACTTTATTCTGAAATTCCAAAGCAATCTGCTAGGGCCTGCATTAATTGGGTGTAATCTCTTGACTCCTCATATAACAACAATCTGACCCATTTGCAAGCAATATTCATTTGATGGAGTGTGAAGGCCATTAAAACAGCTCTATACCCACTGATTAGTCCACCCAATCCCTTAGGTGTAAGAACAGACCTTCAAGTTTATTGCAGAATAAGACAAGCCCAGAGTTATTACCTGGATCAGTAAGAGATCCCAGTGGTAGCATATCAAGGTCAGGCCATGATGCCCCCAACAAGCCACTAGAGCCAATCATTTTAGCAGCAGAGAAGTCCCTGATGAACAATAAATTATCAGATTATTAATGGGTGATCTAAGTCCATGACTTTTGAGCTCGACTGTCACATGTTCAATCACCTTGCAACATCAAAATGTGATGCAACATCTCCCCATAAATCCCAATCATCTGCAGTAATTCTGTACATGTTGGTCAATCCACTCACAGCCTTTGCCATTTCTGGTGTCACGCTAGTTCCGGGAGACAGAGAATACAGGATGGGACGGTCAAGCTCCTTTAGAACCTGTGCAAGGCCACATCAGATATTGTACCCACCTCAGTTTTCATTTGCAGTGTCTCCTTAACAGAAAGGTCAAAGATAAAGAGCCATCATATCGCACCTCGGAGATGTACGTGATCTCATTTATATTCAGATCGTCACCAAAAATGCAGTCATTTTTTACTGCATCAAAATGATAAACAATTATTGTTAAAGATAGTGATTGAAGTGATCCAAAATTAACTTCATCTACAGACATTATTTAGTTAAATCATCGTTTGAAACTAATTAAAGCAGTTTGAATTTAAGAGGTGATCAGCAGCACCAAAAATTTACAAATGTCCTCATCAACTCACTGAAATCAACGCCCCATGATGCATATTGCTGATAAAGTGACCTCAAGAAGGCTTTTCCAGCTCCTAAGTCAGTATTCACACTCATGAATCCATTATGCATCCAAGCACAAGCCTTTTCCTTCAGCCCTATATCTTGCGCATACCAAACCCGATCGGACTCTTCATATGCACCTCCCTAGTATGGAAACAGAGTAGAAGTGAAAAAGTTACTTCAGAGAAAATCAAGGGTCACGTTTAATACTTTTCCTAAGACTATGGCAGCATATCAGTCTTTTAGATATTTTGATATAAGCAAGTGTAAATAGTTTAAAAGGAACTAGCTCTCATGAGTAATTTTAACACCAATGATAAAATTTCCCATAAACTTTGTGTAGAGGTAGGCTTTGTGCAACACAGAGAAAATCAGCAGATGAAAGCCTGCAAGTAAAATGAACAAACCGTGGTTGTATCTAGGATAGGAGTCTTGGCATTGACAGCTTGTGTGCTTATTCCTCTCATGACATGTATCCCGAACTTTAGACCCATGCCATGGACTTTATTTGCGACTTCAGTGAACCCCTTCCCACCTCTAGATGAAGGCCATCGAACTGGATCAGGGATCATCTGTCCCCACTCATCAATCACATCGAATCCCAGAGAATCAACGTAAGCGCCCCGCACTTTTTTTCGGTACCAAAGGTAGTCAACGACAACATACTGTGTAGTTTGGAGGGAAGAGACAAAAGTGAGGATGAGAAGAAAATGCTTTAGTTTCACTAAGAATCGCTCGCTATTCTAGATAAAAGCTGACAATCTGTCGATGAAATGTCACAGTTTTATAGATATAACCTCATATCCCTGAGCATGTAGCTTCTCCGAAAGGATCTCGGCATTTTGCAGGAACTCTTCTTCTGAGACGGTCCAGCAAAAGGAATCGTATGAATTCCAACCCCTTGGTGGGGTGTTAGCACGCTCTTCATCCTTTCGACGTGAAGCTTCGGATAATACACTGAAAAGATGAAGTTAGTCTTACCAATTGCTTCACCTCATTGGAACTACTGAACACTTAAGATGTCGTCCAAGAAATATTCGGAACATCTGAGGAAATACATTGCTATATTCATACAAAAATTCCAACCACATTATTGTATAAGTTAGTGGTTTTACACATGAGCTTTTACAATGCTGTCTAAATACATCAAAGCACCATTTTTGCTGGAGATATCCAAACCCATTTTTGCTAGTGCCACAGCTATTCGAGCAAAATAACATCAACGGGATCAAAAGCACAGAAATCACCGCGGGCGTAATCTCAACAAAACCAACTCACAATCAAAAATTTACCAAAAAAAAGGCGTATGTTGACTCTGTCAATTCTCTGATTCAGCCCATATGCTCTGTCTCACAGTTACCCTCACTTGTCTCAAAAATCAAAATCCGAGATCAATTCAAGTACTCATAAACCAATGGACACACGAACGAATCGGTTCCCAACAATAACCTTCGATCGTTTCTCCAAAAATCTCGGACCCAGCTCTCAACAAACCCGTTGACCTCTAATTCTCACGTCCTTCCATATCTCCACCATTACAGAGCACAGATCAGCTAAAAGGAGCTACTTGTTGGGTAAGTCGGGTAACTGGCATTACCAAACGAAAAAACACAAACGACCCTCGTCCACTGTGAGTTCAGAACTGAACCTCTCTTCCTAGCCGGGCATTAAGGAAAAAAAGTCAAAACCCAATTGGGAATTCGTAGTGCAAGATTCGAGTTTCACCTGAGAACGAGTAGGAGGAAGAAGAAGGAAGAGAGGGAAGTGGAGAGGGAGAGCTTCATCGCCGGGAGTGATGAAACTGTCGGTCTTGAGCAGGAACGCAGGAAAGAAGGAAGGGGAGAGAAGGTGGTAACTTTCTTCTGTGTTTCAAATTACGCATCCAGTACGAGGAGCACGTGGATACTTATACCTGGGTTAAAGCCAAGAATGATTGAATGCTTCCTTGTCCTAATCCACATTTTCTTGAGAGAGAGAGAGAGAGAGAAGCAAGAAAATTCTAGCAAAATGGGATGATGTATTTATGGAAACTTTGAGTGTGATTTTGTTAATTAGATTGATAATGCTGTGAGCTAGGCTTTGTTTATTTTGTGGATAAATATATGATTTGAAATTTTTTTCTTAAAAACAATTGTTTGTATCGCTTATCAAAATGTATAAATGAAATTTTTTTTTTTTTATCGTTTGTAAAAATTTTTAGACATAAATTGTTATAAATAATGAAAATATTTTTCATTGACTAATTATTTTAGGCGATACAAATAATCATTTTTAATATAATTTTTTTCAAATTATTCATTTTTCATTAAACAAATAGAGCTTTAGCATATATAAGTTTTCTTAATTACAATTTTCTTTGCAATCCATCAATTATTAACTATTTATTCCTTTTTAAGTAATTAGTTCTTTTTTATCTAGTGATATCTGCAATCTCAATGTTGGATAAAATATTAGCCACTCAATTTTCAAGATGTGAATTTTTTTATTAATAAGATTGTAGCAATCCAATTTTAAGGATGTTAATTATAATTATGTTGAAATATACTATTTGTTGCAATGGTGCGAGATGATACCAGTGGCCAACACTAACATGAAACATAAATACAAATTGGCGATCCAAATTGAGAGTGATGCCTTTCTAGTTGGACCATTGATTCCTTTTCACCCTCCAAATCTTCACCTTAGCCCTTCCAAATAGGGTAATTGAACTTCTCCCCCCACTTTTCATTCATTCCTCATTTTTTACCCAACTCTTTTGCTGTCTCAAACATCGGCTAAAGTAGCAGGAGGTTCTCTTTACTTATTTCCTTTCTTACCTCCAAAAAGAGTAGTTGCTTTCTTTGCTACTCTTTTTGGAGGTATCACTTTCTCTAAGGGTGTACTTTACTCCTCCATTTTGTATACTTTTCATTGCTTAACAACATCACCAATCTTTCTAACCATAAGGAAGGTGAAAGTTTTCCATACTCTAACTTCTTAATATGCGTCATGAAAATTAAGTTTAAACTCAAAAGCATCACAATTAATGCATGGATTTTCTATTTTTGGTCTAAAGGCAAATATTAGATAAAATAATTCCACACTAGAAAGAAGGCCTATAGGGAGAAAATGTACTAAAATGAGTTTGATTATGTGAGGATTGGATATGGATTGAGCAAGTTTTATGATTAGAATTATTTGACCACTCATACTAATCCGCCTTATGAACAAGTCTAAATGTAAAAAGTATGTTACCAATTAAAAAGGGGCTCATATGAAAGTAGAAATTATTGGCCAACGTCAAGCAAAGTAGCTGTCAATTAGATTATTGGTCTAGACCAAAAAAAAGAAAAGAAAAAGATTATCAGTAAGTGCATTGGAAAGGGCCTAATATGAATCCAGTTAATAATAAAAATGGATTTGTAGATGGAACCAATAATCTATATCAACATAAGGCATCTAATGGTTTGACTAGTACCGAGATGCATTGATTTTCTATATTTGAAAGCATCACAATTGATGCATGAATTTTCTATGCTGCTCACGACAACGCATGATGTTGGTCCTTTTTGGTCGTACTTGGGAAAATGAAATAGATTGAATGATGCCACTATGCTTTTTTTTAAGTTTTTTGTCAGCTAATCGATCTCAGAATAGGGACAGGACGTGAAAAGAGACAGATGGGGGGTCGCCAAAACGTGGGACAGAAATGATTGGACTATAGAGGGGTCAATTAAAAAAAACCCTAAACTTTAGGTTCAATTTTAAATATATCTTGAACTTTTTTGTCTAAAAAAAATTTCAAATTTTAGGTTCAGTCTTAAATCTATCCCGAACTTTTCTTTTGTCTCAGAAAAAACCCTAAACTTTAATTTTAGTTCAAAATCTATCTCGAATTTTGTTTTGTCTAAAAAAGAGAGTTAATATCATGAAAAATCTTAAATTAATACAAATATGAAAAATTTACCCAAAATTAATTTTAACAAATTACCATATATTAGTTTCCGTTAAATTTTACTGTCAAATTGCTAAATTAAATAACATATCGTAATTAATGAGTATACTAATTTGGGGTTTTACCCTCCGTTTGTACTAAAAAAATCACTAATTTTTGATTTGTTCTCAAATATATCCCATGGTCCAGTCCCAACTTAACATGGCATTTCCACATAGATAATAAATACACATAAGCAAGATGTCATAGAAAATTATTTTCAAAATAAAACCATTTTAGGACATAAAAAATTAGAGATTACTAATACGGCCTTTGGACAGAGGTTAACGAGGGCAAATTTAGGATTAGAGTAAAATTTGATGATTTTCTTTTGACAAAAAATTGGGATAGATTTAGGAATGACTAAGAGTTTATGGTTTTTTTTTGGACAAAAGAAAAGTTTGGGGTAGATTTGAGACTAAATCTAAAGTTTGGAGTTTTTTCCGGCATGTTAAAAGTTCGGGCGATTTGAGAATTTGAATATAAAATTTGGATTTTTCGAGGCAAAAAAAAAAAAAAAAGTTCGTGGTATATTTGGGACTGGATCGAAAATTTGAGATATTTTTTGGAATGGATCTGACTAGAGAGAGGTGACCGGTGGGGCAAAGACATCAAGTCTGACTTGTTCTTGTAGATTGCCTGATTAAGTGTATTTTAACCTTTTCCTTTTGATGTGAACGCATCCTCCTCTAGTTTGCTTGGTTTGCGAAGTTTGATTCTCGTGTCATCTAGCAGGAGCAATCCTATCAAGTTTGCTTGCTTGGCGTGACGGGCGAAGCAAATCGTCATATAATGCTTGGTTCGACACGCATGATCAGAAAAAAGAATGAGATTAGAAGGACAGCAAGTCGGCCCTGCTACGCCAATGAGGATTTCGTTAGATGTCGGGTCATTCGAGCCAAAATGCGCTCTTGCCTAACGGCGAGGGTGGGTAACTACTCTCGAGATTGACCCTGCATAGTTTCGTCGGGCATGCGGAGGGTTGTCGGGTGCGTTTTTGGAAGAGTTTTGGGGAAACGCAAAATCATTTTAGCCCGCTCGTTTCACTTTAAAATGTTATTTTTCCTAAAATATTTTCCAAAGTTATTTTCCGCGAAACGTAATTATCTTCCTGTGTGTTCGAAGTAAAACTTGATTTTGAAGTGGAAAATATTTTCCGCCGTTCGCTTGGAAAATATTTTCTTTTATAAACTCTTTTTCAATAATATTTTTTATTATTTTATTTTTTAAAATCGTTATTTATTATTTTTTAAAATAGATTATTAAATTATTTTTTTTCTTTATTTTGTGTTTTCTCCTTCCTTGGCCAGTCGCCGACCATGCCTCAAGCTCACCTTGCTAGCAAGGCTCGAGGCTCGCCTACCTTTGGCGAGCTCGCATGATCAGCTCATCGGCAAGATGAGCTCAAGGCAATGAGGCTCGAGCCTCGCAGATTAGCATCACAAGTTATGCAGCTTCAATTCGGTAAGTAGTTGAACTACCAGGAGGAAGAAGAAGAACAACGCCATGCAAAAGCTGAGCGAGGGAGATCGACCAATTAGGGCAAGTGATTGACTTTGTTCTACTTTAAAAAGGAGGGATTCGATTGTTTTGGAGGGAGCAAAGAGAGGTAAGTACGAGGGCACTTGGTTCGTGAAGCGAGGGAAGAGAGGATTACAGTTTTTTATTTTGAAAAGGGGTAAATTTGGAAATAAGTTTTCGTCTTGTGATGCTCGAACGTTGCCAATCTGGCGAGCTCGGCCGCCTTGTCATCGGGCCACCAATCGTTGCCGTGGCCAACAACCGGCCGAAAAAGAAAAACAGCAAAAGGAAAGACATAAAAATAAAGAAAAATAAAAAATAAAAAATCGATTTTATTAAAAAATAACAAAAAATTCGAATTTATGAAAAAAATAAAAAAATCTAAAAATAAAAGAAAGAAGTGAGGACTAATGAAGAGTGTAAGATAAGAGAGAGTGAATGTGGAAAATGTTTTCCACTTTTGAAAAGTGAAAAACATTTTCCTCACTTTAGAAGATTTTTTTTTCCTTCATGGAAAATGTTTTCCCAATGAATTTATTTTCCGTGAAACAAACGTCGGAAAATCCGGAAAACGTTTTCCTGGAAGTTATTTTCCGTGAAACGAACGGAGCCTAATTTTCCCAAAAATCTTTGATCCCTCTCGACAACGTGTCAATGGTGAAAAGGCGAGCAGTGTGCCCTCTAACCGCTCTCTATTTTTTTGTTTTTTATTTTTACTTTTTGAGAAAGAACCATCAAAGATTTTAAATCGTGTTCATTATGACACATACACCATTAACATCATTCCGTGACATAAAAGATCCTAAATTTATATTAGTGTGAAACATTTACCTTCTATCAATATTTTATCAATAAATATCCTTGAAAAATTTTGTCTATGTAAATGTCGGAAAGCAAACCACGTTGACATGGTGTCTATATGGTTTAAGTGAAATAAAAACGATATTGTTATGTCAAAATAACCATTTGACAAAACATTAAATGAATTAAATGTGTCAAATAGGTATAAATTTTGAGATTTTTAATGTCATAAAAAAATTAAGGTTAAATGTGTCATAGTGAATATACTTTAGAGTTTTTGATGTTTAAAAAATTATTTAGAATAAATGTGTTATAATAAATATGATTTAATATTTTTGGCGATCTTTTCTGTTTTTTTTTTCTTCTCAGAAGTGAGGGACAATTTTAATCTCAGAAAGAATAACGATAGGGGTAAATAATAGAGAGTCAACTATAAATGCAGCGACAGCACAAAAATAAAATAAAATAAAAATAAATACAGCAGAGTTAAAAGGAAGTTAGGTGTACCTACTCGGTACACTAGAATAGAAGAAGTACGAGACATTGGGAAGAAAGAAACCGCTTCCTCGTGGACTAGTGCCGTGAACCGAATCTAATGAGTGCACTTTTGGATGTCTTGTAAAACGATTTTTTCCTATTTTTACTTTATTTTTACTTTAATTCTTATATTTTTATCTTATTTCATTACAGAGCATGAGTCAAAATCCATAATAAAACTAAATTGTCTTTACCAATCATTTTGAGAATGTGGAGATTTGAATTTTCGCTTTAATAAATTTCGATAATTAATCCTGAAGTATTGAATATGTGGGAGAATGATGTCACCATGCAAAAGGTAGGAGGTCTCTCATCCATTGGGATTTGGTCCCAGGACATTGGACTTCGGATGAGCTTTGTAAATTGTAGTTATGGTGTTTCGGAACTCCATCCCAATAAAAAGTTAAGCCCCATTGAAGTTGAGGTGCATAAAATTGTTTGTGGGAATGCAATTATAAATTTAAAAGTAGTAGCATGATAGTAACGTTAGAAATATGACAACTACTACAATACTTGTAAAAAGAAAAATCCAATTTTGGCCCGAACTGTAAGTTTGGTCCCACCATTTTTCGTGAACGGGCCGAGCCGAAAAGTACCTTGAGGCCTAGCCATACCCTGAGGCCTTGCTGCCATGCACATGCATTATCGCTAATTTGATTTGGGAAAATGGTATTAATCTTTCATAAAATTTGATCCAATACACAATGTTACCTTTGGACATTTAACTTATTTAATATAATCTTTGATCTATTTCTAAATGTTTAATATAATCTCAAAACTTTCAATTTTTTTAATCTAGGGGTCTAAGTCTCGACTTAAATGTTGGTGACTTAGGTGCAAGAGCTGGATTTCCAACACGACTGCTAGGGATCTAAGCATGGTTATTGGTGGGGTCCTGGACTTGAGCTCATCTATTGTGGAGTTGGGTGTGTCTGTCAAGGAATCATGCGTGACTTTGATGGACTCAGATCCAGGAGTTGGTGACTTCGGAACATGAGTTTTACATGTTTGCCCTAAATATAAACCCTAATTTGGCAGCTGCGGCTTGAGCACTTCAGAAATAACACGATGTTGTTTGCCCTTGTTTCCCCAAATTGACAAGGTGGGGCTAAATTAGGCTAGATATCTTGTTAGTCATGCGTGAGGGTCACCAAGGTTTGTTGGGGTTGGCATCCATTCACCGGGCACAATGACAAAAAAGAAAGAAAGAAAAAATCCAAAAAATTGTATGCCCAAAATTGGTTGAGAGCACTAAAATTTGTAAATCATCAAAAAGTTTAGAATTGGTATTGGTAATTTTCACATTTTCTTTTTCTTCCCGTTCTTTAACCAACTCCTTTTGCCTTCACAGACAACGGCCAAAAGTAGGAGATTTTCTTTAATTATACTTGTATTAAAAGGAAGGAAGACCTAACATGTTTTTCCTCGTTGGCAATCCTTTCTTACTTTAAGTAATTGCATTTTTTGCTAAGATCAAATTCATAGATAGAAGTTTCTATCCGTGCAGAAAAAGTCAATGTAATAAGATTTAGCAAGTTTGCAGCAGGGCGGGTCTAAATATTCTCAGATTCAGCAACTTTTGTTCTTCGCAACGATGCCAATGAAGTGGAAACCAAAATCTTATTCACACCTATTCGTCGTAATCAATTACAGTTGAAGTTGAATAAAGCGCAATCGTGAGGATCCACTAATGATGCTATCGAGTCGGTCACCGGGCGTTCATAGCCAGTGTCGATCCATATGCCTGTACAAGAAGTGATGCTCCGACCGGGAAGATCCTTGGCCAGGTTGGAGAGGTTTGCAGCTATCACCATCTCGTATGGATTCAGGTTGAAAAAGACCAGATATATTTCTCCTGCATTGACGCAACAACAAAACTAACTGAGCCAAAGAGTAGGTCATTTTTGCTCGAGTAGATTATTTGGCAAAGTTATTCAGATCTGCTGATTAGGCCTTTGGCCATTTGTTTGAAACTGGATTGTATTGCATTTTGTTCTGACTTAAAAAGGTGTCCACATCCAAATTATGCAAGAGGAGGAAAAAAAATCAAACCCAATCTTCCAGTTGCGATCCAGGAACGAGCTCCTGCAGCCCCATCATTAGCTGCACAAACAACATGGCAGTAAATAAGTTGTACAAAACATCAGATTTCTGTTGTTTGAGATCAGGATATCTTCTCATAACCTTTCACTTTTTTCATTATAGCACATTGTCCAGAATAGCTGCTTATCAGTGTCCCGAAACTGTGGAACTCCCACATCTGTCAAAATTAAACAGTCCATATGTTATTTCCACATGAATCTAAGCCAAATGATGAATTTAGGCTCTTACGTGAGACTAATTTAGCTATTTTAGACTATTATTTGAAAAAATGTCCACTGTAAAAAATCATTTTTTTAATGAAATGACTCTACTTTGCGTCCTTATTAGAATTTTCCCCAATAATAATTATCAAGCCACTTTTGTTAATAAAAAAAATGGATAAGTGTATAGGAAGTCCTAAAATTTGTCAAAAAAAATGAAATTGAGTCATAAGACTTTTAATAGATTCAATTAAGTCTAAAAACTTATCATAAATGTGTAATTGAGTCTTAAAACTTTCAAAAATACAATAAAATCTTAAAGATTATCATGAAAGTCTAGTTGAGTCCTAAAACTTTCAAAAATACAATCAATAAATGACTTAATTGGATCAATTTGATAAATTTTAAGACTTATTTTTAAAAAAAAAAATTTAGGACTTAAATATATATTTTCATGATAAGTTTTAAGATTTAATTATATATTTTAATAGTCTTAAGATTTAATTGCACTTTTATGGCGGAAGGAACAAGGTGGTGGGGACCATATGCTAATCAAGATCAACTTTATCAATTTTCTTTCCGGAGTGGAGCCGCGTGGAGCGAAGCTAGTGCGAAAGTGACAAGCAAACAATCCTCTAGGCTTTTGACTAAAAGAAAAAAAAACAGGAAAATCATCAAATCACATTGAATTCATAATGATAGTCATAATTAGTCCACTCGATTAAAGTTAGTGACGTTCATATGTATAATCCATTTAGATAGCAACAGAACTTTTTGTTTTTTTTTCGTCATAGATAGCAACAAAATAAGCTAAAACTCTAGATACAATTCCTACAACTTCCATAGTTAGCGGACGGTTTATGCTTTTTAAGTGCCATTCTTTATTAAAGTCCAAATGCGGAAATTCTCTTTTGGACTAAATTATCTGAAAATGAGTCATTTCCCACTTAGACAAAGTCTTTCTTATTAACTCTTCGTATGAAGATTCCAGCGCCAACCACCTCCTTTGAAACATTAAATTTGGCATCCCGAAGCTTTAACCAAAAGAGCGAAGCAACACAAAAAGATAGATTCCCACACGGGGAAGGGGATCCTCAGAGGGGAGAGTCAGTGAAACTTATTCCAAAAAAGCATCCAATGGAGTCCTACTTGACCGAAAGATCCTTCGCCCCAAAATAATAGAAAATAAATTATTAACGTACCAATTAATCATTTAAAGGTGCTCTTCTAGAAAATTTCTCGCCTTTTGGATTTATATATTGGAAACCAATCTCATTATTTTCAACTGAATGAAAAGCTTAATCTATTTTCTTGCCAAGTAATGAAAGGAAAAGTTAATCCTTATTCAATTTGTAGCTATAGAAATGTGAAGTACTTAGTATTGGTGAAGCCATACTCAGATCAAAACCCTTTACTCAAATTAACACAAGTATTTCCATATTTGCATAACTAATATATGTCTTGTGTGTGGTATTACAATTGATTAACATGTCCAAGCTACAAGCTTGTTTGAGTAATAGCAATGAGATTCCCCAATATCATGCTAAGAATACTTAGGATTTCTAGATGAAGATGCCATTTGTTTGATGAGAAATAAAAATGAACATTGAAAATTCGAGTGGCTAAAGTTGAAGCAGCTACTTTCGAAGTAACTAAAAAGAAATAACGATTGGAGTGGGAGAGTCGGAGTCGAATAGAGAAAAACTATGTATGCGAGTTTCATCTTGCATGGCTATTAAGTGATAAAAGAAAGAAGAAATCATTTGTAGTAAGCAAGAGAGTGGGAGACTACATTTGGGTAAACTAGCTGAAAGTCTTGATAAAGTTATAGACAGTGTTCTGAAAATCAGTTTTGATGTGCTGGAAGACAATGAGGACATTTTTCTTGACGTTGCTTGCTTCTTTAAAGGGAGGGATAGTGATTATGTAACTAGAGTTCTTGATAGTTGTAGTTTAAAGGAATTAATTGTGATTTAAACTTTAATAGAGTGATCTTTAATAAATGCTGAGAATCAAAGAATAGTACAAATGCATGACTTGATTCAGCTGATGGGTCAGGATATCGGTAAATAAGCGTGTCCAGATGACCTGGGAAATGGAGTAGATTATGGTGCTACAATGATGTTTTTGAAGCTTTTTCAATGGATATTGTGAGAGCTTCTCATGAAGCCATCGATAATCTTGTCTTCTTTAATTTACATGCTATTGCCTAATTTGGGTCAGGTAATAATGATTGTTTTATTTTCCTTGAAAGGGAACCAATGCTGTTAAGAGGCACGGTGTTGGACTTGCCAACATAAGAAGAGCTAGACATCAATCCCAGCGCTTTCACACAAATGAGGAGACTGAGATTGTTCCTAGTCCTGAATGCACGGCTCAGCAGAGGTCCCATATGTCTTCCTAAAGATTTAAGGTGACTCGAATGGCCTGAATATCCTTTATTAACTCTTGTGCATAACAACCGGATTAAAGAATTAGGGGATAACTCAAAAGGACATAATACATGCTTTTGTTTATGGTTTTTATTTTCGGTGCCTTTCACAAAGTGAAATTCATTATAATCTTGTTCAGCTGTTCCTTTTAATTTGCTGCATTTTATAAATTTGAAGTGCTGAATTTCAGCAGCTGTAAGTCACTGATTAGTGTTCTGGACTTCCCAGAGGTGCCAAATTTGGAGACAGCAAACTTAAGTAGGTGCTCGAACCTCAAGGAGCTTTCAAGCAAATTGAAGCTGAAATATCTTTAAAACTTGATATAACTGGTTGCTCTAAGCTTGATAAGTTTCCTGATATTAAGGATATGGAGAACTTGACAAAACTTTATATATCTCAGACCTCTATTTATAATTTCCTGTGTCAATTGAAAACCTAATCTCTGTTGAGGTTCGTGGAGAAGTCTTATCAGTCTCCTAGTAGCATTTACGATATTCAAAGTCTAGAGCACCTTTTTCTTGAAGGTTGTTCATTATTTGGCTTGTTTTCAGGGAACGGTGAGAGCTCCAATCTCCCTAATGGTAGACTTGGATTCCAAATCTGGTCTCCCTGAAGCTTAATGGGTACAATCTGTCAGAGGAAGAACTCCTCCGGAGTCTTAGCTGCTTCTCTTCTGTAAATATTTTGCATCTCTAAGGAAATAACTTTGTTAGCCTTCCTACATGCATTAGCAAGTTTGAGGATTTGATGGTCCATTAAAATTAGATGGCTGTAAGCAGCTTCAGGAGATCTTAGAGCTCCCACCAAACAATTGCATCCTTGAAGCAAATGGCTGCAATGCATTTTCCAGATTTCCAAAATTGCCTATTCAGTGCATTCATGCCTCCATATTAGTGTACGTTCGCTTAGATTCTTGTCATGGATTGGTCCGTGAAGGTATCGACCTGGCTAACATTATGCATGTGCATAAGCTGATGTGATTCTGATTTAATAGATTTTCTATAGCCAGATGTTTGTGAGATGGGTCACTACATGGATACTACATTTCCTAGAAGAGAGATAGCATATTGGTTTATCCAAAGTCAAGAGCATTCTCTCTTTCTGGGTACCCCGAGATTTGCATGGAAGTAACCTTGGCTTTTGTGTGTTGCTTTTGGACTGGAGGTTGGAATTGAGGCTAGTGTTTTGTGTGAGGTGAGGGTATTGGTGAATCATGTTCATAGTAATTATGATACGAGAACATTCTCTTGGTTACAGATCACTTGTGGTTTAACTAATTACATGCCGTTCATTTGATGAGCTGGATGGAGTCTCTTCCAGGTTTCATTTGAACTATTAGAAGTAAAAATAAGAAGGTGTAGGTTTCGCCTTATATGCAAGCAGGCAAAGAATGACCTAAGGAAGCACCTTAAGCTTTTAAACATAACCTCAATTATCAAAGATATTCTTTATTCGTGGCGGAAAGGTTCACCTCTTGGTTGCAGTTAATTTTGAGTATTTGATGTAATGCTTGCTGTAACTTGTCGCATTGTATGAATGATTTTTCGCACTCTGCCTTCAGCAACTTTAGCACTTGTGCTGTTTCCTGTCGAGAATGACCCTCTTGTCCATTTTTTTTTTTATGGATATGTGACGACCTGTCACATCAAGCAGCTTCATCTAGGTCTGTGACAAAAGATGGATGGGACATTTGTCGATTCGGCTAGTGCTAATGGAAAATTTTGGAAATTGAATTGCAAGGGGACTACTTTGCAAATGTCCAAAATTATACATATGTGCCATTTATATTATTTTGCAGCAACAAATTCGAAATTTTTGCAGCTGAGTTTTGCTTTAGGCAGGTGGAAGTAGTCCAAATGCTAAGATGTAAATGGATGTTGAAAGAAATTACATAGATCTTGTTTTTTGGCCTCAATGCAAGTATTGTTTGAGTCACTATGATTTTGTGATTTAAAATATGCTAGATTTGCATTGCTTCTTGCGCTTTCTTCCTGTGGATTCTATAACTTTTTCCAGATTGCTTATTGCATCACAATATGTAGTAGTATCAGTGTCAAAACACAAAGACACTGAAATTCTAGCTCTTTGCTCCCTCTTTTATGTTTAGTGTAGTTTACCCATTTTATGCTAGTTGAAATGCTTATTATGCAAGATTGTAGAAGCAATACAATTGATTTGAAGGTTAGCTTTTCCAAGTTTATCAGATGTAGCTCTGTGTCTGCATTAAACCAAATTAAGCTTGCAGGTATTAATTCTACTCTTCTACGGAGCTTTTGTCTGTTTTGTCTCTGTGGAAGTTTAAATAGTTCCATATGTTTTATGCTGCAAGTATCAATGGTTGGAAATCTCTCTGCTTTTTAACAAATTCATGACGTGTATACCTTCAAATGCTCAGAGATATAGTCAAGTACCTTCCTATTATTCAGAATGGTGTTTCGCTGTGCATCCAAATGATTGCCCTTCTATTTGCTATTTTCCTGCCTTGATTCTGTTTCTATGACAGAGTGCGGCATTACTTATGTCAGAGGATATTCTATGAAGGATCGGAAGAAAGAGGTCGAAAGTGAGAGGCATCTGGAACCGACTTGACTTCCTCGGTTGCACTTTCGAGTTAGATTCCTAGGTAGAATCCCATCAATGTTTGTATGCAATTTATTTTAGTTTCCTTCGGTTATCTTTCTTGTCATGAAGTTTGAGCTATGATGCAACCGAGTGTCCTCTCATTTTGCCTTAAATTTCTGTCCCTGAGGTTTTGCAAATTGAATTCAGCACGTTGCGTCCTAATTTGTTTGATTGTCTTAGTTGGCATGCCATCCTAGTAGCACATACAACTTAAATTGAGAAAGGCGAAGGGCGTGACTGCCAAAAATGGCGCATTCTGATTCTCATAGATAGTTGGAATTTTGTGGCCCATTTGGGGGTGTGCTCAAATCTATATATGTTGGTTTCACATTCGTAACAAATATGGCCCAACTTGTTCAAGTTCAGCAGCCAGGTTTTAAAAAAATGCTTACGATTACATGGGTTTATACCGAACACATTATGCCAACTAACATGGTGCTCCTCTAATTGCATTCCATTTTCAAGTAGAACTATACCTTTCATCAGAGCAGCAATGGCAGCATGCAGAAAAGGGATCCTAAATAAAGCAACCTGCACTTGCAGTAAATCATCAGATCTTGAATCCATGCTTCCCTAACAACCGCTGATTCAGATCAAGAGATATACCTGAACCATAGACAATTACTTGTTGGATATTTATCAAGCAAAGGGCCATAAGATGCCAAGCTCAAACCCTAAGAAAACGTACTCTTCACCACTCAATGTATATAGTTCATTAACTGCCTCGTTATTACACGCAGCTTCAACACTTACTTAGCAACAGAAAGAGTCAAAGTGCAACTTCAAAGACCAGAAACTCTTCCCTTTTAGTTTATGAATTTCAATCCAAGCTGTTCACAGTAATTAGATTTCTAGAATATGCTCGAACTTATACGTCGGGACACAAGCATTATTCCATTCCAGTAATTTCATTTAACCCCGAGCCTGCTTGCTTCTTAGGTCGACACGCCTTTCCTTCCATGCACGGTAGAGCTTTTCCGAAAGAAAGCATCATGCTTCTGGTCAATTTGTTCGATTAGTTCTCTTGTGCAAGACAAAAATGTCGCAGCTATAGTTCCCAATCTTGTGGATTACAATGCTAATAAGTCGAAATTGACCAGCCTGATAAATTCATTAGCAGGCCTATGAACCGATTGCAGTCAGCAATTATAGAGTAGCTGGTAGTAGTAAATTTACTAAAGCGAAATTTACTGTCGCAGCTCCCCCACTGACAATTACAGAGTAGCTAGGGGTAGTAATTGCATTTTTCCGCCCGAGTCAAGAATTCAGTGGGGACACAAATTGGTTTCAATATATTAAAAAAAAAAAAAACACTTTAACCTTCATAAGTCAAGGATGCAGTGGGAACATCTGTTTGGTTTTAAATCAGGGAGGGGTTCATGCATGTGGTGTGTGGAAAGTGGAGAGTCCGTGCATTGTTAGTAGGGGTGAGGTGAGCAGTTCTAAGTTCCTTACAGGTTCTTAGAACCTACTATCGGATACAAGTTTATCATTTTTTAGAACCTGAAACCTACCCTATTACAAGTTCCAGGTTCCAACATGTTCTTTTTTTTTTCATCTTTAACACAACAATAAAAATAAATAAGGATTTTATTATCGATTGTCTGAGAACGAATGTCTATATGCACATGTCAAATATTATTAAGGAAATTTTGTAATTTTAATACACCGGTTACTCTTGTATTATATAGAATCATTATCTTAAAAAAAGCAATTGGAGATTCCACTAGTTTGATAATCTATAAAAATAAAATTCTCAATCATAAAATGGAAGTTTAGACTAGTGATTTCGGATTATACACTTATCATCAAACATCATGAAATACCTTAGAATCGTGTGAAGACATAGATTAAGAAAAACATAAAAACTTGTACTAGGTTCTAGGTTCCGGGTTACAGGTTCCAGATTCCAGGTTCCACCAATCGAGAACCTATAATCTACTCTCGAGTGCAAGTTCTCCAAATTTTGGAATTTAGAACCTACCCCGCATACCTTAGAACTTGGAACCTACAGATTCATATTGGTGTGGTTTTTAGGTTCCAAGTTCTACCCTGGAACCATGTTCACCCCTAATTGTTAGCTTTATCGATCGAGTAGTCTTTTTGTCCTGTTGTTACATGTGAGCGTCTCGAAGAGGTGGTATTGGTTCGAGCTTTGTCTTCTTCTCTTGAATGAAACAAAGACCAAAAGCAAAGGAAGAACATGGGGAGAAACGAAGGAAGAAGCGTCTGAGTTTTTCTTTTTTCTTTTTAGGGCTTGTAATTTTTTATTCAAGTTTTTCCTTTTGGACAAAGCATTCATATTCTGGTCGTTGAAAAAGTCACATGCTTGCTAGCAGGCAAACTTCTGGTCGATTGATGAGTTCTGGTTCTTAGTTAATAATATACATAAACACGGTGCACTCTTTTACAAAGAAATGCTCTCATAAGATTGATCTCTCAAGAATTTGATTGCAAAGTATATACAAGAGGGATATTGCAAGTACTAATAGTGTACAAAAACAAAAAACTATTGGCAAAAAAAGTCACCAATCACCCGATTTTATAGTAAGGAGTCATTGACACTTTCATGATACGGTATGCTTCCATCAAATTTTGTGTTCAAAAAATAATGTGTATAATTTACTTAATTAAATAGAATGTAATGCATGAATGAAATGATTATACGCATTGGACCTTCGTGGAATCATACATTCACGTCCATTTGAGTTCAGACAGATGAAGTCCCCACCCATTGAATATAACAACATATAAATGGAAGTGCTGTCCATTAATTCAAGTTTTCTTGTTACTCCACTCCTTTTTCTGGTGCGTGGAGAGTAGAGCATTGGCGTATCGTCAGCTTTCTCAATCAAACTTTCCTCCTATCATGATGGTGAGAATATAATTTGGGACACTTACCGAGTTTACTCAATTTTGCTGAAGCCATCTATAAATAAGACTAAGGAAAATTTTCGTGGTGTTAACTCTTTACAGGAAGCCACGATCAAATTTTTATCGGGGAGCTAGTGGAGTAAATGTTAACTCGGTTGATGTCCTCAGTTAATAATATACTAGAAGATAAAGAAATCCATATAGTAATAAATAAAATAAAAAAGTACGACCATTGACCGGTCAAATAGACCAGCTTTGACCAAATAATTTTTATTTTTATTTTGTTCGATCGCTTTCCATTTGTTCGAACAAGCTTTAAAGTGACCGAGTTCCAAGTATCTCGGTCCTTGTGAGGTCGAGTTTCCGACCGGAGATAATTGTGAAATTTCTCAAAACTAGATTTTATAGTAAGAAATAACTCCTTATCTCGAATCAAGAAGATTAGATGATTAATAGCAAAATATAAGTGAGTGAGTATATGGCCACACAGAATTATAAGTGCGTAAACTTGATTTCTTGTGCATAGATTGAATCTCAATTGCTTAGGTTGTACATGGTAACCATTCTGTTTTTATTTTTTGAATAGAAATCCGTTTGGTAAAAAAAAATTCATTTCTATTTCTGGAACAAATTTCTATTCAAGAAGTAGGTTTGGAACAAAAACCAGAAACAAATTTTTTTTACTTTTCTATTTCTGGAATAAAAATCAAAAATTGTTTCTCTCTTTCTTACTTCTCACCCGAATAAGTTTTTTTCCATCTGTCGTTCACCACCACCACCACCACCACCACCCCCGCCCACCGTCGACCCTTGGCTGCCGCGGCCGGCGGTGGCGGCGGGCGGCGGACGGCAACCGAACGACCGCGAACGGCGGGTGGCGACCGATCGGACGGCGATCGGCAGCAGCGGACGGCGACCGGCGGAAGGTGACCGTAGATGGCGGTCGACAACTGGCGACCGGCGCACGGCGATCGGCAACTGGCACACGGCGATCGGTGACCGGCGCATGGTGACTGGCGACCGATGTCCAACGGTGGCTGGTAGGCGGTGGACGGCGCCAGTTGTCGTCCGCTGTCCACTGTTACTAGTCCCTGCTCCTCCCATTATCGCCACCACTTAAAAAAGTAAAATTTTTTTTTATTATCAAACGAATTTTTTGTCATTATCAAACGCGTTTTTTGGCTCAGAAACTCATCCAGAAATAGAAATGTTATCATTCACGCCCTTATTCTCTGCTGCAGAATATTAGGGAAAACTTGCACCGTCATCACAAACAAATAGGAGTTGGGATCACCTAGTTTGAATTCAATGGAGTAGTATATAGGAGCAGTTATGCATCTTTCCCATTGGATACTGATTTATTCTTAGTAAGTGACCTACGAAAGGCGTGGCAGAAAATCATGCGAACGTTAGCTACCAAAGTAGCAGTAGGGAACAAATCACGCTAGCGACATTTGCTACTAGAGCCCACCGGGCCCCACCACCTCCTTCTCTCCAATTTCCTTCCACATCCCTCTCGTCTATTTGCCCACAAAGCTGAAAATTAATATCATATTCTTTTTTGACCCACGAAAAAGAAAGTCACGCCTCGGGTTGCGACTGCTATTTCCTGGAAGCCACACCCAGTACTTTATTGGGGAGCCAATGGAGTAGCTTACCATTTAGATCTCGGTTCATCCTTCAACACCTTCATTTCTCAAAGTCCTAAGCAAACACACCAGCACCTGGCTCTTTTTACCATATTCTAATGGCTTCTTCTTCTTCTTCTTCTTCGAAACGTAAGAGGAATTACGATGTCTTCTTGAGTTTCAGAGGTGTCGATGTTCGCAAAAACTTTCTCAGTCATCTCTATACGGCTCTAGACCAGAATGGTTTATTCACTTACATCGACAGTGAGGAACTGAGAAAAGGAGAACAAATATCGCCAGCACTTATGAAGGCAATCGAGGAATCGCAAGTCGCAATCATCATTTTCTCTGAAAACTATGCTTCCTCTTCATGGTGTTTAGACGAGATGACAAAAATCATGGAGTGCAAAGCTCAAAAAGACATGATTGTGTTGCCGGTGTTTTACAAAGTGGAACCAAGAGAAGTGAGAGGGGGAAGAGAGAGTTATGGGAGAGTTATGGCTAAGCATGAGTCCAAGTTCGGGATGGATTCGGAGAAAGTGAAGAGATGGAAGGAGGCTCTCTTTGACGCCGGTAACTTGTCCGGATGGGACTTGAATGATGGGTAAGTCGTAATGGATGTAAGGCACTGCTTTGTCATAGTTTTTATATGCCGAATCGCATGATGTTTTTTCTTTCTTCGATGAAAATTAATCATGTCTCTCTACCACTGAATCAACATGTGAATTACTTTTTTTGACTTTGTCAGAGATGAGGCAAAGCTTATAAAGAGAATTACAAAGAAGATCTCTAGGGAGCTAGACCGAACACCCTTGCATGTTGCTAAGCATCCAGTTGGGATACATCCCCGAGTGGTAAAGCTAGAATCAATGTTAAATCTTGAGTCTAATGATGATGTTCTTATGTTAGGATTATGGGGACCTGGAGGCATTGGAAAAACAACTTTAGCTAAAGCCATTTATAATGTTATTTTTAGACAATTCGAGGGTTCTTGTTTTTTAGCAAATGTTCAAGAAGCTTCAAAGGATTCCAAGAATTTAGTTCCTTTGCAAGAAAAATTATTGTCTAAGATATTATGGAAAAAAGGATTATCAGTGTTTAGTGTTGATGGAGGCATTAATTTAATACAAGATAGACTTTACCACAAAAAAGTCCTTCTTGTTCTTGACGATGTCAATGATATAAAACAATTAAATGCTTTAGCTGGAGAGTGTGAATGGTTTGGTAAAGGTAGCAGGATCATCATTACTACAAGAGATAACCATTTGCTGACTTCCCATGGAATAGATAAAGATCACATCTATGAGGTAAAAAGTCTAGAGGATTGTGACGCTCTTGAACTTTTCAATAAGCATGCTTTTCTGAGAAGCAACAAAATGGAAATACGGAGGGATCTTGTGGATAGTGTTTTGCATTATACTAATGGATTTCCTATTGCACTAGAGGTATTGGGCTCTTTCCTATGTGGTAGAACAGAACGTGAGTGGGAAAGTGCATTGAATAAACTTGCCAAAAGTCCTGACAAAACCATCAATGATGTTCTTAAGTTAAGTTACGATGGACTAGAGGACTATGCAAAGGAGATCTTCCTTGATATTGCTTGTTTTTTCAATGGGCGATATACAAAATATATTATGAAAGTTCTTGACTCTTGCGACTTTGACACAACTATTGGAGTACAAGTTCTTGTTGAGAAGTCCTTGATAATTGAAGAGAAAAGCACCCTACAAATGCATGATTTGATTCAGCTAATGGGCATGGATATTGTTAAGCAAGAATGTCGAGATGATCCGGGAAGACGCAGTAGGTTGTGGCTTTGTGACGATGTTCGAGATGTTCTATCAGGGGATATGGTAAGATTTATTGCTATTGACATGATTTTACTCTCTTATTCTATAACTTCATAAATTAACTGCAATCAAATTCTATAAATACAGGTAACAAATGCAATGAAAGCCATAGTTTTGGATTTAGCTGAGCCAGAAGAGATATACATGAGTCCTAATGCTTTCACAAATATGCGAAGGCTGAGGGTGCTCATCATGAATAATGTGCATATCTCTTTGCAAGGTCCTATCCGTCTTCCTAATGAACTAAGATGGTTTGAATGGCCTGGATGTCCTCCTTGGATTCCAGAATTTTCCTCTGGTCCAAAGAAGTTAGTTGGACTTGATCTGCACAAAAGTGACATTCGAGTAGTGAGGGAGCAATTTAAGGTGTGCAAGCCTTTATTTCCTTTATTATATATATATATTCATATCCATATGCCTATGAACATGAACATGAGTGTGTACATGTATTAGTGAAAACTTATGCAACAATTACTAACTCTGATGATGCTCGTTAATTTGCTTTAGAAACACCTACATCTATTCAACTGTTTATATTTGATTAAGGCATTAGATTCAGGATGTCCATCTACTTCATGAACCAACGTAAGTGGAATCTTCCTGTATTAGGGGAGTACTAAACACTTTCCTATGTGAATCTTGATGTTGATTCAAACAAAAATATTCAAGAAAAAAGTCCAATCTCATTTTCAAGATGTTACAAGTACTAAAAATTATAAGAACAATGAACTTAAAGCATCGGTAACCTTTGAGTACTGAAAATCAGAATGAAAACTTATAGGTAAAATAATGTAACGAAGGAATGATGAATGTGCTTATTTTTTTTTTTTTAATATAGATGATGATTTAGATTTATGTCTTTGAAACAATAGATCCTGAAAATGTTATTGAAGACTCTATACTGTATCACGGAGACAAGCAGACTAAACTCTTTTCATAATTGCATATGAAAAGAGAACATTTTTCTTGCTTATTTGCTTTATCATTGAAGTGAGTGAACTCTAAATGGTTTTGACCGAACCTCCCATTGTTCTCTTTCCAATAGCATGCAGCCAATAATGAAAAGACCTATGCAGAAAGTGTTTTGTCAAGGGTCTTTAGAGGAAGATAGTCTTTACTTAAGCTGATCCAAGCTTAATAAATTTAATAAATGGCCAAAAAGTCCCATGTCTTTGTTGTTTGGACTAGCCTAACAAATGGTTTCTAACGAGTACTTCATTTTGAGAGAGAGGAAGAAGGTATACTGCAAGAAAGCTTTCTTTTCCTTTATGGATAACAAATTCATTTTCTAATATAGCTAGTGACTCTGTCTGAAAAATATCTCCTTCTCGTTTCAAGTATGTAACTTGTTCTCCTCCTTTTTCTCAACCGAGCCATCCGATGCCCTTACTTTATTTCTTCCTGAAGTAAGAAATATCAGGGGAAAAGAAAAAAAAAAACGATTCTTCACATCCATTTGTTGGGGATACTCTCGCCTAGCAGTAGAACAGTAGGGTAAAAAGATCATCCAATTCCATCTCCTGCTTTTCAAACCAAGGCTTACGACTCTATAGAAGAGTCAGTCTATAGAGGCGCAAGCGTGCTAAATCCTAGGGGTGTCAAAAAGGCCCGGGTTGACCCGACCCGACCCGACCCGACCCTAAACTTAGGGTATTTTCGGATCGGGTCAAAGTCTTATCCAAGTATGGAGCCGGTATCATTTAGATCCGTATCGAAACGGGTCGGGTCGGGTCGGCCCTGGCCTTTTTTATAAATGTAATGTATTCTTAGAGTTTTGCCAAAAAATACCCGACCCAACCCAACCCGATTTTTTTTGTTCGGGTCTAATGCATTTCGGGTCAGGTCGGGTCAAAGTGTGACCCTTTGCGATTAGGGTCGGGTCGGGTAACATAAAAACCCGACCCATTGACACCCCTACTAAATCCAGCATTCAAGCCTTATTCTTAAGAAAATTTCACACAAGTTACTTGTTCCCCTTTTCCACACCAAATGGATGGCACAAAGGTGAAGATTTGGACAAAATTGAGAAAAGCTATTAAGAGTGGGGATTTACATTCTATATGCTTTCTTGTTTTCTATTGATTCATATTACTTTATGTGCTTGAAATATTACATATACTTATATTATTGTTCAATAAGCATTGCAATTTTTTGTATTATGTTTTCTTTTAATCAGACGATAAACCTACATGATGAGGTTTGAATCAACTTTGAATAAAATTTCATGTAATCTCCAGTGGAGAAATTGATTGATGTGGATATGTTTTTGTTATAATTTTTTTTCATTTATCAAATTTCTCTTGCGAGAAGTTCACATCGTTAACAAAGAATGATATAACAAGTATAGTGCTAGATCCAGGCAACGCATGGGCATTTTACTAGTTTTCTATAAAATTTAGTATCTTTAACGTATTTGTAAGCCACATAAAAAATATTGATGAATTATGTAATAGTTGATAATTTAAAACTATCAACTGTAGGTACTCTCTTAAAAGTGTTGTTAAGTTAGGTACGCTTTAACAATTCAACCGGTTTCCAGGAAAAACTTTGTTAGCGACAGAATTTGATAACTACCAACACCTTTCACCTTTTACCAGCACAAAATAGTGTAACAATTTTCGCACTTCAGGAATAGCATAGTTGTACCCATATAATTTGTTTAGGAAGAATGTAAGTACAATTAATTTGCCCATGCACAAAGAGAAGTAGTCATTACTTCATCGGAGTTTCGCAAGAACGCTTATGAGTAATGATGGGTGAAATTTTTAATTATATAGAGGTTGCCAGTATATGGGCATACGCTAGTTTTTATTAAAAGTCAGAGCCATATTTTGAATTGAATATTTATTTTAGATTTTTTTTCATCCATAATGTCTATCCTAATTGGTTTTCTTGTTCTCACAGGACTATAAAAAATTGAAGTTCATTAATTTCAGTGAATGCCAGTCGATAGTTTGTATGCCAGACCTCTATTGTACTCCAAATCTTGAGGAATTAGATCTTCATGGGTGCAAAAATTTGGAGCGTGGCCACAAATCAGTTGCATATCACAGCAAGTTACGGCTTTTAGATTTAGGAGAGTGCTCTGAACTTCATCACCTGTCCGATGTGCTGCAAGCCAAGAATCTTCAATTTCTCAATCTGGATAATTGCTCAAAATTACAAACATTCCCTGATATTTTGGATGAAATCAAAGGTCTGGAAGCACTTTATATGAGAGGGACTTCAATCAAGGAACTTCCAGAATCTATAGAAAATCTTGTCTCTTTGAAGGAAATGAATTTATTGAATAGCAAGGAACTGGCAATCCTTCCATCTGGCATCTACAATTTGCAAAATCTTGAAACTCTTTCGCTTGGAGGATGCTCAAAACTAGTGAAGTTTCCAAAAAAGGAGGGTTTGAGTGATCCTCACGCGAAGACAGGATTTCCTAAGTTATGGTGGTTGGACCTTAATTGCTGCAATCTATCAGAAGTGAACTTTTTGGAGAATCATTCATGTTTTCCTTCCTTAAGAAAAGTGATTTTGTCAGGAAACAATTTTACTATACTTCCTACATGCGGACAACTATTTAAGTTGCTCAGTTTGGATTATTCGCATGCCCAACCACTAGGAGAGATCTTCAAGATTCCTGAGAAATTGCGTCACATACATCAGCTTGACGCTGCTGGCTTATCTTCATGTCATGAACTGGCCCACAGTGGGTTCGCCATGAATGATTTGTTCAAACTTGAGGTTAGTCTCTCTCTCTCTCATTAATTTGGAGTCGTGTACATGTTGGCTGCACCGAGTGTTTGTATATTGCAAAAGGCTGAAAATCCAAGATAAGTGGGCTAATTAGAAAAGCAAACATATAGAAAGTGATTCTGTAAGTATTTATATTGGAGCTGGCTATAGGGCGATGCAAAGGATGTTCCCTCTATTTATAGAACTCTAGCTCGCTGTGGTATGATAAGGATAAACTCAATCAAAAACTTGAACATAAATGTTCATCCAACTACGGAATCTTCAACGATACATATCCTGTTTCCACCAATTATGTACCCAAAATCGTTGTAATGCCATTGCTAACTGTACCTAAACTCTAGGACTAGCCAGTAACTCCTCTTTTTAGGTGCCAATTTCGAAAAAATATCTAACGTTCTACATGTATGACAGCATTTTCATCCCATAACTAGTCGCCAAAATCTTATTCTACCTGGAGGAGAAATGCCAGAATCGTTGCTTCCTGGTAAAGAGGTTTCTATATCTTTCACTGCTTCGAAGGACTTGTACAAAAAGATCCTAGCATTAGCTTTCTGCGTTGTATTTAGACCAGGAGAAGGAAAGGATGAGGCCAGAATTGAGCTTCTAGCATATGTTAATGACAAAAGGACGATACAGAGATTTTCAAAGCCTTTCAGTCCGTATCAGGATCATGTGTGGCTTGACTATTGCAAACCAGAGTCGCTGTGGGGAGGAGATGCTTTTGGTCCAAATGACTGGAGTCATTTCCAGGTTATTATCAGAGCATCTACAGAACAATTTGGTGGTGGAATTTTGAAAATGTTTGGATTCCGTCTAATATGCAAGCCACTAGAGAATGATTTGGAGGTTATGCTTCAAGACAATCAGTTGCTGGACCCATCTTTTCTCTATGAGGTTTCACATGACAATAGTCAAACGAGCACAGAAAGAAAGTTCAAGCGAAAATAGAAGATATGCTGGATGGTTAAACTAGCACAGACAAAATATAGTTCAAGTAATTTGTCCACAAATTGTCAAACATGGCGGACTTCTCACTTCAGGTCTCTCTCTCTCTCTCTCTCCGTGTGATTGACAGAGTCTATGTTGGGTGCACTATATGTTGTTATAATGCAAAAGCTAAAAATGCTAGATAAACAAACAAACATAAGGTGATTCTGCACCTACATGTAATAGCGGTGGCTAGAGCATGAAGATAATCAAACAAGCACTAACGAAGGTTCAAATGAAACACAAGATATACAAGATAGTCAAACCAGCAAAAAGGACAATAGTTAAAGCAAATAAGTCCACAAAAAATTGAACATGGCTGACTTCTCAATTGAGGTCTGTGTATGTTGGGCGAACTGTGTTTCTCAACTGAGGTATGTTGGGCGCACTATGCTTGCATAATGCAAAAGCTGAAAATTCTAAAGAAACAAATAAATATGATATAAGGGGACTCTGCACGTATATGTAATAGGGGTGGCAATAACACTTCCTGGGGAATGACTTCTATCGCAAGAGTGTTGCATATCACGAAAGCAAGGATCAATATGTCCAATTATTGTGGAACTCTAGCTTGGATCAAATTATAAGGATTATGCTCAAATCAAACTCTTCTACTTGAACTGATTACAAATTTGGGTACTTCTAACAATTTATCCATGTAACAGAAGTATCTTTATTTCAGAATTTTTCCTGTTCTCCTAATCATCAAAATGTTATCCCTGGAGGAGAGACGCCAGAGGAGTTCGTCCTTGTTGAAGATGGTACCATATTATTCGTGGCTTTGCAGGATTTGGATGACAAATATCTAGGATTGGCTCTCTATGTTGTTTTGAGTGTAGAAGATGGAAACATGGAAGAAACTCAGACCAGCGGCTTCTTCTTGTCTTCACTGTCTGATTCATATGAAAGTTGGAGGGTTGAAGTTGTTGAACAACCATTGAAAATACACAGGAACGCATGGTTAAACTAAATAGATGCAACGGAAGATCATCATTGCGGCGACTCAGAATGCAAGTCGTCCCAATTTTTATGGTAGTCTAGTTTTGTTGGATAGTTTCTGATGCCATCAAGAGAAATCGTTGTAAATGAATTTATAACTCAAAGTAACGTTCCATATTGGTTTTTCCTTTCTTCATGATATTGTGAGGATATTTATTGAACTCAAGTTGCATAATAAGACTGACAATTTCTCCAAATAACTACATTTCTCAATCAGACTTCATAGACAAGCAAAAGTGAAGGATCTGTATTCCCCAAATGGGCTCCAACTTCTCTAGGATCTGGCGTTATGGCAAATATCGATTCCCCAGCTCTCCATCAATCAAGACACTCTTACTTGGATTGATGACCCCTCGGGCAAATTCTCCATGGCCTCGGCTTGGAATGCTACTCGACGTAAGCAAAACTCAGTACATTGGTCTTCCTTTGTTTGGGATAGAGGTGTCAAAATGGGTCATAAATCCATATTATGACTTACTTTTAGTTAAATGAGTCAAATATGAATCAAGTGAAAATTAAATATGGGTCAAATATGGATCAAATAAAAGTTGAATATGGGTCAAATATGAGTCAAGTGAAAATTAAATATTTGTCAAATATGAGTTAAGTAAAAATTAAATATATGTCAAATATGGGTTGAGTAAGTCATTTAACATAGAGCTTCGAGTGAGTTTGGGTTTCTCTACAATAATAATGGCTTTTAACAATACGGGTCAGGTCGTGTATGGGTCGAGTGTGGGTCGGGTCAGGTATGGGTCATTAGATTTACATTTCATGAATTTGGGTCAAAATAGGTTAAATTGGTCAATATGGGTCAGACCATTTTCGACCCGACCCAAACCCGACCCGACCCACCCATTTGACGGGTCTAGTTTGGGACAAGGCCTTTGCTCCTAGACATCAATTCCTCCTATGGCTCACTACGAAGAATCATCTCCCAACTCAGGCATTTCTCATGTCTTATGGCAGAATTCCGAGCTTGATGTGCCCCCTCTGTAATTCCAGACCATACTCAATCAATCACTTATTTTTTGACTACTCTGTTTTCAAATCTCTGGCTATATTTTGGGCAGCCAAATGTAACCTACCTTGGCGCAACTCCACCTAGTCCGACAATCTCCAATGGGCTATTAAATTTTTGTCTAGAAAAGGGTTCTACCAGGAAATAACTCGCTTCTCATTCGGCTCTTTGTGCCAACTTATCTGGAAGACTAGGAATGAGATCCTTTTCCAAGGCTGACTAGGAATGAGATCCTTTTCCAAGGCCTCAACCTTTTTGTTCCTGCCTTGAAGCTACACCTTGTCAAGGTAGTAAAAGATAAAGCCCTTTCTTTCTCTTTGGTTGAGGATAGTCCCAGGAATAGAAGGCTGTAGCGCAATTGGGGTATAGACCCTAGCATTTTTACTTTGGAGCTGCCTATGGCTTAAGATAGCAGTTTGTAATCCTTTGGCTCCCTTGGAGCTCTAGTTTGGTTGTATTGTTTATGTTGTGGTTCACGATACCTGTCCACTCCAGCAACATGTTGTCCAGCTGAGTGGCCGCTAGTACCGAGTCCCCCCTTGATGTACTAGTTTTTGGTTGATTTTATATATACTTACCTTACCAAAAAAAGAAAAAAAGACTGACAACCAAGTTTCCTTGTGAGATCTTAATCACAAGGCACTCTTATTGCAGTGAATTATTACTGCAGTCTTCACAATGCAAATTCATTGCAAGTGTTGGATATTTCCTTGTCAATCGGATCTTGATCTCGTTGATAGATCTCATATTCTCCACAACATGCTTAGTTACATATCATTACTGATTTCGTAGTAGTCTTGAACAGTGAGCAGTGTTAACTGGGATATCAAAAATACTTATTGTGAGGTCTTTTCGGTTCGTGTCTCATTCAGTTCGGGTTATAAGTAGAGGAATTTGGGTAGTTTGACCGTTCAGTTCAGGCCAGGTTTTGGGTTTCGTTTTTTTTTATCCTTTTTCCTCTTCTTCCTCCTTTTTCGGTCGATGGCGAGAGGCCACCACCTGGACCAACCTGACCTCATCATCCGTCGTGTACCAGAGCTTCCTCTACCATATGAGCTGCCTCTACATGACTGATGGCCCTTGTTCATCGCTGCTGCGGCTCGGCAGAGAACCAGGCAGAGACATATTGCAGCAGGACGAATGAGCGCGATGTTCATCTGCGAAGCACGTGTTTGGTTCCAAAATGACCAACGACTATGGTAGACAACGACCAAAACAGCAATCAAAAGAACCGGTGCGTGCGAGAGAGCAAGCAAGGGCTCACGTGGCCATGGAATCACCTCATTGGTTTCGTCTTCCTCGTCCTCCGTTTACTTCTCAAGAAGAAAATGGTTGGATTGCTTGGTCAACAAATCAAGTAGAAGTTGAGGTGGATGAGGAGCGATTTCTCCTAGTTCGCTTTCAACACCTAATATCGAACACTTGTTTTTGAACTGATGATTCGAACGGATCAAAAAAGAAATCAAAAGAGCCGCCATTTTTAACACGAGGGCAGAGCTTTTAATCTCTAAAAAAAGAAGAAGAGGAAACCCGACCCGAGCCAAACCATGTTTTCTGTTCATGTCATGGTTACACACACAAATCACATGCGGTTCGGTTTGGTTCAGGTATCATGAAACCCAAATCAAATCGAATCATTGACATCCCTGTGTTAACTGACCTGCATATCATTCTTTCACAGTTGCACCTACTGGCTAGCATTCCTCAACAGTCAAGCTAATTGAATTACTTTCGCGGATGATGATAGAAACTCATAAAGAGTTCATGAAGCACATGAGCTTCTCTTTGCCTTTGGCCTCAGGAGCATGAGAAGGACGAGTCCAATTTTCTTTGCCAACAAAAAAGCACTGTTTCAAGCATGGTAAGTTTCTATTATGGCTCGTAAATTTTAAATCCCATTGTTAAAACTGTATAACTGGCAACCAATTGGTCACGTATGCTCACAGTAATTCACCAGCAACTCACAATAATGAAATGCAATAGTAAGATATCAACTTTTTATATAAATTACCACACAAAGCAAAAACATAACAATGAACGTAGTAATTTACCGATGAAAGGACACACATGGTAACTATTCTATTTCTTTGTTCAATTTTTCTATTTCTAGAAACAAGTTTGGAATATAAATCTATTTGGTAACTATCACGACCTTCCCGAAGCGGGTTGGACCACCTATGATTTAGCTAATTGATTACTAAGCCTAAACTTAGCTTGTGCTCTCCCAAAACCCATATCAATTCACAACGTAGGTTAACATACCAGTGATTTTTATCTAAAAGTCGCCACTAATCAATACTAATCAATTTTAGGTGGATCGATTAAATACCCAAGTAAAACATTGAAAGTAATACTCTACTTTTACAAACTAGAGATTAATTAAGTTCGGAGACTTGATTACGCTAGATTACTCTAATACTTGCTTTGCGGATCAAAGCTAGAGGAATTTGGACATACCTTTTCTAATGGATCTTTATGCTAGGGAGTGATTCACGCTGGTGTGCAACAATTAAAGATAACACTTTTGTGCAATAAATAAGTCAAAGAAATTGTCGGGACAAATGTCGTCAGGTATTATATGCCGTCAAATGAATTAAACACACCAAAGCAAGTAATTATTTTTGGGGACATTTTTATGTGCTTAAATTAAAACTTACTTACCTATAGGACATGGATATGATATTTTTGATATTTTTATATTAAAAATAAAAATAATTAATTAATGGAAATTAACTACAAATTGAGGAATAGCTTGCAAACCTGAAAAGTTATCCTATTTAAACTAGTAGATAATTAGTTTAAATACTAT
This sequence comes from Angophora floribunda, assembly GCA_014182895.1. Lineage (NCBI taxonomy): Eukaryota > Viridiplantae > Streptophyta > Magnoliopsida > Myrtales > Myrtaceae > Angophora > Angophora floribunda. The sequence continues at coordinate 20,132,311 of CM024712.1, forward strand.
TTTAATTCGGAAACTTATCTTAGTTAAGTCTTCTACTGCTTTGTGAATCAAATGAGATAAGACATTTGCGACTATAATAAAAAGATAGGGGGAGAGTGGGTCACCTTGGCGTAATCCTCTTGAGGGGGTGAAGAAAGGTTGGGGTTGACCATTTATTTTGACACTAAAAGCCACGGTGGAGACACACTGCATAATCCAAGTAACCCAAACATCACTAAATCCCATTTTTAGCATGCTAGCTTGTAGGAAATCCCATTCTACCCGATCATATGCTTTTCTCATGTCAAGTTTTAGAATTGCCTGGAATTTTTTGCGTCTCTTCCTTGTTCTTAACTGATGAAGCACCTCTTGGACAATCTAATACTCTTTATTTTTAATGCGGTCGGGGCCTCGATCCACTCGTCTTGTGGATTTTTTCAGCATGGTTATTTTATTCCTTTGTCTTCTTTGTACCAATGAAAGAATTTTGTATTTTTGTCCCCCCACCGTAGCCATTGAATACGTGACCTCATCCCCCGGTAGATTTCCTCTTGTCTCCATAGTCGGTTTATTCCATGAATCCACACCACTTGCTCGTACTCCTCATCCTCTAGCCAATAAGCTTCACCTTTTCTCTTTATGCTAGGGAGTGATTCACGCTGGTGTGCAACAATTAAAGATAACACTCAATAAATAAGTCAAAGAAATTGCGTCAAATGAATTAAACACACCAAAGCAAGTAATTATTTTTGGGTTTTTTCTTAAATTAAAACTTACTTACCTATAGGACATGGATATGATATTTTTGATATTTTTATATTAAAAATAAAAATAATTAATTAATGGAAATTAACTACCAAACCTGAAAAGTTATCCTATTTAAACTAGTAGATAATTAGTTTAAATACTATTTTAATTCGGAAACTTATCTTAGTTAAGTAGATTTTACCCTAATATGCAATCTAACCTAAGAAAATCTGACTAGTTAAATCCTAAACACACAATCCTAATCTATTTGAGAAAACTATCCTATTTTGGCCTTTTTTTAGTATTTTCAAAACAAGCAGTCATTCAAACCAAAGGTATGCATTATATCCACCCCAACTCTAGATCTTCATCTAGATTTCATATAAAGGATTAAAATAATTTTTAAAAAAATCCATCGTCTCACAGATTAAATCAACAATTATTTTAATCCTAAAATCAACAAAATGCTGGAAAATTCAAAATAATTTAAAAAATAATCCGAGATCTTACAGATCAAATTAGTAATTATAATAATACGGATTAAATTAACAATTATTTTGCAAGAAAAATCAAAATAATTTAAAAAAATTATCTGAGTTCTTACGGATCAAATTAGTAATTATAATGTCTTTTTTGTCAATAAAATCCTACAAGACGATGCCTAAAATCTCAACGAAATCAATGCAAGCATCAAATGATCCAATTTAGGCAATAGAATATTGAAGCCAAATTTGGTTAAAGAAAACTACCTAGTTCGGATGATTCGCTTCCAAAACGGGACCGGCGACAAGGGACTCACGAAGGGTGGCCGGTGGTGCAACTCACGGTGGGCGATAGTGCAAGGAAGCAGCTTGGGCTTCAGTGAAGACGAGTTGCCGCAGGAGATTATTGATGGTGTCGGTCTTGCACCGCAGTGAACGCAAGCAACATTCTCAATTTCAGGGTTTGCACCATGCAAGAAGAGACTAACTCGATCGCTTTGACCAAGCAATTCTTCTGGGGATCGCTTATTGGCTGATCAAGCACTCATCCTTTCTATCTCAATTCACTCATCGCTTGACCCCCACTCACTTGACTCTGCTCCTTTTCTCAGTATATATGGGCGTAAATATATACGCCAGTGTACAGACGTGCCGTCGAGGAATCTCGGTGCGATAGTGCGAGGCAAAACCGAAAGCTGGGTATTATAGGAAACCTACTTATCTATCCTATCCCTCGCTTTAGTCTTCATCGTCTGCTGGGGCCGTACACTCCCTTGTAATTCAGCGTGGCAGTGAGCACAAAGTACTAGACTATCAGGAGATCCATGTATTGGCTCCTTGGACTTGCTCAATCCGTTATGAGCACTATGCACCTCTTAATTAACTACGTTGATTGATACCAAAAGGTACCCATCGTCCTCACTACAAAGAAAGGTCCGTCCTCCATGGTTCCTTAGGCGGCTATACCTAAAGGTGTCAAAATGGGTGATAAAACCCATATTATGACTCATTTTTAATTAAATAAGTCAAATATTTGTCAAGTAAAAATTAATATGAGTCACATATGGGTCTTAAAAAGTTAAGCAAAAATAAAAATGAGTCAAATATGGGTTAAATGAATTCCCTAATAACCCAATTTGAACCCATGGTCCAAGGCTCTCCTCATCTCTCTTCTTCTATCCCCTACATCCTTGACCTTCGTTGTTGATCCACCTCCACGCTGCCATCACCATCGTCGATCCCGAGCTTATCGTCGTCGGTCGGAGCTTGGCCGGGCTCTGGGCAAGCTCCGACCGATTGGGGGTAGGCAATCTCTGAGGTCGCCGGCCGGAGCACAGCTCGGATTTGGGTAAGCGAGCCTCGAGCTCGCTGGCCAAAGCTCGGCCTAGATCTAGGGGCGAGCCGCGAGCTTGCCGGCCTTGGCCGAGCTCCGGCTCGCCTGAGTCTAGGCAGGTGAGCCCCAAGCTCGCAACCCTCCGGCGTTGCAATAGAGCTTGGCCAACACCAGCGAGCTCGGGGTCACCTACTTGCTTGGATCGGCTGAGACTCGAGTTTGTCGGCCTAGGTTGAGCTAGGGCTCGCCGGCTTGCATCTTGGCCAATTGTCGTTAGGAGGTGCCAACGGAGGAAAAGGGGGAAGAAGAAGGAAGAAGAAAGAAAAGAGAAAAGAAAGAAAATAAGAAAAGAAAAATAAGAATTTTTTTAAATTTTTTAAAAATAATTTAAAATTCAATTTTTTTTAAAAAAAAATTTTCCAAAAATATTTCAATTTAAAGATATTCACATTTTTTATTTTATTTACTACATTTTTTAATTTAATTTACTTTATAAATTTAATGTGAAATTTTTATTCAAATAACTTTTTTGTAAAAAGTTTAAAGTAGATTAAATGGGCAGGAGTAGATTTTCTTAAATTAAGTTAACTATTAATATGTGTTAGTAATAGGAGTCGGGTCGGGTCGGGTATGAATCATCAAAGTTATATTGCATGAAAATGAGTCAAAATAGATTAAATTGGTCAATATGGGTCAAACTATTTTCGACCCGACCCACCCGTTTGACACCTCTAGCTATACCTAAGCCTATTCACTCAGGATGATATCTTAGGAGAGCTCAACCAAGAGAAAGGGGTGTAAATGGTTTGGTTTGGTTTTTCAAAAAAATGAACTAAACTAAACCAATAAGCTTTGATACCAAACTGAACCAAAATTGTCCTAAACCGAATATGAACCAAATTTGGTCCAGTTTAGTTTTTCAATTTTCTTATTTTTTATTTGCATATTAGAATCTAAGTGAAGAAGAGGTAATAAAAAAAAAGATTGTTTAATTTTTATTGAGAATTTTGATTCAGTAACTGAATTGAACCGGAAAAATTAATGATTATTTTTCAGTTAACCAAATTGAAAACACACAAAATTTTGATTTAGTTTGGTTCGGTTTTTGGTTCGAACTCCTAATAGGAACCGCCTAAAAAATTGCAAGGAACGGCTCGAGCACCGCAGGTAGATTGACTGGTGTCTATTATGTGGCAGCGAGGCGTCGAGAATCTGCAAAGAAAGAGTTGGGTGCAAAGAGCAATGTGGAGGTACGGACCTCTGGAGTGCCAAAAGTTGGCAAAAGGACACTTAAGTGCCAAAAGTTACAAAAGGTACATTTAAATGCTAAAATCGGAGCAAAATGGATCACTTAACTGCCAACGGCGAAAATTCCGGCCAAATTGCCACGTGTCAATTTTCCAAATACTTCATTTGCTTGACGGAGCATTTTTTTCAAAATAAAAAATCCATGTGGCCTTTTTTTTTCAAAATAAAAAATCCATGTGGCAATTTTTTTTTAAATTATCCACGTCAGATTTTTTTTAAAATTAAAATCGATTTTATTAAAAAAAAAAAAAAAAAAAAAAAGGGAGGAGGGTATCGGCGAGGGCTGTGCAGCCCTCGCCGCCGCCCGCCGCCGCCCCCACCTCGCCGGGAAGGGCCGGCGATGGTGGCGAGGGTCGGCCGGGGTCGGGGTCGCGAGCCCCGGCCGCGGGGCCGGCGACCCCGGTCGGCCTGCGGCGAGGGCCTGCGCGCCCTCGCCCCGATCTTGGGCGAAAAGGATGACGGCAATCTCACCTGCTTTGAATTCATTGAATTTGGATCATGTGTGGCTTCAATATTGCAAACTGGAGCAGCGAGTGGTGTAATAGTGAAAGAGTGTGGAATATACAAGTCACCATAGAATGATTTAGAAATTTTGTTTCAAGAGGATTAGTTAGTGTATCCACCTTTACTTTACGAGATTGGCAAAAAGGTGGTCAATCAAGCACGAAGGAATAAAATTTAGGTGAAACAAGAAAGATGGCCAATCAAGCACAAACGAGGATAATTCAAGCAAATTACTCCACCAAGAATTGATCATGGCTGACATCTCTCTCGTGTGCTCGTGCGTGTGCAGATGCACACTGTGTTTGTATAACGTAAAACCTGAAAAATTCTAGTCAAACACGCAAATCTAACATAAAGTGATTCTACACTTATATGTATGAATTCTGAGGGGATCGAACTGGCCGGTTTTGATTGTGATGGCTCCTCGTGTTTACCTTTCCTTAAGATATCATAAAGAGCAGTGTACTAAACCTAAATTTGGTGATGGCTCTTCGAATTTCCTTTTCTAAAATACAGTGCATAGACTTCTCTTACCATGGCTAATAAATCCAAAAATTGTTGACATGAATACATTTCTCTTTGCCTGATCAACATGTAAATATGAGGGAGTAAGCTTGCTTCATGTCAGGGAGTGTCCATGACTCTGATGATGCCATGTTCTTGGAAAACCGGCTCAGGAGAAATTTTTCAGAGTTTAACGCTATGGGACACTAGATGATCTAAAGGAATACTGTGAGAACGGAATTCCCACAACGTAACGAAAACCATGATGAACTTTCATTTCACGTTGGAGAACCTAGAGTCTGAGAAGTACCCTGAAAAGTTAATGCGCTCAACTTATGCTACACATTAACTAGGTCGCCTCGTCACCTGATGATGGTCGTCATTTCAGCAACCTGAATGTCTAAAATGTTCAGCCTATTTCCAATCCAGAAAGCGGGATAGCGCATCCGGATGAAGAACACTTCTCTCGTTTCTTTTGCAGGCGTGCATATGCCAATCCCACCAAAGATAGAGCCTGCGATAGTTGACGTGTCTCCCTCAAAAGTCAAATTGGGAACAATATTCATCAACAAGTAATTTGTTTGAGGGCAACTGGGGAGGTTCCTTAAGAAGCGAAGCCCACGCAAAGAAGCAACAGAGACTCTTGGCTTGTAATCTGTTGTTGGGTCGCTACATCACCAATCCCTCGGCACTAGCCAATCTTTTGAGCCCTTAAAAAGGGTCCACTTCATATAGCGTTGAATGAAGTTCATAACCCCATTAATTTTCGTTGATTAGAAAGGGCGACCAATCGCACTGCACCCTACTTTTGATCAAAGTATATTATCATTTTTCAAAGATTGATACAGATAATTAAATATTGTTGCGTGAATTTATTTTTGGGAGATTCTGTTCATTCAAAATTCAGAATAATATTATTATATCTATAGCGTAACACAAGTATACAAAATAAAAACTCAAAAGAGTAAAAAAAAAAAAATGTCTATGATATGCTATATCTTATGTTATGATGGTGATCCATTTCTTTAAAATTCCATTTACCTACAGTCCCTTTTTACTCCTTTAAAGCAGCTAAGAGGTCTCTGCCTAATTTAAGTTCAGGATCTTCAAGGTTACTAGAGGAGGGTAACTCTCTCTCTCTCTCTCTCTCTCTCTCTCTCTCTCTCTCTCTCTCTCTCTGAGACAGAGCAAAAATGAAGAATGTAAACAACAGCAACACAAGACTCATCCTCCTCCACCCTTACATCCAGAAGCAAGGAAGCTCCAACCGCCTATGGCTCCTCGCCTTCATCTCCATCTTGACCACCGCCTTCGTCGTCACCCTCATTTACACCAGAGAATACTCCACAACCGCCACCTCCTCTGCTGCCACCACCGCCTTTCCCTCCACCACGACCACCTATAGCAACGCGCCTCTGCCATCGACCGTCATCAACACCCTCCTTCTCTACGCGTCCAAGTCCAACGACTCTTTCCGCATGTCCTACCCCGAGCTCAAGCCTATCTCGGACGTCCTGAGGAAATGCTCCTCTCCTTGCAACTTCCTAGTGTTTGGCCTCACTCACGAGACCCTCCTCTGGAAAGCCCTCAACCACAACGGCAGGACCGTCTTCATCGACGAGAACCGCTACTACGCCGCATACGTCGAGCAGAAGCATCCCGAGATCGATGCCTACGATGTCCAGTACACGACGAAGATGAGCGAGATGCGGGAGCTCATGGTCTCCACGAGGGAGCAAGTGCGCAACGAGTGCAGGCCCGTGCAGAATCTCCTCTTCTCCGAGTGTAAGCTGGCGATCAACGATCTCCCCAATCATGCCTACGAGGTGGACTGGGATGTCATCCTCGTGGACGGGCCACGCGAGGAGTGGCCCAACGGTCCGGGCCGGATGTCGGCAATATTCACGGCGGGGGTCCTGGCGAGGAGCAAGAAGGGTGGGAACCCGAAGACGCACGTGTTCGTGCACGACTTCTGTGGGGAGGTGGAGAGGGCGTACAGCGAGGAGTTCCTGTGCAGGGAGAACTTGGTGGAGTCAACAGAGAAGCTTGGTCACTTTGTGTTGGAGAGGATGGACCCTAGCAGCTTCCAGTTCTGTGGTAACCGCAGTCATCGGCCCCATCACCCAGTTCACTAGCACATCATCCATCCTACGTTCGCCGTAATCAAAATGATGTAAGAAAGTCAATAATTTATGGCACAAAGCCTTAGTTTTCCTGGATGGAAAATAAATTTTGCCAAGCAAATTGCACCGGTCATTTGAAATCTCCAGTTGTTCACTTTGAAGGATTTTCTAATCTCTTCAAAATTCTGCTAAGGTATAGAGAATTATCAATGAACATTTTCTAGTGTTTTCATCGTGACATGAGCTTTCAGTATTCGTGTTATATCGCTCTGCGAACTTCATTCCATATTTACAATTGCAACCGCAGACCACTATGTGATGAACTAATTATATGTCCTGGCAATGGTTGAATGAGGTTCACTTGCATATACACGTCAATAAGAGCTTAAATCCTCGAAGCATTTCGGTTCTCATTACGTGGAAAACCAGAAAGTTGCAGATTTCTAAGGAATGACTGTAGAACTGTAGATGCTAGGAGAGATTAAAATATCCAAGGACCTGAAGCTTACCTAATTTAACAAATGAGCTAAGAAATTCCAGTAAATTGACCAAAAAAGGCGTAAAATGGTATGACGTGTTTAAAAAGCAAGACAGGTTTTCTTTTCTTGGATGCTAAGCATCAGCTGGACCATACCCCTTTCAGAATGGATTGCAGCATCAACCAAAATCAAGTAAACCGGTCAATCATGAACAACCATCTTAATGTGCACTCATTGCTTAGCCCTCTTCCAAACCACTAGCAAAAATACCCAGGATTTGCCCAGAAGTAAGAGAAATGATTTCAATCTCCTTGCTCATGCTTGAAGGAGCGTCCCAAGATCGAGTAATCAAAACAATTAGAGAGAACCCAATCTATCAAAAAGCGACAAGAAAATTCTCGATAGTAGTGCACCTATAACATGGAACAGAGATGAACCCATTAAAGCTCACCAAGCTTGAGAAAATAATTAATGCCCTCAGGCTATTTGGAACCCCAGATATGACATTAATTTAGCCAGAGAAACACCACAGGCAGCCTGCACTTAATACAAGGTAAAGTTCAACTAAACAATAAACACTACAGTCACAAGTCAAAATGTTTTCAGTAAAATATCCCACAACAAAACTTTCTCCACGTGACATGCTCTCTTCACTGTGAAGAAAGAGGGACCTCTATTTTCCATGTGTGCTTGAGGCCTCAAAAAGCATTTTAGCCAGCATAGCACAAAAAGAATCAGACATAGACACACTACAGTAGACTTGATAAAACAGGCCCATCTTTGGTGCCTGCTACAGGTTAATATTCGAAAAAATGATCAAGTGGCAGAACCATTGGCTGAGATCCTTACTACATCCTCATCTTTAATGTATAATGGGATTCTTAGTCCCAAGTCCTTAAGCTTATCAACTAGACCGTAAAGAAACTCAAAGGTCAGTTTCGACTGTGCATTGAGCTCATCTCTCACCTGCGGATGAATCTTGAACCAATCTCCCAGCATCTTGTGCATGTGGGAACGAATCATCCTCCACGGGACAGGGTATTTTTCGCAAAACTTGAGATACTCCACCAGTAACTCTGCCTGGTCCAGATGTCCATCTTTGTGGCTTTCTTCACTTCCAACTATCCAGTCAGCAGTTCGGTACCCTGCAAAGAGAGCTGGATTCTCTAGGAGAGTCTCTGCTGAAAGCACGCCATCAGCACCAGTTTCTTTTAAGCAGCTCTCCGCATCATCCACGTGCCGTATGTTTCCATTGGCAAGGACTGGTATGCTTAGAGAGTTTTTTACAGCCTTTATTGCCGACCAATCAGCACGAATTTTCTTCCCATCTTTCTCATCTCTTGTTCGTCCATGGACAGCTAAAAGAGAGCATCCAGCTTCCTCTAGCATCCTGGCATAGTTGAGTGTATCCTCCAATTTCGGGAAGACTCTGATTTTGCAAGAAACGGGGACATTCAAGTTGAGGGCCAGCTTCTGTACTAGGGATTTTACCAAGGGAAGGTTGTCCATCAGGAATGCCCCATAGTTTCCTCGCCTAGCAATACGCTGAGGGCACCTGTAGAGGGCAAAATTACCAACTTACTTTCATGATACAACACAAGATATCAGTTGTTCCTTGCCACATAATAGCCTACAGGATGTACAACCTAAAACAAGCCCCACTTTATCTCAGTCTTAGATTATCTTCCAAATTCATTCAAAACTTCTTCACGATCAAGCAGGCATCACATCCTATTAAATCATAACTATGATGTGAACCTCGATAAGGACTAAGACAGTCAGCAATATTATATTGAACAGAAGACCAAAATAAAAGATAAGAAACAAAAACACTTCAGAAGACGAGTTAGTCAATAAAATCAGTCAAATGTCTTATGTACTTCATGCAATCAGAGAAAAATCCTTTCAGTAAGGACATATGACATGCTTAATAATTTCAGTGCATACCAGCCATATGATACATCAACTAATAATATATCACGTACAATAAACTGATACATGTAAACATGTTCACGTAGGTGTCAAGATGATGGATCAAATGTTACCCCAAATTTATATCAACGTAGTCACAATAAGATTCCACTCTTCGTGCAGCTTCCAACAAAATGTCTGGATCATTGGCACAAAATTGAACAAATAATGGGCGATCCTCCTGCCAATTCAAAAAAAAATTACAGAAAAATTACATTAAAAGAGGACTGACAAATTAACAATATATGCTGTTTCATTCTGGAAGAGTTGTATGAATCATCAAAAGTCGTCTAAAGTCAGTCACAACTAAAACACCTCACTCTACTTGCATGAAACACACTGAATATAATAAATCAAAACAAATTACCATGCAACTTTAACATTCATGCAAAGTGATATCCACAAGTGCTAGAACAGAATAAAAATAACGGCAGATTCAAAGAGACAGACGAATGTCAAAGCTAGACAGAATGCTCTAATACATATCAGCAGCAAAAGCCATTTTTTGGCCTTGGCAATAAAATGTAATATTTCTTTTGTTCATTTGAATTACATTCCAATGTCAGATCAGTTTTTGGGAAAAAGATGTCCAATGAGTTTTCACATTTTTATGAAGTGAAATATTGGTACATATTAAGGCCCAAAACAAATCAGAGGGTGCTAATTGATAGATCTAAGCATTAGACATCCATTTTCAGGGCAGGATAGGATATAATGTACGGATAATTAAGCTGATTATATTGGAAACCTTCAAGTATGTCACACTGGGAGATAAGACTCTAAGATCCAACTCTTGATTACTGAGAACTCCCAAAAATATTCTAAAGAGCCATGACAATTTAGAACATTAACAGCAGGAGGAGTCCACTGGATATTCACCAATAACATAGAGATATCTTCTCCAATCCAAAATAAATACTGGCAGCATAGTAAATTCCAAAGAACATGTCCAATTTGCATACATTCTTTTAATAGAAATTAAAAGCCCAACAGTTTATCAAAGCCAAAGCACTTCAGAATGAAGCGCATAGTACACTATCTGTACTTCAATGGTTCAGCCAAAACTGTAATTTGAAGCATACAAGGGAAGGCTCCTGAATGATTTGCCTGGTTCTTTAACCCCAAGCATCATTAAAATTACCCTAGTAAAAAGACAAGTAAGGGGAAAGAACCATCTCCTCAAACATACCAAGCATCATTAAAATTACCCTAGTAAAAGGACAAGTAAGGGGAAAGAACCATCTCCTCAAACATACCAGTTTCATAACCAAAATATATTGGCCTCGTTCTAAATTGGATCACCATTCTTAGAAAAAATGCTGGCCAATGAATTAAAGACTGACGTGATGAATTCTACTTTGCATGGGTTGACACGTTGAGCAAAGGAGGCGCTCATGGATGAGAGTTTCTTGGAAGTGGATTTGTGAAAGAGTATGAAGAATAGGGTTTTTAGACTTCTGTCAGCATCTATCTTTTCCATGTAAACTTTAGTAGCTTCTGCATTTTTAAAAATTCTTCTTTTTGCAGTAACCCTTCATCGCCACCCCCACCCCCCACCTTGAGGGTGCCCCTTTAAGCCACCCCAAACAAGGCATAGACCTGAGGATCATAGGGAATTCACAGCCTATAGCCATCCCTACCCCTTGTTATTCTGACAAGAATTGAATTTAAATGAGTTTTGGGGCAAAGAAAAGCAGGTCCACACAAAATGGTTCCTTGAAAATTTTCCTGGTTCTTTTAAATGACATAAGCCATTCACTCTGAAAAACCCTTTTCTAATGGAAAGAACCATCTTTACAAATATATATCATCACCAGAATCCACAAACAAAAGGATATTAGGAATATCCTTGTTCAAAATTGGACCATCATTCATTCTTAAGCAAATGATGGTTGATCAGCTGAAGATTTAACATACCCTCCCTGCTGGTAAAAAAACTTAACACGGTCTCAACATGTATTATAGATGGGCCAGCACCCTGTGGATAAACAGAGATTAAGACTAAGTGGGCTGTGAACACCCTATCTGTCCTCATCAACAATCCAGTCAGCAATAAGTCGAGCACATTGTGATAGAGATTCTCATACAAAGGAACCACCTCTTCAATCGTATATCTAGTTGCCTATTCCAAAGAGCCATGGCAATTTTAGTCAAGTTGAATGCAGCTTTCTAGCACCAGAGCTAACGCTCTTACCAAGTACCACAACACAAAACGTCTACATGAATGCTCCACCATGTTACTATCACCTCAATCAGCCTCCACCCAATCAGCGACTAAAGCCAGCTTAAGCAAGTCTCAACTGCAATCAATGGGGTTATATAATATTCTCTCCCGAGGACAGAATCAACTTAAATCCCATTCTAACCCAAACAAAATGGAACAAATAACACAGAGCAATGGCGCGGCAAGAAACCCCGGCGTTACAACCCGAAAAAAAAGCAACTTTCGACAAAATTTACCTTGCAGGTAGTGAATTCCGTGCTCCTGTACTTTTCAGTCTCGGTGAAGATCCTGGAATGGAGCATGGGCGTGTAGGCCGCCTCGGCGCCATACTTGCGACACAGCATTCGGAACGGGAGCTCGGAGTTGTCCACCATCGGGGCCACTACCAGCTTCGGCCGGCCGAGCTGAGCCCAATGAGCCCACGCGCGCTCGGCCCTCGACCCGGCGCTCAGGCACCGGCCCGGCGACCCATTGGGAAACGGCGAGGCATCGTCGGTCGGTTCACGTCCTTGGGCTTGTGGGTCGGAGCATAGGAGGTCGTCGTCGAGGTCTTGGGGCGGCTCGGGAGGGGCGGAGGTGTGGAAATTGGCGGAGGTCTGAGCGAGAGAAGGGGCAGCCATGGCGGGTTTCGGAGGAGCTTTGGCGGCGGAGAAGAGAGAGAGGATGAAGCCGTAGGGTTTGAGTTTCATGGGCGGGCGACGGGAGCGGAGAAGAGGCCGCCCATCGCCGCCGCCTGTGGCGCTCCGTAAGGCTGTCGCGGAAGGGTTTCCGAACTTCAACGAATCTGAAAAGTTGCGTTCGAGGGAGATAAGAAACCAAGTTATTTTCGCAAAAGACTGCGCAACGACTTTTCTGCAAATTACTTTTGGATAACTACATGGAAAATTCCAAAGAAATGTCCTGAATTTTTTCATTTTCTTAAATAAATGCTCGAAATAAATTTTATTTTAAATAATAATATAAAATGAACTTGATTATTTCAAATAAAATCTTAAAATAGTCATGATTGTTTTAAACAATGTCTCAACTCGTCGGTCGTCGGTCGTCAGTCGGCTAAATTTTCATTTTTTTAAATAAAGACTCGAAATAAATTTTATAAAATGATTTTGATTGTTTCAAATAATATCCTAAAATAGCCGTGATTGTTTTAAATAAGAATCTCAACTCGCCGGTCGATTAAATTTTCCAACCGATCAAGGATATTTTCATCCGAATCTTCTTATTCTTTTTTATCTTTTTTTCTTCTTTTTTCTTTTGTCTATCCTTTTTCTTCTCTTTTTCCTAATTTTTCTTCTTCCTTTTAGCCAATAGTCGAAACTCACAGAGGGCTGGGTGAGAGTCACCCTCGCCCAATTCGATAAGGGCCACCCTCACCGACCAAAGGCAAGAGGCAACTTTGCCTAGGGAGGCCGGCGAGGCCCCCTCGCGCGGATATGGCGAGGGTCAGCCTCGCCTACACTTGGGCAAGCAAGGAACATCGTCGACCCTAAGTGAGGTTGGCCCTTGCCAGATTTGGAGAGGGTGGCCTTGCCCACAACCAACAAGGGCTTGTAGGCCCTCGTTTGTGACCAGCAAGTACGATTGGCTGCAAGGGGCAACCTCCCCAAGTAAGGCCGCCCCTCGCCTGTGGCCAGTGAGGGTGGCCCTCGCCGAAACCGGTGAAGGTGACCCTTGCCCAACCTTTTGTGGGCGTCACTAGTAGCCAGCCGACCATCGATGAAGAAGAAGAACTAGAAAAAAAAAAAAAAAAAAAGAAAATGATAAATGGCAAAAATACTCTTAATCTCCATAAAGATTTATTTGAAATAGATATAACCACTTTATGCCCCTATTTGTAAAAGTAATGGTACTTTATGCCTTTATTTGAGAAAATGTGGGCACTTTTACATTGAAATTGCTAAAATTTATCAAGAAAGTACAATTAAGTCATAAAATTAAAAAAAAATATATAATTAAGTCTTAAAACTTATCACAAAAGTGTAATAGAGTCTTAAAACTTTCAAAAAGTGCAATAAAATTATAAAACTTATCAAATTGATCCAAAAAAGTTACGATCAAGGACTTGATTGGACTTTCGTAACAAGTTTTAGGACTTGATTATACTTTTATGACAAGTTTTAGGATTTAATTATAGTTTTTAAAAATTTTAGGAGTCAATCGCACTTTCCTAACAAGTTTTAAAACTTCTAATGCACTAATCTTATTACTTTTTTTTTTTTTATCATATGTGAAGGTATAATAGAAAAAAAATTAAGAAAAATGTTGATCAATATTTTCTCATACACTTCTTAATTACCCTTTGAAAATATAAAATGTAAGGGATAATGACATAAATAATTCCTGAATTTTGGTCCAATGTGCAATGTGATCCCTAAATTTTTAATATTTTTTAATGTTATCCATGAATTTGAATAAGTTTTTGAGCCAAAAAACGCATTTGATAACGACAAAATTTTTTTATTCTTGAAATAGAAATTCATTTGATAATCAAAACAATTTCACTTTCCCAAGTGGCGGCGGCAGCGAGTGCGGCGACCCACGGTGGTAATGGCGGCGATGACCGGCGGCAACCCACAATGGTAGGCGAAGCGGTGATGCAAACTGAAAGACCATAGCGGGGGACGGAGACTAGCGGCCACCGGCGCGACCAAGACTAGCGGCGACGGCGGCGGCGCCAACCAACGGCGACGACCAATGGCAGCCAGCAATGGGCAAGGGTGATAATGGTGAGCGGCAGATGGCAAGAAACTCCTTCAAGTGAGAAGTAAGAAAGAGAGAAATAATTTCTGATTTTTGTTCTAGAAATAAAAAAGTAAAAATTTTGTGTTTCTGATTTCTATTTCGAACCTATTTTTAGAATAGAAATTTGTTCCAAAAAAAAAAAAGTAAATTTTTTTACCAACGGATTTATATTCCAGAAATAGGTCTAGAATAAAAATCTATTAAAGAAATAGAAACAGAATGATTACCATGCGCAGCCTTAAAAACCTAATGAATCTATACCGACAAAGCATGCAAAATTGTAGATAATTATGTAGATTCTAAAAAAAAAATCAAATCATCATCAATTGAATAATCTATGCTAACTTTACTATCATATGAAATAAAAATGATCTCTTACTTTTAAAGGATCTCGACCTTTTTCTTCATCCCCCAACGTCCTCAATACACACATAGAATCAATCGACAAACACAAACACGTAAGTTAATTATTTTATATAATATTTCATGAGTTTTCATGTTACAGAATGAATAGTTTCTATTTTATAGCAACCACCGTAAAAGTTTCTTAAATCATGAATATATGGTTTCCAAATAAATCTATACATATCCGTCGTATGCTGTGTAATTATCAATAATTTATTTTAATTTATTATTTCTTTAGTAATAAATTGATTTTATTTAATCTTTTAAATGCAAATTCTTTTAACATATGCAAAGCATGTGCATATTTGATGCTGCTCATTAATTTTAGCGGTGGAATTGACAATTTTATTAGTAAAACAGTAAAATCAGATAATTTTTAATTCTTGTAGATTTTAGTGGAGGCAAATAAGGAGAATGAATTTCTAATTTTCTATGATCCCAACGGTCACCGATCCTTGAGGACCAATTTTCGAAGACCCGTAAAAGTTTCTCATGAGAAGATCGCTTAAGGAGCATTTAGTAACCATTTTATTCTCGAAAATAATTTTTACTAAAAATAATTTTCTTTTATTTCATTCTCTAAACAAGTTTTTGAACATTTAAAAGCATTTAATAATTATTCAAAATTTTCATTCTCAGACTAGAAATGAAATAGAAATGCATTTAGTAAAACCCTTAAGTTTTTTGTAACTTAATTTTCTTTTAAATTTTTAACTACTTTTTATCATGTTTTTCTCTTTTTTCTTTTTTCTTTTTCTTTTTCCTTCTCTCTTCTTCTTCCTCATTTCCGATCTACAACAACCAGCTAGGTGAGGTTTGGCGAGCTCAGCGAGCCTCGCCCAAGCCTGGCAAGGCTCTACCGAGCTCGCTAGACCTACCTAGTCAACCAATGACTGGCAATAAAGAAGAAGAAGAAGGAAAGGAAAGAAAAAAAATGATTTAGGCTTGATTAAACAAAGAAGGAACTTTTTTTCTTATTTTTGATTTTATTCTAAGTCTATTCCCATAAACAAAAAAGTTATCAAACGGATTTTTGTTCTAGAGAATAAAAGAATAGAATCAGACACTATTTAGCATGTTACTAAACAAACCCTTTATATCAAATAGCTAGGCAAACTTTTTTTAATCTTCTGGACCGGCTTGAAGTACTCATTCTCAGACTAGAAATGAAATCTTATTCTTGGGATTAAACATCCAACAACCGATCCATATCTTGGATAGACCATGCATCAAATCTCATCGTTGAGTTCCATTTATCTCTAAGTTATTTGGTAATTCATGTATGCCATGCTATTCATATCAATTCTATATCATCCAATTATTTGAACATCATTATGAGGTGTTTTTCATCTAAAAGGAAAAATGATTCAAATAGTTTATGAACTTTAACCTAATGTGTAATGTGATCCATGAACTTTTAGTTTAATCAATGTAGTCCCTAAGTTTACTCTAATGTGCAATGTAATATGATCTTCGAACTTTTAGTATATATCCAATTTAGTCGATATTGTCCATAATCTTTTATTAATGAAAAGACCCCATCAAACATATTCATATAGTTTAGGGACTACATTTAACGTATATCAAAAGTTTAAGGATTACATTGAACAAATTAAAAATTCAAGAACCGCATTGCATATTAGGCTAAAGTTCATAGATCATATTGAACAAATTAAAAGTTCATAAATCACGTTACACATTAGACAAAATTCAATTGTCATTTTTCCCATTTAAAATGAGTGAAAACCAACCAATTACCATCCATCTCAAGTTAGATCATATCATGCCACCACAAGGTCCATATTTTCCCTCGATAGATTCATCTGTCATCGGAATCGTGCCGTATGTTTCAAGAACGGAGATGTTTCTTATCGCATTCGTTCTGATTCGCACCACACGCATCGAGAGCGCGACCTCTCATCTTCCTTGTCCAAGAGCCACCGCCGCCGTCCAATCATCTCCTCCACGTCGACCTCGCTGTCGCCTCTTCTTTCCGATTCCGCAGTTGGTAAGAAACGAGAGAGAACAAATATTTAATAGACTTGGGTGCAGTTGCTTCTTCAACCCCAAAGATTCCTTCCATTGATGGACATCCATGGGGATGACGATGATGATGGCAACATCACCCTCCAACCACCGTCTCCGTCACCCGTCGCCATCGCCCCCCCACCTCCCCTCCCAACTCCAACTTCCTCATCCATCCCTTAATATGAACCAGCTTGCACTGTAGAGAGATAGAGAGAGAGAGGGAGAGAGAGGGGGAAAGGATGAAGCTCTTGGCAATGCACCAGGGTCACGCCGACGGCCAGAGCAGCACCGCCCTCCAGGGGTTGTCCCCACTCGACTCCTCCAAGTCGCCGCCGACGGTCTTCTGGCTGGCGGTTCACGCCCTGTGCTGCCTCGGCAGCCTCGTGCTCGGGTTCCGTTTCTCCCAGCTGCTCGTCTTCCTCCTCTTCTCCACGTCGCCCATATTTCGCACTGCCAACCAATCAGCCTCAGACAATCCTTTCGTCCTTCTGTCGAACCCGAGTTCAATGACGGTCAACCAGTCCACGCCACGCGTGGCGGTGGGCCGGCACGGGATCCGGGTCCGGCCATGGCCACACCCGGACCCCATAGAGGTCATGAAGGCGCACCAGATAATAGAAAGGGTGCAGAGAGAACAGAGGGCTCAGTTTAGCGCTAGAAATCCTGACCCGAGGTCCTTGATTGTGATCACCCCAACTTATGTGCGAGCATTCCAGGCAATGCATCTGACGGCTCTGATGCACACCTTGATGCTCGTGCCATATGAGGTAGTCTGGATCGTAGTGGAGGCCGGCGGAGTGAGCAGTGACACCGCATCACTGATCGAGAGGTCAGGTTTGAAGACTGTCCACGTGGGGTTCGAGCAGGAGATGCCTGCAGCCTGGGAGGATCGGCGCAGTTTGGAGGCAAAGATGAGAGTTCAGGCATTGAGGTGAGTGGCTTCTCTTGAAGTGTTTTTCCGGTTCTTTTTGTCATTGGTTAGGGGAGGGTTGGAAATTGAACCATCATGAACATTAGCGGGAGCCGTATGATCTTGTTTGTTGTTTCTAAAACTACTAGAAGTGGTCACTGATTCACCAACTAGTTCAAGTCCTCGATAGTTTTCTGGAAACTTTGTTCAATCTTTCATTTTCCGTTCAGATAATGTTAGCCGGAAATCAAGTTTTCTGGTTCTCATATTTCTTCCTTAATCGTCATTCTTGTTTTGATTTGAAGTTTCTTGACCATTCCCATCGTTTGAATAGATTTCTCTCTGTAGTCTGTGGAATTAAAAACGAGTAGTCTTACTGATTTCCAAGCAAATTGTGTTTTTTTCCACTGATAATGGAAACATAAACTGGAATTCCCGCCGTAACAGATGCCTCCAATAAGGTCGCATCCATTAGCCTGTCAATATAGAAATGGAAACTGAATCTAACGCGGAGAATTTTGATGTATCAGAATTGTCAGGGAGAAGAATCTGGATGGTGTTGTGATGTTCGCCGATGACAGTAACATTCACAGTATGGAGCTCTTTGACGAGATCCAGACTGTGAAGTGGATCGGTGCTGTTTCCCTAGGAATCCTTCCGCATTCAACTGTGGATGAATCGGACCAAGCTGTTTCGAAAATCATGAATGAAAGCAAGTCACTAGTTACTGTCCAAGGTCCGGTTTGCAATTCGGCCAATCAGTTCATAGGCTGGCGCACGGATAATAGGTCCACTGACATGCACAGGGGAGGGGCTCAGGTAGATGATCAGGGCTCGCATTTGACGGGCAAGCTGGAGTGGGCCGGTTTCGTGCTAAACTCTAGGATGCTGTGGAAGGATGCTGAAGACAGGCCAGAATGGGTGAAGGACTTGGGCTCGCTCAATTGGGATGGTGATGTCGATAGTCCTCTGTCTTTGCTTGAAGACCTTTCGGTGTTGGAGCCGCTAGGAAACTGCAGCTGCCGGCTTATGGTTTGGTGGCTTCGTGTCGAAGCCCGTCCTGGTAGTCAATTTCCTAAAGGGTGAGTCTCTTGCCTTTAGAAGCTCGTCACTTTAAACATCCACAATGCTTGAGATAATCAGGTCTTTGCTGTCATTGACAATGGAGTTTCTCTCTTCCCGTGTGATGCAGATGGCTTATAAACCCTCCCTTGGGGATCACGGTACCCTCGAACGCGCGCTCCATGGCACGATGCTCCTCCAGAACTCCCATCTATAGAAAACGCAAGCAGTGATGAAGAGGAGATCGACCAGCACCCAACTGAAAATCAGAGGCACGAACAAGGTTTTGGGATTAAGAGATGGCACGAGACCAAAACAGTCGAACCCCAACTGCTCAGAAGGGAACCTGTAGAAAACTGACAGCTTATCTTAAGAACAAGAGAAGATGCGTAGCTTCAGAATTCGACAAGCTTCAGATTAAGGGTATTTATATATTGTCTTGACTAGGCAAACTTCGAAATTCGCCACTTTGGTCAATCTGCATTGCGAGGACATCAGATCACACACTGTTCTATTGGTTTTTATGCGGTTGGGGGTCGTGAAATCTTAGAAATCACAGGAATTTTTCTTGCTTACACTTCCTTACTGCTCGCATATTCAGAAATTCAGACACTAGATAGACATACGAAAAGTATATCTTCATCTTATTCATTTGGTCTTTGTACGTTACAGAAGTTGCGCATGGTATAACAAGACTGCATTGGACATTTGTTTGATTGCAAGAAAAGTTGCACGAGTTCTTTCAACATCTTTGTGAAATCATGGTTCATGCCTTGGCATCGAAACGCCAGACTGCTAGGTGCCACAAGATATGATCGAAGTTAATCAGGAGGGATGGTGGTTCCATTATTCCATTGGCACCGAGTGGTTGGCAGGATTTGTCCATGCGGGATTCAAAGATCTGTTTCTATGCTAGGCTGTTAAACACTGCTTTTGCCAGCTAGAATCATCAAAGGTTCTACAATTTTGAATCGCGAAATTGAATGGTAAAATCATACAAACTTCGATGAGAGCTTGCAAGATGGCGCTACTCTCGGTTACTAAAATACAAATTATGCAAACAAGATCACTATGCTTGTCCGGATGAATCCTTTTTCATCAATTAACACATATCAAAACCGATGTACTAAACTCCATATATGAAGAACAGAGAAGGTACTAAACACAAAACTCGGGGTTGATTGAAAAATAAAATGGGCCACTCCACTTGTAAAGATCAGCAAAACGCTTTACATGCGATTTCACCAATTTTAGCAACCCGACACGCAATTTACCTCCGATTCCTGAGTCTCTGACAAACGTCCAATCCTTCAGCAATCTGCCTTTTCTCTTGTTATATCTAGATAGTTTCTTTTGAAGTAGTGAGAATTTCCAACAAATGTTTATGCTCCTGCTTCGCATAGGGTTTCATTTTCAAAGCATATAATACCAGTAGAAGGTCATCAAAGTTCTTCTGTCATGCTTAATAAGCTAATTGTGAAGTACACAGTCGCGATTCATTCAACAATATTCCTGTCGCTAGATAGCTTGAGACGACATTTGCAGATGGAGTCAATTGGAAGTCGAAGTTGCTTTCTCATCTCCTTCGGCTGGTTATCGTCAAGATTATCCCATAGATACTTTTTTCTTTTTTTTTCTGGAAGAACAGAGGATAGGAACTTGACAATTCTGGTTTAACTGGATCACTGATAACTCCAACCTATGATGGATACGTTTAATTTTGTACATAGTATTTAACTGTCATTGCTATTATTGCTGTAAATAAATTGTGTTGGTATATAAGACTTAATTGTTTGATAAAAGAAAATCACTGGGTAGCCTGAAGATTATGACAACATATTGTTCTTAACTTTCTTAGTTTTATGCGATTTTCCATGGACCACAAGGTAGATTTCGAGTCCGAAAAGGTCCAGCATCGATGTCTACATGGTAAGGTTTGGGGAGCTACATATACTCAATCCACTATGCAATTTGATACATGGAGAGTTTGTAAGAAGTTGATGATGTGTGTGATGGAATGAATGGAAGTGTTTGGTGTATGGAAAATAACTTTGGGATATAAGAATTCACCACCAAAATATAAAGGAATGTTTCACGAAATGAGGATTAAGAATTGTAAGGTTCATCACCAATTGGATAGAGAATTGGAGAATCACTCACTTGAGGGAAATTCTTATGTATTATCAACTCAATTCTAAATGCTTACAGTTGAGAACGTACCTCTTTTCATAGAGGCACGGAGTTAGGTGTCATTATAAAGGAAACGGTAAAGACATTGGAATTAGGAGATATTATGCTTGAAATTGTCAAATTAGGAAACAACCTCCAACCTTGACCAAGTCAAATCCACCTTTATTCTTCAACTTCTTGAATTTCCATCTTTATGACCAAAAAAAAAAAGAATTTCCATCTTGAACGCCTTCTCTTAATCACTGTGGTTTGCCTCCATGGCCAACATTCTCATATGGGAAGGGAGAAGTAGAAAATTGAAATCCTCATCTTCTCAAAGAGTTGGAATTGGAAGGATTGGGGTGAGAACGATTAACTTCATATGTGGGTTTTGATTCCCACACCTTGTAAAAAAGTAAGGTAAAAATCTAAGAGTGAATTGAGAATTAAAATGACAGATAAAAAAAAAACCCGTCCTCTCTTCATTAGGCCCATTAGATCATGTTATGGCTGCAACCTACTTTTGCTTGCATATAAATTTGATGGGCTTAGTTCATTATGAGTCTTGAGTTGGGCTTGTGAGATTGTCGTATTGAATGAAATATTGTGCTCCCGTAGAAGACGTCATTTCGTGTAAGGCCATTATTTTTTTCTAGCACAAGAAAAGATGATATGGATATCACTTAGATTTTTAAATTTTAATAAAGCTTTAAGTTGAGTAATGTCCACATAAGAGCTCTTTTACGTGCCTTCCAAGATTAAATAACTGACCAGTCCTATTTTTAAGGAAACATTATACTTTCTCTCCCCGTATTTTCATTGTTTTTTATACTTAATTCCATTTGCTATCAATTTTTTTAACTTGCTCATAATATCCTCAAATCCTTCCGATACTATATCCTAATAAATCCACCCGACTAAGCCATCAAAGGATGCCGGAGAATAAAGTGAAATAAAAGAGACACCCCAGTGGATAGCGGATGGGCAAGAGAACAAATAGTAAATTCAAAAAACTTAATCTACATACCATCAGCATCCCGTGATAAGTGTCCACATGAGCATTGTTTAATTCAACCGTACCTTGCCGGATTTTGGGCCAAACGAATGTGAATATGAGGACTTGGTTATGTAAAATCGGAAATTCAAGGACTTCATTAGGAAAGTTCCGAAAGCACATGGATAGAAAGTAAGATTTTCCAAATTTGTAACTGAATGACCCAAATCGGTGTCCCTTCAATCTCAATCTGATGGTCATGGGCTAGTTAAAGATCCAAGTGCAGATTCAAGAGAGAGGGAAGAAAACAACAAAGCAAGCAGGACCATCCTGAACGTATGCACTTTGGCAAAGATGAGAAAGGTCCAGAAAAGCAATCATGAAAGATCAACCGACCCAGGAATGGGCAGGGAATGGGGGACGAGGTTGCCTGAGAATGGGATCTTTGAAGAAGACAGTGTGGAATGGTAGTTGGATATCGTGTGATCTAACTTTCGCAGGTTTTGACCACGCCCAATCAAGGTGGTTGTAGGCTCGAAAATGGCAGATTTCAATATAGGAAGGTGGTTGAATCAATATTCGTGCCAAAGGATAAGGTGGGGAGGAACGTCGTGATTGGCTGGATTTGCCTACAAACTGTTCGGCAGCGTGGATGTTTGCAGCTCTGGAGCATCTCCATCTTCACCCACTGAAGCACGTCAAATCAATTAATATCTTTTAATTTTTTTTATGTTTTTATTACTTTTTCTGATTTCTTTTCCATTTCTCTAATATCTTTGGGACAATTTGTGAATATCCAATTTAGTTATGAAGAGTGCTTTTTTTGACTGCTGATGGGTAGAGAGAACAAAGAGCTCTGAATGGCGAAATCCAGCTAGCGACGATGCATCGTTCTTGACATTTGACGCTTCTATTTGGTCATCACCTTCTGGGACTATACCCTTTTTTACCCTAATAGAGGACCATACCCGTTAAACAACCAATGCCGAGAAAGTTGCAACACAAGACGATGTTTATCATCAAATGCCCCACGTCATGAGAGAATATCATCACAGTGACGGAGCTATAATCTCTCAATCACTTAGTTGTCAAACTGCTGTCCATGAAAATAATCTTAGTTACATAGTCTTAGGGTATTTGAAGTTTGAGATTTATCTCTTCGTTGTATCGTGTGAGAATAAATTCTGATTATCGGAATATTATTTCAGTGATACAATATCTTGCATATTGTTGACTTTTTATGCATTTGCGAACATGGACGTCTAATCTAATTTATTTTGGCATAGCATTTATATCAAATAATCAAAGGTATTTGTGCTATTTGTGAACTTTGTTTTCAACTTTGCTATTGATTTCTGCTTTTATACAACCCACAATTGGACATGAAAAACCCGTTATACACAAAGTCACAAACATAAATCATTTTCCTCTTCATTTTTTCTAGTGCTTTTCAACCTTTGAATTTATGAATCATATTTTCACCCCTTTAAAGTATGAATTGATTCTCATGAGCCCCTTCGTAGAAAATGTACCTTTTGTAATATATTGAAAAATTTACAACTTCGGACAATCATATCGCAATTTAAAACTAAGATATCACTTTCAAGCACACAGTCCAAAGTCCGAAAAAAACTATAACCCTTTGACTAAAAAAAGAAAATTAAAAATTAAATAAAACTATATACCAAATCTTGTCACCCTCTCCTTGGCGTGAAATTATAAATTCTCGACAATTGCATCACAGATCATTTCTGTGGGTAAAGGCTTTTGATATCTTGACAAGTTGCTTCTGGTCCTAGTTGAACTGATGAAATGTCATCCTCTTTAATGCCCTGAACGTGACTTGGAAGATTCAGATTGAAGTGAAGACATAGATTTTGCATTATCTTAGGGAATTTACTCTAGTAGATAGGTGTCACACAAGTCTAGGGGAAAGTTATGCCCGTCATCTATAGTGTGCAATGTCGTAATCTAACTCCCCCTTCTTTTTTATCGTCCATTTTCGTAGCTATAATTAAATCTCCATGAATTGATTAAATCCGGCCTTTATCCTATGTAAATGGCATCGACTCAAAACAATTTACGTGAAATTAATGAGATTTAAAAGTACGACCTTAGGTTCTTGAACTGAAAGTACTCTGAATCCCCAAGCAATGGGCCAATCCTGGAGTAAATTTTATACGATGCACAATTTCGATAATTTTCATTTTACAACTAAACTTCAAATCCTTCTTCTTCTTTTGAATATCTTTAGGTTGTCCCATGCCAATTAAAAATAGAATAATCTCTATTGACTGTGACATTCCTCATGTTTCAGCCAAATCAAATAATTACAAAATCATGCATGTCCTCAACTCTTAAGAGTAGCCTACATTTGATCATCCAAATTTGGATCGAGGTAGGATAGGATAAATTGATTTGAAAATCCTTCAAATATCCTTCAGATTATAGAAAACCCCATTGGTGTAATTCAAGATAGGATAAAAATATTTGAAAATCTCACTCGTCCAGCACAATCTCTCACGATATTCAGAACTCACCGCTTGATCTCCCTCATCAATTGTCTCAAACTCACTCTCTCTAGCTCCCTCGGTTCATCTCCTTCACCACCAATTTCACCATATCCATTGCCATCTTCACCTCCACACCATAGTCCTTACTCAGCTTTGCCGCATCAGAGGCGATTCAAACACTGGTGAAAATGAGCCTCTAGTCATAGAGGGCATTGCGAAGAGGCCAGGGAGATAGCACCCGCAGCGATTTGGTAGACGAGGCAACAACAGTCAAATGGGGTGGTGGATGCTGCACGCGAAGTTCAAGTGCTACTTAACATCGAAGCCGACGATCTACAGTAGTGAGGGGGCATAGAGGAGGTGGATGGAAATCCATTGGTGGATAGCATTGGGGGTAGTGAGTTACGAGACAGACACCTTTGTGTTGGACGACGAGATCTTTCAAACTCACTCATAAAAGAATTTGAGCTCTTCAATGATAATAACCATGTGTTGTATAACTTCTCATTTTCATCATTAGTCGTCAAAGCACAATTAGTTGAACATCAATGATAACCATCAGTGATCAAAGGCAAGGACCATTCCACAATGGTCGGAAGTGACGATGATCCAAGATGTATGCATCAAAATTGTTAAGTTGTTTAAAAAAAAAAAAAAAATCTAATCCGGATATATCCCACCGCCAAACTCCAACAAATGGTGGTATATTCTCCCTTTGCCTTTCAAGCGCAATGGGGGCATCCAACTAAAGTAGATACGACATGATGCAACAGCATGAATATTAGAAATATATTACCCCATTAACAAGAATCATATAACTATTGCTCTCATTCAATATACCGACCCTCTCTCGCATCCAGCAGTCGCATGGGAACCATCACCCCCGGCTCCTTCTATCTAGGACATCTTTTTGAGGGTCTCTCTTTCCCAAGAAAGTGAATTAAGCTTATTATATCTCTGCATCTTTTTGCAGTAAAAGTGAGGATACGAGTTGCAGAGAAACGAACAAGAGTTCGAGTATGGCTTAGGGAAGAAGGAAAGACCCTTTAACGCATTAAATGCATGGCCATAACCCATTGGCTTTACTAAAAATCATCGTTCTCGCAGTCTTAAGAACGTTGCTCACTTCCTGTCACCGCCGTCAAAGAAGTGCGGAGTTTTTAACTTCTTGTTTTCACTGAAGCAGCCTCCTTTTAGACCAAGACAATGGAGAAGATCCAAAGGCCCCGACGGATTCCATGATTGTTTAACAAATTGTTGAGAAATTCACTAAGGAATGTTTGCAAGTAGTCCTTTTAATAAGTAATTATAAGATATTATATATGATTATAATGCATTAATAGTCTCGTGGAGAGTGAGTCAATGTCTTGAAAATTGAAGCTCTTCTCATAACATGTGTTTGATAAAGTATCTCAACGTCTTTATTTTCTGCCAAGGAACAAATGGACGAAACATCCATCACATTCAAAGTAATACATAAAAGAAAATGCCATTTAATGAAATAGAAGATAATAACATTAGATATAGCAAAACTAGTTTAGTAAACTTGTACTAATGTAATAAAATTGTATCGGGTATTGAATATGACCCACTTATTTAAATAAATCCTACAATATCACTGAATTTACCAATATTGTCAACCACTTTGATCTTACAAAATGTTATTCTTTTGTTCATATCTCATAACTTGTTAATAGGGTAGCCAATAGCACCACTATCATCATCATCATCATCACTTTATTTGGTTTTTGGACAACTAATGAGACCGCTTAAATTTAGTAATAACACGTTAATATGTTACTAGAATATTACATGTATAGCATGTCATTATTTTTTAATGGAGTTTTGGAGAAGTTCTTATTGTTGCGCAGGTTTTTGAACCATCAAAGGCATATCTTGTATACATGCAAAATAATCTTTGCTGATCAAAGTTTACAAAAGAAAATTAGGAAATCAAATATCATTGTATTTTCATATTTGAACCAATCCACCTGTAAGTTTACTGCTCAATGAGTCTGATTGAATGCAATTAATATTCCTTTTCAACTTTATAAATAAAAAATGACGTTTACTTATTGACTGCACTTAATATTTCCTTTTCTTTTTCGTAAGTAAATTATTATTTTGAAACTAACCTGAGTATAATGGACAATTTGTAATTCACCCTAACAAAAGGGAAACAATCCAAAATTCATCGAGAATGATCAAGCTTTGAATCATGTTATAATGAAAAGATTTTCAAATTTAAAACTATATATAAGCGTGTACGTATATCGTGATTTGTAAACGATATAATCTACATTTTGCTACAAAAAGGTACATGGTGGAACACAAAAAATGAGATCATATATTTCTTTTAACTTATACAATAACCATGCGGTGGAAATATATATTTTGAAATAGTTAAAGCAGTTGGTATCTGTCTATCTGTATATGTTATTAAAGCTCGCTTTTGGACAACAAGGGCATTTAATGCGAATCGGTAATTAATGGTATATACTCACGCTTGTCGCACGACTACCATATCCTTTGGGAAAAAAAAAATTCCAGTGTATCCATTGGAAGTTAAGAAGGATCATTATGCACATTTTCTAGTTTCAATATGAAATTATTTATGTTCAGAGATTGCCAAGTCATTTAAAGAAGGCCAAATGAATGTAATAAAACATACGTCAACAATTTCCTCTACTCTTCGCTAATAAAAGAACAAAAATTTCTTTTGAAATGTGGTAGAGATAAGCTTTTGTGATATCTCCTTTCACTTCGAATATAGTCGAAAATGTATTGGATATGACAAGTTGGCAAGCCGCAACACAAAATGTGAGTAATAAAGAGAGAATTTCCAATATAATATGAAAAAGAGCACTTAAACCTATATGATGATATTGATTAATACGAATTGCTACTTTTTTTTTATCAGAATTCAATTACATAATAATTTCAAGTTTTTCGATGTCATGAATACGATTAAGACAAACATTTCCAGCCCTTGGATGCACCTAAACAAGCGGCCATCAATCTCTTCAATAATTTTCCTCAGTCACTCAAATTCTCTCTTCTTCCCCTGAAATAAATTGTTTCACTTTCACTTAGGCCAAAAAATAAATAAATCAAATAAAACATAATTTATTCTAATTTGTAAATAAAATGAAATAATAAAGAATTCTCATCTAACAAAGCCACTGACCCCGCATGAATATTCTAACCATTTCCCTGGCCTTTATAACCATCCTCGCACCAAACCTTCTTCCC
This sequence comes from Angophora floribunda, assembly GCA_014182895.1. Lineage (NCBI taxonomy): Eukaryota > Viridiplantae > Streptophyta > Magnoliopsida > Myrtales > Myrtaceae > Angophora > Angophora floribunda. Next base: position 20,160,040 of record CM024712.1, read on the forward strand.
TCCTCAAGTCTCTCTCCCTCTCTCTATCCACACTCTCCATCTTCCTCCTCCAGCGAAGAAGGAAGCAGAGTGTCACAGAGGCAGAGAAGAGACTCTACATCTCAACCATGGCGATGACAACCGCACCGGCCGTTCTCGCCGCCCTCCTTTTCTTCGCTCTGGCCTTTGCAGCATTATCCAACCCCGCGTCCATCATCGACTACACTGCCAAAGAGCGGACCGCCTTGTCCCGGAGGACTGACGGAGAGGTCATGGAGATGTACGAGCTCTGGCTTGCGAGTCACGGCAAGGCGTACAACGGCCTCGGCGAGAAAGAGATGAGGTTCGAGGTGTTCAAGGACAACCTGCGGTTCATCGACGAGCACAACAACTCTCAGAACAGGACGTACAAGTTGGGCCTCAACAAGTTCGCCGACCTGACGAACGACGAGTACCGAGCCATGTACTTGGGCACGAGGAGCGAGGCCAAGCGCCGGGTGATGAAGTCCAGGAATGCCAGCAGGAGGTACGCCGTCCGAGCTGGGGACAGGTTGCCGGAGTCGGTGGACTGGCGGTTGAAGGGTGCGGTGAATCCGATCAAGGATCAAGGAACTTGCGGTAATTCATTTTGTTTTTCCTTGTTGCCATCGGTTCATTTATCTACAAAGTTAAATTTCGGGTCGGACCACGTCATGACTTAATGCTAAGAAATAAATTTTTTACAGTAACCCAGATCTTTTCTGAGCTTAGAATGTCGTAAATTCATGTTTTGGCGATGCGTCGCGATCTCAAAGTTGTCATTCCTACACGGAGAGGTCCGAATCCGTGAGGAAGAAAACTCGCTCTCGGTAGCCTACTTCTAAGTATGGAGAGCTTTTCAAGTGTTTTCACCCTGTCTTGAAGAGGCGCCCGAATTGATGTCATGAAATGTTTTGTTTACCAAGAAAGAAACAACAGATGCAATTCTTGGGTCCTAAGGGAAGGCACAGCACTCGTTGAACCAGGGTTTTGGAACTCAACGTCTTCTCTTTACAAAAGGTGGGTGGTCTAGTGCCTTGGACCAACAAGTTTGGACTGATCAGCTGGGGTTTATACCAAACCTTCTACGGTTATGTTTGTCAGTTTGTGTCCGCCGAAAGTCGGTAAGGGGCGTCTGCTGAAAGTTGGTAACCTTAGTTACCGTCAGCATTTGGGAAACATTTGGCAATTTACTTTCTACCTACTATTTCGTCTGGTTTTCGGTTCCGAGTCTCAAGGACATCAGGAAGAGCCGAGCATCAACGAAAACAAAGTACTTATTACCGAGTCCAATATATTTGGTAACAAAGAGCGAAACAAGAACGAACTAGGGACTGCGATATTCCAATGCTATCTAAGAAATTGTTGAGCAGTTGAACTTTTCGATCTTCACTTTTCTTGGTCACTGTTATACATATGTGCGCAACAGAAGAATCCTCTGCAATGGACTGCATAAAAAACTGCTGTCATCACACAGTCAATGTAAATCTTGGTTTATGCATTTTGTAGCGAATGGAAACGAGAATACCCTTGTCAAGGGCAAGGCTAACTGTATACAATATCCTGTTTGTCACCAGGAAGTTGCTGGGCGTTTTCAACCGTGGCAGCTGTGGAAGGAATAAATCAAATTGTGACGGGTGAATTGATTTCTCTGTCGGAGCAAGAGCTGGTGGACTGTGATCGGAAGCACAATTCGGGCTGCAACGGAGGTCTCATGGACTATGCATTCGAATTCATCATCAAGAACGGAGGGATGGACACCGAGCAGGACTACCCTTACAATGGCATCAGTGGCAAATGCGACTCTTCCAGGGTATGTAATATGTATATGATTTCAATGACCGTCATTTCTCTGTTTCTTCATCGAGATCTTGAGGTTCCATCAGTCAGATTCTCAACGGATTGAAGTTGTCTTGGGGTTTTTCAGGTGAATTCGAAGGTTGTCACGATCGATGGGTATGAAGATGTTATGCCCTATGAGAGTGCGCTTAAAAAGGCTGTCGCACATCAACCAGTTAGCGTCGCCATTGAAGCCAGTGGCAGGGCCTTCCAACTTTACCAATCTGTAAGTATAAGTTTCCATTGTTCAGTTTCAGCTACACCGAGAAGAAAAAGGTTCTGAATTTCATTTTAGTAAACAAACAATCTGCATTATTGATGTAGTTCGTTCTAGTTCCTTAATTATAGAGATCGAATTACAAACTGAACTAGGAAACAGAAAATATGAAGTTGTGTATAAGAACATTTAAAACCACATGACGCATGACGCAAGTGGGGATAGTGCTGTTTCGATGTTAACTTGGTCAACTGAGGATAGTGCTGTTTGAATGTTTAACTTGGTCAACTGAACCAAAGTTCTAGTCCTAGTATTCTCTAATTATGACAGGAAATTCAGCTAGCTTTGTATTTTCTCAGAAAGAAAGCATGCCATATTGAAGGGAAAATAGATTGAAAATTATCTTCGGAGGTAAATCAAAAGGCTTAATTTGACTGAAACGTCGCTCTTGATCCGGGCAGGGTGTATTCACTGGCGAATGCAGCACTGCCCTTGACCACGGAGTGATTGTCGTCGGGTATGGAAGCGAAAACGGAGTGGATTATTGGATAGTGAGGAACTCATGGGGCACCAACTGGGGCGAGGACGGTTACATCAGGATGGAGCGCAACGTCGTCAACAACTTCTTCGGCAAGTGTGGCATCGTGATGGAAGCCTCATACCCCACCAAGACCAGCAAAAACCCAGCGAAATCAGAGTCGAGGACAATGACTACATTAGAAGTCCTCGAAGAGTCTGTTCTGGCTGCTCTGAGCTAGGAAAAGAGGAAGAACTTGAAGATGGGAAGCGCTGTTTTTATATTTCTCCAATCCTGACTTGGAGATTGTGTTCTTAGGTGATATGCTCCTTTTAGGCCTGAAGTCAAGAGGAAGGAGCAAGCTTTCATTCTTAGAATTCGGTGTCATTGTTGTGAATACCTATGTGTCGAAGTCGAGCTGCACCAGACGAATAAGTCCTGGTCGTGGTTGTATGTTACCTTTCGCAATGCTCATTAGAATGAATGTTTTCATGGAGTGTTTATTAGAAAGGACTATCGCCATGAAAGCTTATTTCTTAGCTTCCATTATGTTCGCCATTAGTCAACGGCACGAGCTTGAAATAACTAATTCAATCAAAGAAATCAATATCACCTGCAGAAACTAGTCATTCCACAGAAACGGAGGGAAAGAAAAATTCCAATTTCTTTGGATTTTTCAGTCTCTCATATGCAGAGCTTTGCTTACCTCACTGTTTTGGATAGCATTCAACCTGTGACTGGTGAACCATCTGCCGTCCAAAAAGGGAAAAAGAAACAGTTGAAGAACAGACAGAGTTTTTCATTCATTGGTTATGTCCAGTCCAAGTCTTCTTTCCTCTGCCTAAATCAGGTCTAGAGAACCAATAAACAAGCAAGGGTGATTGCACCTAGAAGATTTGCCGAGTCCATAAAATGATCAGACTTTATTTCAAAGAAAAACTTTTTTAAAGTATTAAGTTTGATTCTTTCTAAACATCTGAGATCAAGCCGCAAAAGGGTAATCCCTCATGAATTGTCAATTACAACGTGGATGACTCGTCTTCGATGGAAACAAAGATCCGAGCTTAGTCAAAACTCATCCAAAACACCGCTCGACTACAAGCCCACAAAGGAGAACTAAAAAATGGTGTCTGGCGTCATGAATAGGATGTCTGAATTCCTGATTTGTTCAAACACAGACACTGATTCAACCTACGAGGATACAAGGAAATCCTCATGTCTGCTGCGCTGTTCATTAAGGTAAAACCATCACGTGAAAAGATCAGGAACCAAAATACAGAGGAAGATTGAAACCACGTATTGCAAATTCATCAGACAGTATCCCATGAGTCAGAAGATCTTGAATGTACATAGCCCGGGACCGTCAAGAACGAGACAGGTTCTCATGCTCTAGAAAGGAGCAATCAACTGGACCGATCTAGCACGGGAGAGACTCGAAAAAAGACAAGTCAGAAACGGGACAAAACCGAAGCTTAGTCGTAAGGGACAGCTTTTGACTCGCTCAAAGTAATCGCAAAAGAAAAGAGAAGACTATAGACTCCAATGAACGAGAAAAGGCGGAAAAAAGAGGAAAGTCGAAAGTGTTCTGGAAAAGCCGCTTTGGAGACGGGCGGGAGGAGGATGCAGATTCGAGAGCTTTATCTCCAGCCCCATCTTTACTCTTTTCCAGGGAACCGCACCACCTGGAACTCCGAAAGAAAGTGAGTCTCGATAATGGTAATTTAATTGCAACCTATGGCAGATATGCAGAGTTCAAGATTTGCTAATGACCCGAAAAGCTATATTCAAACCATAAAGTTGCTTAAGAGCCCCCAAAAGCAAAAGAAAGATTGAGAATGGCTATGTTTCGTCTTTATTAGGAAGCAGCATCTGTGAAGATTAGGACAAAGAGGGTAACAGAAATATGCAGAAGCATGCATTAAACAAAGGGTCACTAACCCAACACCAGCCTTGCGCATGAACTGGACAAAGAAAACAAAAAGGACTCAGAGTTTCATTTGCATTTTGAAGCAGAGCATCTCTCCGGACAATTTGTAATCGAAAGGAATCGGGAAGATCAGCACGAAGAGGGAAGGAAAATTATACAGAAGCGTGTATAAAACAAAGGGTCGCTAACACAATAGCAGCCCTGCGCTCGACTGCACATAGAAACCTTCAAAGAGATCGAGTTTCATTTCCAAGAAAAGTTGCATTAGGCAAAAGGGAGAAGCCTGGCGCCTGACTGTACAAAGAAAAAGTAAAAGAACTCGAGTTTCATTTCCAAGAAAAGTTGCACGAGGCAAAAGGGCGATCATAGATACAACATTGAGAACAAGAATTGCCTAAGGAAGGTCTGAACACAACGAAATGTCAACGAAACAATTTTCAGTGCTTACATCATTAGCAATCACGAGTTTCCATTGGTGCTATTTTCACCATTGGACCACCTCCTGAAGGTGCAGGCCACTAAATTCCTACCCGCGAGAAGACCTAGTTTTGCCCTAAACAACATGGACCTCTCATTGCTACTCGACGCCACATCGGAGGCATTGGCAGGAGGAAACTCCATCGCAATTTCTTGGACTCCTCCAATGTCATCCAATGCTTCGATTTCGCAAGCATCCAAATTGAAGACCAGTGATCCTCTCCGCTCCTTCAAGAGCTCCACCATTTGCCCGCTCACTCCCCTGCACTTCCTCACCTTAATCTTCACCAGATTGGGACAACCCTGAGCTAGGGATTCAATCCCGACATCAGAAATGGGGCAATTCTTGATGCAAAGCTTCTTCAGGGCTTTGCACTTGGCGGCAATGCACGCAATCTCTGCATCACTAATTGTGTCGCTCCCACAGAAGGCCAGCCTTTCCAATTTTATGCAATTGGAACCGATCAGAGCCAAGCTCAAATGCGTCACGCTGACACCAATCAGAACCAGCTCCTGCAACTGGAGGCACTGCTTGGCGACCTCGACCAGACCCTCGTCGCCTATCCTGTTTATCCTCCACCCATCAATGTGGAGCTTCCTCAATTGCCTACAATTCTCAGCAATGCTACAGAGACCTAAATTCGAACACTCGGGGACCTTCACGACATGCAGGGTCTCGATACCCTTGCAGTTCGAGATCCCGGAAAGACCACAGTCGCTCACCTGAATCCTCTCCAAATGAACTTCTAATAGACCTGGATTTGAGCTCCCAATTGTTTTAAGGACCTTATCCCAATCACCCAGACAGCGAATCAACTTCAAAGTCGAGAGCTTTCTCGCTCCAACTAGAAGAGGACCGAAGCACTGACCATTGATGAGCTCCTTCAAGCAAATGGATCTCAAGGACTTCGCCGCCCCTCCCGGTCCGATCAGCTCGGCTCCGTCGTGGATTCCCCTGAGCCGCTTGATGGACAGCTCCTCCAGATTAACGCAATAATCGAGCACCGCATTGATGGCCCTGGCGCCGAACGAGCACGACCCGCAGGACAGCTTCCTCAGCTGCGGGCAGTTCTCGGCGAAGGTTGCGACCCCGAGATCGGTGACCTCGCGGCAGCCGCGGAGCTTGAGCCGGGCGAGGCTCCGGCACTTGCGGGAGATCAGGACCAGCGCGTCGTCGCCCAGGCTGACCGACTTCCGGTCGCATCTGAGCGCGAGCTTCGTGACGGCATCGAAGCGGGAGAAGATGGACGAAAGGGACGGGAGCAGGTCGGCCTGCGCGTTGAGCGAGAGCCGGTGCCGACTCTCCCCGTCGACGCGGAGCCACCGCCGGCACACGGTGGAGCAGCGCTTCCTGTCCCCAGTGCCGAGGAAGTGGAAGACGTGGGCGAGGCACTCGTCGGGCAGGTCGCCGGAATAGTCGTATCCCCCTCCTTCGCCACCGTCCTCCTCCTCCTCCTCCTCCTCCTCCTCCACCTCCTCCTCCTCGAAGGAGGAGACGAACTCGAGAGACGGGAGGGAGTCGAGACGCTGGCTGGAGGAGATCCCGCCGCGGTGGCTGGGCTCGGGGGAGGCGGAGGGCGAGGACTGAACCTGCCCCATTGCAGGGGCGGCGCTGAAACCGAGCGAATTCCAGGCGAATTCCGGGCGAAAGAGCAAATGGGTAAGTCGGGATGGGAGGAAAGTCGGCAACTTTGGAGAGATCTCAGGTCGAGAAAGCGATGAATCGAAGCATTATATGGAGGTGGTGGAGATGGTGGTGGAGATGGCGGAGATTATTCGCGTCAAAAGTGGTGGGGAGAGGGGGAGGGGAAGGGGAAGGGGTGGATCTGAAGCTGTACGTGCCGACGTCGATGTCGCGGTCGCGGAGGAGACGAATCATCAAGCAATACCTCCTCCCCTTTTCCCCACCCATCCTTCTTTCTTTCCTTCTTTCTTATAATTTTTTTTTAATATTTTTATTTTCTTCTGATTTCGTGGGTTTTTTCTTTTTTTTGTCACGGGGGGACGCGTTTTGGGGAGCGCATGATTGGGCGCGGGGCCCGGGGGTGGATCGGATCTCGGCCGTTGGATTCTCTGATTTGTGTTTATTTCTTTATTTTTGGAATTGATGATGAGTGATGATGGATGATAAGGCGTGTGGAGATAGCCAAACGGCGGACTATGATGGGGCAGGTCGACTGTGGGTAGGATGGTCGGGGGGTGGTGGACGCTTCCATGTTTTGTTAAACCGTCCCGGCGCTGTGCATCTAAATCTCCAAAAAAATTAAATCCGATTGACCTCATTTTTAATTCTGCATTTTCTTGACTGATTCACGTTCTGCACAGGAGGCATTTCAAATTTCTTTTTTTTATCCGTACCACCTGAAATATCCCGAATATAAAGATTTTGACGCCCAGGTAGTTCGCATATAATATTTTTTTAATAAAATTTTCAAATCTGAATAACATTGAAAGATAATTAAGGATTTCTCTACGATAATTTCATATGTTAAAGATATTTGATAGCTCTATTGATTTTCCATATCTTTTGAGATTGCGTTTAAATTTGATTGATAAATGGACTCTTGCATCCTTCTTCTATATAGATTGGAATGTGCAAAGGTGCAAAGGTTCGTTGCATCTATTTTCCGCATTCTTATTCTTTGACTGAGCATCTATGAACACGTCCAGGAATTTTTTTCGTTTTTGCCGTGGTGGAGTTTCAATGGACTTATTCAAATTGATATTCTGATTCTGAGTCTAGTGCATGACTCAAAAAGCAAGGAAGAATCATAGCCCACATTACAAGTTTCTAGGCCTTATGGTATTTATTTTTTTTTTGGTCGGTTAGGCTTTATGTGGTCTTTATTAAGCGGCTGATATGTACTTCTCTACTGGTTTTAGCTTTGAAAATCAAAGAAAAATCAAATCTCACAATCAATGGAGACCAAAGGAGAATCCATTAAAGTCAACCCAAAAGAAAATTTGCCTTTTAATTGCTTTTTATTTTATTTTTGGTAAATTTTTATATTCTACTTTCCTTCGTAAATCTATAATCTATTCAATGAGCGATGTTATCGCACACATTGATGTGGGCTATATCCACATAGGACATAATCGAGGAACATAGGCTATTAGATAAAATGCTATCGAATTCGCCGATATATATTGTAAAAATTGCATATGAAAGAATTAGATATAATGTGAGGGACCTCATATTAGGTCCACATGGTTTGTGGATTATCATGACCTTTGTATGTCACGCTAGCTTGGAGATCATTCTGCCGTTACTTTTTCATTATAGAGGTATTCGAGTACATAGACTTTTCTCAGAGTTAGAAGAGAAATTTCAACAAATAAAATTAAAACTGCACATATTCAACCTTAACTTTAGATTTTTCTACAAGTTCAATGGGGACGGCAATTTCCGAGACTCTTTGGCAATGTGGCTTGACACGGTATGAAGTTTAACAATTCCATCATTAGTAATCACGATTGCACATATCAATCTGTTTGACACAATTATTAAATAGAGCATGTTGGGGTTCAAGCCACACTTATTCCGGAATTGGTCATTCTATCCCATTTAATAAAATGGGTCATATAGACATGATTATGACTGACCTACATTTGCCTATTTAATTTATTATTGTTTATTTTTTTTAATTTTTTGTTACTAAAACTACAGTGTTAATGAATCTTTATATTATAGGCATTGTTAGTCTCCAATAAGGAATTATACTCACGAAGATTTTGTAGACTATTTAAAATGAACATTGAATTTCTCCATAAATTACGGAAAAAAGTTTTAACTGTATTTTCTTAAAAATTTCTTACTATATTTACATAATGATATTCACTTACTGAATGCATTCATCGAATTCGGATTGAGTTTTCTTATTCGAATGGGGCATCTTTTATCTTGAACTATTAAAGAGTATATCTTAAAATTATACGTGAGTTGCCATCCTTTTTTAGCATAAAAAAAGGAAAATCGTACGATAAAAAGAAATTGCATTAACCCACCATAAAAACGTATGCCTCGAGGCAAAAGAGTCGGGGACAAAAAATTACGAGAATATTTACCATCTTTAAACTTTCTTTTTAAGACAGATAAAAGAAAACTCTCTTTTCAAGGATTCCGACAGGGAAAAAAGAAAAAGAAACAAACTTTCTTTTGAAAGGCGGGGCACAACTCCCCGTCTCATCGATATTTTTTCTTTCCTAAATTTAATGAAATAAAAAATCATCTTCAAAATGACGAGCCTGATTCATAACCCGTCCTCTACATCTAGAAAGAAATCTTTTCTTTCTATAAATTTCTTTATTTATTGATAAAGAAAAAAAATGGGGAGGAGCAATCAAATTAGCAAATCCCGTATGAATAGGGCATTACCATAAGAGAGGAAGGGGGATGATTAGAGTAGAATCGGAAATTAGACAAGATCAGTTATAAAAACCGATCCTGTTCAAGGTTCTCATGATCACCAATTCAATTCTTAATTTGTGCGGTTTGGCCCAAGAACCAAATAAGGAACCAAAAACCTTTTTATGTCAAGTGTTCTAAACTTTTTTATTATTTATTTTATCTTATGTATCCATCTTTTATTGATTGTTACTATTGACAAAAAAGAATTTTTGTCAATGCATTCACTTTCATTTTACTTAAGTAAAAATGAAACCAAAATAAATGAAGAAAAATGAAATAAAAGAATGGTTGATTTCGGAGTACACTCTGGAATTAACTTATAGGTTAAATTCTAGAATATGCAAGAAAAGTTACATGTTCCAAAAAATTGGGAAATCAATCCCAATAGGGTAGGTTTTAAATTTCAGACTGAACTTAGACTGACCCTGACATCTCTAATAAAAACCTCACATGCATTGCCTAATATTCACTTCGAGCTATAGTTGCCTGTCCTTGAAGCTTCGGCTCCAGGTTGACAGGTCTGTCATCGAGCTCCATAGACATTATGGAAGTCAAAGAGTTTCCGTACGAGTAGGTACAAGCGAGCGGCAGTTAGTCGTTAGGAAAACCAATTTGACACGCTTTTACTTGTAAAACCTATGAAACCTACAGGAAGACAAACATCCTATGAAGTTCAAATCTCCCTCCAATGGCATTATGTCCACAAATAGAACTCCGAAACCGTGTGGTTGTCCAATGAAACTTCCGCTAGGTATGGACACCGGGAGGTCTATTTGGGGGAAGTGTTTATGCAAGTCATATGATTGAAAGGAATGCGCTCCTGCAAGGAATCTTCTTCTCGAATGTGATAGGAGACAACTTGCCTTCGGCACTGAGGTGGTCCATGCACTTTTGTTCGTGGAAAGTTGAAACCTGCCTTTCGGCCGGGTCTCATGTGAACGGGTTAAGCCCACGTAGAGGCCAAATTGTCATTTTTCCAAAGCGAGCAAATGTGCAAAAGCTTCGGTTTTACACGGAGAAGGGAGCACAATATCATTTTGGCTCCTGCTGTTGTCACACGCAGAGATCGCATCACCACAAAAAAAAAATGTTAAATTAGTATATTTATGATAAATTAAATCATACATTAATTTTCGTTAAATTTTATTGTTAAATTACTAAGTTATATGATACGTGATAGCTAACAAATGTACTAATTTAGAGTTTTACCTTCGATTTGTTATAAATGTATCAATTTAAAAAAATTTGTGAAATTAATTCTTTATATTTGTATCCATGGTATGAATTTGACTCCATTTCTTATTCGTTAATTCCAAATCACAGAGATTACATCTGGAGAATTCGTAAACAATATGACCATCGGCCGAAAATCATTTAGATAATCGAAGGAAAGCATCGACGTCCGTGACGGACACGGGAGCGTATGAATTTGATCTTTCCACGTAAAGCGGGGGACATGATATATATTCATTGAATATAAAAATAATGTATGGCCACACATAATGCCAGGTATGCTGCCCATCTTGCTGAAATTACGCAAAAGGAACCCTGATCTGCCTTTCATCACTATCGACGAACCTGCAATCAAAAGAGGACGGCAAAAAATAAGCACAATTACCTAAATGATAAGCATCGATCCTATCCGAATCCATAAGGGCTGGAGACGTGGTGGTTCTTTGACCACAGTTTATTTGCCTATGAAATTTTGAAAAACCGTACATCATCATGTTACGATTGTTTAGTACAAAATTAATAATTTAGAAAGCATTATCTTAAAAATCATCGCCTCTGTCAATCGAATTAATTAGTGTATAAAAAATATTTTTATTATTGATAACAGTTTGTGCCTACACATTTTTATAAAAAACAAAAATACTTTTTGCTCAATTATTTTTAAAAAAATATTTTTTAAATCGCTCATTTTTCTGCAAAATAAACACATCCTAAAACCATTTTTTTAGTAAATATGTGATTATGAAAAAGTAAGTACTCTTCGTTCTAATATTTGCCCCCTAAAACAGCGTAAGTAATGCATGTACAATCAGTATTGTATCCCCCATTGGCCGACGGAAGAGCGACCGTGTAAAGTAAGTGCAGGCCATGCACGACCACGTTCTAGATGCGACTCGACACGAAACTTCTACTGATTTTATTATTATTTTCCCTTCCTTTTTAAGTTTGTGTTTTTGCCTTTTGAGGTTAGGAAAGAATCGTCAATTTTAAAGATCCATGCGGAGGAAGGTGCCAAGAAGACAGGTCCGACGATGAAAGGGGCCGCACTGCGAACCAATCCACCGCTCAAAATCGATCCTGGAACCCAGTCAAGTACGTTAGGAACGACCGAGTGGGACGGGCCAAAGGTCAAAGGGAATCGAAGGTTTTTCCCGATGTGTTTCCAGTGGTCCGATCCGAGGAATCGATCGTGCTCGGTCAAAATGTCGAATGGGGAATGGGGAATGGGGAATGGGGACGTCGTTGCTGGGAGGACGACCCATGTTCCAGGATTTGGCCGTTTCAATGCCTTTGACTGGGATCGTCCCCACGGGGCGTCTGCTTTTCCGTCCCACGCGAGGGCAGAAAATCCTAGTTCGTGGATCCTAGCAAATTCCTAATCTTGGTGCATGTGTTAGGATTCCACGCACTATCACAAAAAATCAAGAACAAAAACGAGAAAGAGAACTTAGACACAAGGTTATTTCGTGATCTATTCTTAATCTATGGCTATGTTCGGCACATGATTCTATTATAATTAATATATTGCACATTTATGTTATATTTATCAATTATAAGAGAAAAAATTATATATATTCACCAGTTGTTCATGGTCCCAAGCACAAATTGCCAAACCCTTTAGTGACTTGAAGGCACTGCCCCCATGACCTTGTCAAGGTTGCCCCTAAACCTCGCCCGCTCACTGGGAGCGAAACCCCTATACCATTTTGTTGATGGGAGTATGAACTCATACCCCAATAGTATATACAAAAGATTAGAAATGAACTTTCAAAGGAATGTCTTTTCTTGTAAGTTCAAGCTTGTTTAATATATAGCATTAGCAAGTTGGGTGGCCTTTAGAAAAAAGGACTTCACGTACGTCAAAGGGCAAGAATGCGAGGTCCGGTACAAGATGAGTAAGAGAGGACGATACTTCTGTAGTTGGTTAAGCCATGATGGAATTCTTCTTGCTAGTATGTGTGTGGCTCATGATGAATCGCAAGAAAGTTGGTAGGCTAGTGACAACTTATATTTTGATGAGAGTGAAAAGCAATAGCCTGATCAAAAGTGCCCGAACAAGGTGCAATTCCCAACAAAGCTTCCAAGACGATACATAAGACATTAATGGACAGAATTACGTACCAAACTAGGGCAAGAGTATCTTTGATTATGTATGTGAAATCAGAATCCACTCACAAGAAGCGTCTTTCAATACAACAACATTGTTTAATGAGAAGTGCGCTCAAGTTAGTGTGCCATCAGAATAATGACCTCCTGGGACAATGTTCAGAAGTGCGCCAAAGGAAAAAACAATGAGGCTCGATCCGTGAAATGGGCCAAAGCGAACAACGTTTCAAGTGATCTCGGGAATGAAAGCTAGGTGATCATGGGTTGTTGTCGTTTGCTCCTTGGATGGTGCCGGTGCATCTCAAGTCACAATTGATTGATTTTCAATTATGGCGAGTCGCTCTCAAGTCACAGCACCGATAGCTTTGCGTAATGGTTTGGCTGTGAGCAGTGTTGGTCGATCTGGATTCACCTTCAGTGGTTTCAATCCGATCTCGGGTTTATAGTTAATTATAGCCTATGCAGCATAATTATATCGTATAGGCTATAATTGATTCACATTCTAGGCAAACAGGAAATGATCATCAACCTTTTAGAAATTTTCAGATGTATGATCATGTACTATACTTTTGTTCTGCAGAATATGCTTTCCACAGCGAACTAGTAACACCATCGTAGTTACATGCTGCACAAAAGAGAAGTGTTCGTCGCCTTCCTTTACTCAAAATGAAGTAACATTTCAAGATTCGAGGAGTGCGGAGAAACTGGTCTTTTGTCAACTTATCATCACAACTTCAAGTTCAAACATAATAGAGTTCATTATGTTCTCATATAGGATATTTATAGCAGCTGTGAAAACAACGCAAAGAGAAGTAGCGAATCTTCACCCTTTGCAGAAGTTCATGAATTATCTGTCTTTTATCTGTTCTAAGCCCTTATAACGTGCGTATGGATTTCATCTAATGAGGAAGCTTCATGCATAGCTTCAGTTGCTGCATCGATTATGCCTGAAAAAGAAGAAGAACAAAGCATAAATCGGCATCCATCAGTTCTCTCTTCACAGAATGACCATTCAGAACAAAATGGCTGAAGCAACTGTACATGCGATGCTTTTCCGGAACAGCATCTGCGGTACAACAAAGTGCGCCACATGTATAGAATGTGGAACAATTGGTTTTATTTTATTGGAATCCATATGTTTCGCTAGGATAGAAATCTGAGGAAAATGATTTTTCTACTGGCGGTTCACAAAGCAAAAGTTCTAGAAGCAAAAACAGGGTTCGATCTCGACTTGCCTTGGACGCTATGATGCTGGATAGCCAATCCATTCCTTCAAAGAGCCCTTTGTCTTTGGTTGCGCAAGATGAATGGATGTACCTGAACCAGCAAATCACCAAAAAGAAGAATGACTGATCAACTTTATATTGCAACATCAGGATATGCTTTTAGCATTTGTATTACATATCATCGGTCAGTGTTCAAGTTGATATTCCTGAATTGAATCTGATGCGATAATGGATACTTTGAGAAAATGCACATAGTACCAAAAACAGAATCGACACTATAATTGAATTGGGATGATGACATGAATCATCAGTTCTTTCGCTTTTCATTCGACCAAGATGCTTTAAATGAGGTACAAAATTGAAGGCTGAAGCCTGTTTCACCCCATGACAGGATTCATTGAAAATCAGTCGAGGGGAAAGACGTGCACGGGACACAAGACTTTTCCTTTGTCAGATAGAAGGTGTTTACCAGCGACCCTGCCGGAGTGTGTGCAGGTCCAACTTGTCGGTAATCTCAGAAACACTCATTGCGTTCGGGAGGTCATGCTTATTTGCAAACACGACCAGTGCCACATAGCACAGCTCATCCTGCAGTTGTTTCACATGTTACTTTTCAGTTTTTAGAGACTACTGTCTTTAGTTCGCGATCATTAGTAGTATGCAATAAGAGGCAAACCAATGACCAGGAAGAAATGACTTAGACCTCACTCAGCAGCCAATGAAGCTCGTCCCTAGCTTTTGAAATCCTCTCCCTGTCAATGCTATCCACCACAAAGACGAGTCCCTCGGCATTCTGATAATATTGTCTCCACAGGGGTCGAATCTGCACTTAAGCTGATCCATATGAGGCAACAGAAATCTTGCACGCGGAAGCATTAAGCACTTTGCAGAGAACATCATGCTTTTTGAAGGACATACTGATCATGTATCGATGGAGATATAGTCAGAGAGGTATCCAGAACGTGCTGAAGTATGTAATCTTCATACTCTTTATATGCAAGGAAAAGAAAGAAAGAGCTGAGAACTGCTATAGTACCTTGTCCGGTCCGCCGACATCCCACGCAGTGAAGATCACATTCTTGTACTCAACAGTTTCGACAGTGAATCCTGCTTAATGAAATTCGTCATTAATCAAAACGTTCTGCTAATGATTTCGGTTTAAGTAACTGATGTCCAAAGAATCATGTCCTGTAGTTATTAGTAAATTGATCGTCAACTATCCCAGCCGGATCAGCTTTGACACAAGTTCTTGGTTTCTTGCATAAGAAGTTAATGTACTTGCGAGAAAAATAACTTCCCAAACCTTGCATCCCAAGTCCTAATGCCACTCAAGAACTTAAATTAAATAATCTGAGTCAAGATTGTACTGCATATATATTTTAAGAAAACCGCATATCTGCACATATAGTCAAGCGCCTTAAAAAAATGGAATTGGGCATGGTACCGACCAGTCGCGGGAGTTGTGGTGACGACGTCGCCAAGCTTCAGCTGGTGGAGGATGGTTGTTTTCCCGACACCATCAAGACCCAAGATCAGAATTCTCGTCTGCTTCTTGGCAGATGGCGTCCTCATGAACCGAGATATCACCAAACCCATCGTGGCAACTGGTGCAGCGAAGAATGCGTTTGATACGATCTTGACCGATCTAATTACATTATGTTACACAACAAGAGAGATAATACACGATCTAAATAGAAAATAAGGATGAAGTATGGACCTAGTTGTATTTACTTACGCGAAAGATGGAAGTTTGTGATTCAGTTGGTTGAGTTTACACAAGAGAGCAGCTACAACAAGCAAATATATTCACTAAGTATAAGTACTAGGAACCAAAAGGAAGGTGTTGGGGACTTGCGTAGGGGGCATGAAGGCAATCGAATTAGATTCGGATGGATTCTAGAGGGAGAATATACGCTCACTGTTGAAGTAGAATCTGGCAGTACCTGGGGTGAACTGCGTGGGAGTGGAAGAACTCGTCCAAATCTTTTAGTTCCTGTCTGAAAAATAATAAAAAGCAAAGCGTACCTCATTCATTTGTGCACTTCATTTTTTGACACAAAAAAAAAAATTCATTGTTGCACAAACTCGATATCTCAATCCATCACTAAAGAACCTTGAAATCTTAAGTCTCGAGTTCACAGAAAAAAAAAAAAAATACCCTAGGTGTTTGCTCGGGGTACCGAATGCATCAACTTGTTCAAGCACTTGCAAGATGAGCACCTGAACATGATATGAGGCATTGGATAATTCCTACTATGTTTGGTCTCTATGAGGTTTGAGGAGAGGCTTCGAGTTTGCATCACAAGCATCGGAGGCTCACTTGATTGTAGTTGTAACTTCTCTTTGGATAACATGGATATTCAATCTTTGGCTCGAAAATCCTGATGAATACATAGTAATTGCCCATCCACGTTTATCATATGAGAATAATCAATTGAAGTTTGAACAACTATTCAATTGTTTATTTTTACTTCCCTAAGTTCTGTTATTGTAATTTTGTACAATAAGTTATAACTTTTGCGAATATATCTGAAGATATTTGTGGTTAATCTTGCAAGTTCAAACTCAAATATTGGAATTGCAAATAAAAGACAGAAATGCTCTCTTATAAAATTCAAAGTTTATGAGCTTTCTCCCTATCAGTACACTTTTGAACATAAAATAAACTGCATATCTGTGTTCACTTTACTATTTTTGATGCTTTCAATTGAATTATTCGATAAATAACTTACAAACTACCAAAATTTAGTTTACTTTGCTTTTGTTAGTATAATCGAGTGATTTTGGGGAAGAAAACACAAATATTCCCATCATGTCACAATTCCAGTGCATTAATTTAATAAAAGAATATAATATTCTAGAGCAATTTTCTTTTTTAATTTAACATAATATATTCTTTTCTGGGAGAAGAAAATACAATATTCCACATCATGTCGCAATTCCAGTGCATTTAATTTAAAAAAGAATCCAATACCATAGAGAAATTTTCTTTATTTTAATTTAACATAGTTTACTCTTTTCTCTGTTAAAGAGATTTTGGTGAATTAAAAAAAATTGTTATTTGAGATAAGATTAGATCATTGAATAGTCTATGAGAAATTAAATTCAAAATAAGCCATGTGAGTTAAGAGTATATTTGAAAAATCTTTATTTAAGTTATCCATTTTTTCTCAATTTTAATCTCAATAAGAGATTAAATCTAGATATAGATTTTATTCATGCATATTCTAGATCTAAAAGCAAAATAAAATAAAATAAAGAATTTGGAGGCGATATATCAATTATCTAAAAGCTTATCAATCGAACATGGATCACGCGATATAATTATGCAATATGTCTAGCGACGTGACAATCCCAAAGACAAAATGAAACATCATATGACGGATATAAGAATGATCATTTTCTCAACTCCAACATTAACAATATATAATAGAAGAAATTTAAATAGCTATCAACTCCATGGAGCATGAAACACGAACACAATTACTATAAATATCAAAACATCTAAGGCTTTCCCAAGGGATAACCTAAACAGATCGAAAAAGAGATGCCATTATTTCGATGCTAAGAAAACATTATACCGATTGGAATATGTCCTCAACTCGGTAAGAGAAAATCGGTTCCATATGCTCCAGGGGGACCAACGGCATCCTAAAACTGACTTTGAAGAAATCAAAATTCTTGTGGAGGAGAAGAAATGATTTGGCTTCATTTTCCCGCGATGACATGCTTAGCGGATTGAAGGGTAGATGCCATGAAGGCGGCGGCTTCGGCCAATATGCCTCCGATCATGTGGAATCGCCGCCCTGGGGACGAATTTGGTGTGTCATCTGCACATCCCTCTGCTCTTGGCCTTGCCCCGCTGAGGACTGATAATCGGTGGTGTCCACGACAATTACTTGTTCCACTCTCGATCTATTTTTGTCATCAACTCCTTAAAGAAATCACCCTCGAATGGAACATGTAAGCGACGTCGATAATGAATTTGAACTGCTTAATAGAAAAGAGTATCGAGATCAACTTGGGTTGTGAATAAGGATTTACCCTGCTGGTCGAGGGATCCATGGTGAATCGGTGACACAAGATACATTAGTTGAATTTGAATAAGCTCCTCCAAAAGAAAAGTTCAATAAGCGCTGTTCTATTTGTTCGCTTAACTCAAGCAAAGTTGAATTGGTCCGTAGCCTTTTGATTTTGAAAGGCACAATTATTCCGGACGCCTTTTTTGAAAGTGAAGACAAGTGGACTATAGCCACGTGATTCAATTTTATTGGTCCGAGTTGGCATAAGTATGTATCTGTTGGCTCCTTCACTTTTTTATTCTTACCTTGACCGGTTGTACTAATGTAAAATGGTGGAGATCAACGGCAAATTTCTCGCCAACTTCTCTAGAAGTGATAATTGTATATGTTAACTAGGTGACATTTTGCTTAAATTTTGTTCGCTGGTACCTCCCTGTTAAACTATTTCGTTAAATGAAAACCTTGGAGATTAGTTCTAGAATAAGTTCATCACTATATTGAACGAAAGTAGAAGATTTGCAAGCATAGAATTGCCTGACGAATCATTGTGTACATAATTAGCTACATTGATAAGAATTGTGTATGCTGCTAACGCAAGGATGGTCATTGGACTTCAAAAGCCATCAAATCACTCTTGAGCAAGAATTAATTGCTACTCTAAAGAGGCAACAATATATTTTCTCACCATGACCATAAAGTGTTGCTAAGGCCGCTCATAATAAAATTTTATGCATGAATGGGTTGGACCAACCCGATTAAGCCAAATGGATTTTATAATTAGAAAGTTTTGTCCAAACCTATCTAAAAGTATCTTTCAACCCAATGTGGGTCAGGCAGGCTAAAGGGCTGCTAGAGCCTATTATTGAATCTCACTTCCACCTAACGTTCGAGTCTACTAGGTTCGCTCTTCTTCTTACACCCTCTCTAGTTCATCTTACTTTGGATGTTATATATTCGACACTTAACCCTTTTGAAGCAAGAGAATCTTGGGAGCAAACCTTCTTTACACCATATTTACATGTGAGTTTTTTTTTTTTAAGTAGTTTTAGCATGAGATAGCTCTTTTCTTTATGTGTCAACAATCCAAATGGCTTCTATAAGAAACCTTTCAACCCACCTTGCAATGCCCTATTCCTCAAGACGGTTAACGTGATGTAACCGACAACCATTCACATCACCCACGTGATATGTATCTCATCCTGCATACTGCTACTATTTTTAAGTCGCTCATTTTTTGTTGACTTGTCGTACTATCTATCCACTTGTCATTGTCATGTAATTTAAAATGGCATATCGAATGGCATCTCCATTTACTCAACCCTGTAATGCAAGGGAGATGCCACTGAATCACAAACTCTGGCATGAGCTATGAAACAATGAATTGATAACAAGATGGGCTTGGGGACTATGATGATGAAGCCCAACCCATGCTTGCGAATGCAGTATGATACGAAGATTATCGGTCCCGCTAAGCCCAAAATGAAAAAGTTCGAGACTTCTTTTCCTCCTCTTGGAAAGGCTGCACATGTGAGCCCAACTCATGAAGAGAATGAAACACAAAGTTTGGGTCATAATAGCGGCTGCCTTTTGATCATGGAAATGATCTTTCGAGAAAAACTGCTGCAAAACTAGCAAGCAAGGGCAAAAATACGTTAAGTAGATACATAACTTGGAATTTGGTCGAACAACGGAAAATTAGAAAATGCAAAAGGTATAGGACTAAATTAGTCAAATTGAAAAATTTAGTATTGATTGACGTAAATGCAATAAATTTAAGACATTTTTTATAATTTCCCCTCTTTTAAGTGGTCCGGTCCAAGGGATCATTCTTGGTCAAAATGTCGAGTGGGGGACCTCTTCGCTGGAGACGACTAAAATCCAGGATTTTGGCCGTTTCAATGCTTTGACTGGGATTATCCTCAGTGTGTCTGCTTTTTCACGCCACGCGGGGGAAGAAAATCCGGATTCATGGCTCCTAGCAGATTTCTAATATGTATTGAAGAAAAAAAACAAACAAACAAACAAATTACACACTAAACAAGAAATTCTTAAGATGATAATAGGAGCCGAAGTGAACCGAATCACACGCTGAGCAAGGAGAGAGTAATCTTGAATTATGAATTACTTATGTAAAATTGGAATTTGGCTTATGAAAGATTTCTTTTATTGTAGGTTCATTCTTTAGCATCACAACTCCAATGCCAAGCTGCATTCTATTCATAGCATTAGCAAGTTGGCTGGCCTTTTGAAAAAGAATTTATGATGCGAGAGCACTGGATTCTATGGAACAACTTTCAAATCGGAATCATGTTTTATTGATTGAATCAGCTCAATCATTGCTCATGCAAGTCAAGGCAAATCTCGGTGACCACTTAATTTGATAGGTCAAGGTTAAAGATGTCAATCTTGCAAGAGAATTGTTAACTCAATGGACTAATTATCGATTCCATGATTGCCAAACTTACAAGATATTTAATGACTGCGGAATGTTCTTGTCAATTTCTATGGCTGTTTGTTGATCTTCTAAGATGGATATTCGGCTTTAAGGCTGGTGGAAGAATTTGGAGAGTGTAATTCTAATTCGATGCATCTAGTCTTACTTATTATGCGTCTTAATTATCGGTTATTATGCATTTAAGTTTGTTGTCAATTTTATGAGTCTTAATTTTTTTTGGTTGAAGATAAAAAAAAATTTATATCTCAAGTTAATATATGAGATATTCAAAACATCCTAAAGAGTAAAGTAGAACAATAAAGCACATAAACCGTGATCAACACACTCTCATTTCACAAAAATGAATATCTTTCAGCATCAAAATAGACTAATGATAGCCAATCACAGAATCTCACATTGTAATTAGTGATGGGCATGCATTGTAATCCTCTTTCGAATGGCTATAGTTTGTTTAGTGGCCAATGCACTTAAGTTCAATATCCTCAATGTCATCACCATACAAAGACACCAAAAACAACAAGCTCTTAGATTTAGATTTGCATTGGGAAAGATTGGATGAGCACAGAAACACCTTTAAGGAACTTCCACATCTAAACTTAGATGGGAAGAGAAAAGCTCCTAAATCTAAATTTAGATCGAGAGATCCGATCTTTCAAAATTGCTTGCAGGGCAAGAGGAACTCACCATATTCCTCCTCGGTTCTATTAAACTTCTTGGTCTAGAGGATCTAAAAGAAAATATTCAAATCACATTCCGATCACGCATCAATTTATGCATGTTAAAAGACAATATTGTGAGGTTTGGTATGAGATAAGTCAAAGATAATCGCACCTTGATAGCGTGTTGAGCATGATGGCATAAAATTAGATCAGAGTAGGAATTTTTCTAACTATAAGTGTGTGACTCATGATAAATCACAGGAAAGTTGGTGGGCTCGCAATGACTTAGTTCAACGAGGGTGAGAAGTGATAGTCTATTCAAAAGTGCCCAAACAAGATGCAACTCCTAAAAAGCTTCCAAGACCATGCATAAGGTATCAATGGACCGAATGACATACCAAAATGGGGGCAAGAGTGTCCTTTGGTTATGTATATGAAATCAGAATTGACTCACAAGAAGTGCCTTTTAATATAACGACATTGTGTAACATTAAAATGGAATGTTAAGTGCGCTCAGAGTACTACTAGAATATTGATCTCTATGCAATTGTTTATATGTACACCAAAGGACAAAAAAAAATGATGCTCGATACGTGAGATAAGCCAAAGCTAACGAGAGGATGAAAGCTAGTTCATCATGGGTTGCCGTTTGCTCCTTGGATAGTACCAGCGCGTCTCAAGTCGGATTGATTAATTTTCAGTTATAGCAAGTCGCCCGCAGATCAGCACCAATGAATTTGCGCAATGCTTTGGCTGTGACCAGAGTTGGTCGATCTGTAGTCACCTGCAGTGGTCTCAAACGATCTCGGGTCGTAGTAAATTATAGCCTACACGGCATAATCATATTCTAGGCAAAGAGGAAATCATCATAACCTTTTAGAAATTTTCAGATGTATGATCATGTACTTTACTTTTATTCTGAAGAATATGCTTTGCATAGCGAGCTAGTAACACTGTTGTAGTTACATGCTACACAAAAGAGACATGTCTGTCGCCCTTCTTCACCCGAAATGATGTAACATTTCAAGATTCGATGAGTGCAGAGAAACTAGTTTTTCATCAACAGATCATCACAACTTCAAGTTCAGACAGAGAGTTCAATATTTTCTCGTATGGGAGATTAACAGCAGCTTTGAAAACGACGTGAAGAGCAGTAGCGAATTCTCACTGTTTACAGAGGTACATGATATGTCTTTCTTTTATCTGTTGAAGTCCTTATAATTTGATATGCATTTAATCTAACTGGGGAGTTCCATCCATTACTTCAGCTGCTGCATCAATTATGCCTGGAGTAAAAAGAATGAAGCATAAATCAGCATCTATCAATTACCTCTTTGCAGAATGAAGATTTGGAATACTATGGCTGAAGCTAGTGTACAAAAAATGTATCCAGGAATGGTATATGCGGGGTGACAAAATGCATGTATAACGTGAATTATAGAATGTGGAAAAATTGATTTTATTTAATCAGAATCCGTATGTTTCACTTCAATAAGAATCTGTGGAAGATGATATTTCTACTGGCGGTTCACAAAACAAAAGTTTTAGAAGAAAAGGCAGGGTTCGATTTCGACTTGCCTTGGTGGTTATGTTGCTGGATAACCAATCTAGACCTTCATAGAGTCCTTGGCCATTGGTTGCACAGGCTGCCTGGATGTACCTGAACCAGCCAGGCACCAAAAAGTAGAATGACTGAGCAACTATATAATACAATATCAGGATATGCTTTTGGCGTCTGTATTACATATCATTGATAAGTGTTAAAGTTGATGTTCCTGAAATCAATCTGATGCAATGATGGCTTTCCCTGAGAAAACGCATAGCATGCCAAAAACAGAATTGACACCGTCATTGGACTGGGATTATTACATGAATCAGGAGTTCTTTCATTTTATATTCAACGAAAACGATGTAAGTGTGATACGAAATTGAGGGCTCAAGCCTGTGTCACCCCCTGAGAGAAAATTATTGAAAATCAGTTGAGGTGCGATGCGTGTGTTGGGGTACAGGGCTTTTCTTTCGTCAAATAGTTGGTATTTACCAGCGGCGCTGTCGGAGTGAGTGCAGGGCCAACTTATCAGTAATCTCGGAAACACTCATTGCATTCGGAAGGTCTTGCTTATTTGCAAACACGAGCAGGGTCGCATCACGCAACTCATCCTGCAGTTGTTTCACATTGAAAAATACTGTGTTTAGTTTGCATTCATCTGTAGCACGTAATAAGGCAACCGGTGACCAGGAAGAAATGGGTTTAACCTCACTCAGCATCCGATGAAGCTCGTCCCTAGCTTCCGATATCCTCTCTCTGTCATTGCTGTCCACCACAAAGATAAGTCCCTGGGTGTTCTGAAAATAGTGTCTCCACAGTGGTCGGATCTGCAGTTAAGCCGATCCATATGAGGCAACCAAGTCTTGCACGAGGCATAAAGCACTTTGCAAAGAACATTACGCTTTTTGAAGGACATATGGATCAAGTATCCGTGGAAATAAAGTTCCAGAGATATCGAGATTATGCTGAAATATGTAAACTTTCATCCTTTTTGTATAACAAAAAAATTAAAATTCAAATAAGAGTTCAGAACTGCTACAGTACCTTGTCCTGTCCGCCAACATCCCAGACGGTGAAGCTCACATTCTTGTACTCGACAGTTTCGACATTGAATCCTGCTTACAAAGTTCGTCGTTAATCAAAATGTTCTGCTAATGTTTACGGTATAAGTAACTGATGTCCAAAGTATCATGTTTTGCAGGTATTAGTTAATTGATCGTCCCCCTTTGATGCAATTTCATGGCTTCTTCTTCAGTGAAAAATTGATGTCCTTGCAAGAAAAATTGATGCCTAAACCTTGATCCTTTCATTCCAAGTTCCAAGGCCACTCAAGAACTTACAGAAACTAATCTGAGTCACGATTGTGTGGAATATATATTTAAGAACGCATGTTTGCACTTAATAGTCAAACGCCTCTCAATAAATGGAATTGGACGTGGTACCAACCGATTGTGGGAATTGTGGTGACAATCTCGCCAAGCTTCAACTTGTAGAGGATGGTTGTTTTTCCGGCGGCATCAAGACCCACCATCAGGATCCTCATCTCCTTCTTGGCAAAAAGCATCTTCACGAACCGAGATATCGCCAGACCCATCTTGGCAACTGATGCGGGCAAAGAGAATGTTCGATACAATCAAGACTCATTTAAATTACATCATGTTACACAGCGAGAGAGATATTACATGATCAGAGTAGAAAAAGGAAGAAGTATGGACCAAGTTATGTTTACATACCGTGAAAGATGGAAGGAGAAAATGGAAGTTTGTGATTCAAATGGCTGAGCTAAAACAGAGAGCAGCAAGAAGAAGGCAAATACATGCACCGAGTATAAGTTGTGGGAACCGAAGGGAAGGTGTTGGGGACCTGTATAGGAGGCATAAAGGGAACAGAATTAGATTCGGATGAGCTCTAGAGAGAGAATAGAGTGTAATCGCTTTCTCAATGGAATATCAGCTCACCGTTGAAGTAGAATCTGGCAATTCCATTTGCAAAAATTATTCTCAAAACCAGGTGTGAACTGTATGGGGATGGAAGAACTAGTCCCGATCTTTTATTATATTATTTTCATTTAAAATGCCTTTAAAGACACTTTATTTTAGCCAAAATGACTCAATATTTTTTGTCTGAAAGGAAAAAAGCAAAGTGCACCTAACCCATTTGTACGCTTTGTTTTTCTGCCAAAAAAGATGTATTGTTGCATAAACTCAATTTCTAAATTTTCGTGGCTAATGAACCTTGAAACTCGAAATCTCGAGTTCACGAAAAACAATCCATACCATAGGTGTTTCCTCGGCAACTAAATACACCAACACGTTCGAGCAATTGCAAGATGAACACCTGGATGGATCGAGGATAGTGAAAAGTATTATGGTTGGTCCTGACCCTGACTAGGGCACTTCTAGTGGGGTGTTAATAGGCGTTAGATAATTCCAACTATGTTTGGTTAGGACTAAGAAGAGGTTTGAGGAGAGTTCAAGTTTGCATCACAAGCATCTAAGTCTCACTTGATTGTAAATATAACTTCTCTTTGGTTAATATGAATATCCAATTTTCAGCTCGAAAATCCTAACAACTATGTATTAGTTGCCCCATCCTTGTGTATCAAATGAGAATAATCAATTGAAGTTTTGAACAACTCTTCGATTGCTTATATTTACTTCCCTGAGTTTTGCTATTGTGATATTTGTAAAATAAGCTATATCATTTGGGAATATATGTGAAAATACTTTTTATTTATTTTGCAAGTTTAACTCAAATATTGGAATTGCTGATAATAACAAAATAAAAAAAGACAAAAAACCGTATTACAACATTTAAAGTTTGTAAGCTTTCTCCTTGTCAGTACTTTTGAAAACATAAAATTAAATGCTCTTCCGTTTCACTTTAAATTTTTGATGAATTGAATCAAATTATGGAATAAAATAACTCAGAAATTACCAAACTTTACTTTGCTTTGCTTTTGTTTAGTTTGATTGAGTGATTTTGGTGAAGACAACACAAATATTCCCATCATGTCACTATACCAGTGCATTTAATTTAGTTAAGAATCTAATACTATAGAGCAGTTATCTTTATTTTAATTTAATATACTTTATTCTTTTCTTGGATAAAGAGATTATGCTGAATTTATATTATTTGAGTCAAAATTATACATTGAGTATATATAAAAAAAAAAGCCATTTAAGTTAAGAGGACGCTCGAAGGACCTTTTTTCTTTTTAATTTATCCATTTTTTCAAGTTTAACCTCAATCAAAGATAAAATCTAGATATACATTTTATATAGGCGGATTCAAGATTTAAATATAATGATAGATGAAGTTTGGAGATAATATATCAATTAATTAAAAGTTGATTAATTGAACATGGCCATGTGGTAAAAATATGCAATGTATCTCATTACACGGCAATTTCAGAGGCAAAATGAAGTGTCATGTGGTGCACATAATAGTGAACGTTCTCTAGACTTCAGCTTTGACACATATGATTGAGTAGACGCATGATGACTATCAACTCCATTAAATATCCCAAAGGCAACTGCAATTACCACAATATCAAGACGTCTAAGATTCCCCAAGGACATTACCGAAACAAATAAAAAAAAAGAGATGCCATTATTTCGATGATGAAAACAATGGACTGCGGAATATATCCTAAATTCAGTAGAAGGAATTGATTCCATACGCTCTAGGGGGACCAACGGCATTTCAGACTTAACTTTCAAGACATTAAAATTTGTGTTAAGGAGAAGAAACTATCTATCTTCTACATCCAATAATCACACGATTGGCTTCATTTCCCGGCGATGACATCCTTAGCGGATTGAAGGGTAGATGCCACGGAAGCAGCAGCTTCGGCCAATATGCCTCCGCTCAACGTGGAATCGTCGCCCTTGGAACGATTTTCGTGGATGATTTGTACATCCCTTTTTTCTTGGCCTTGTCCTGCCGGTGAACGATAATCAATCGTGTCCACGATGCTTATTTGCTCTGCTCCTGATGCATTTTTGTTGTTGATTCCCTGAAAAAAATCCTCAAAATGGAGCATGGTAGCGATTTCATCAATGAATTCGAAATGCATAAATAAAATAGTATCAAGATCGATTCAAGTTCATGAATACAGATTTACCCTGCCGGTTGAGGGATCCATGGTGAATTTGTCGCACAACAATACCTAGTTGAAGTTCAAGCTCTTCCTTCAAAAGAAAAGAAAAGTTCAATGAGCTTTTGTTCAGAGAGATTGATGAGTTTGCAGGGTTGATAATCTATTTGCTCCCTTAATTTGTGCAAAGGTGAATTGGTCCATGGCCTTACAATTCTGAAAGGCACAATTATTTTGCCGCGTGTCTTCTTTGAAAATGAAAACGAGTCAATTGGAGCCACATGGTTCAATTCTATTGGTCTAATTTGGCATAAGTAGTGGCTGTGAATTTATGACGTGTTTAATGTCATTCTTTGACCTGACCTGCTGTAATATTTTAAGTGGTAGAGATCTACGGCTAATTTGCTTGACATCTTCTCTGGAGGTCAAAATTGTGTATCTTAACAAGGTGATTTTTGCTTAAATTGTGTTCGTTGGGTACCACCTCGTTAAACTTCTTCGTTAGATGAAAATCTTGATGCTTAATTCGACAATAAGTTCAATATTTATGTTGTACGTAAGAAGAAGACTAGTTGTCGTATCCATGATTAGTTGTATTCATAAAAACAGTGAATGTTGTTAACATACGAGTAGCCATTGGACTTCAAAAGTATCAAAGAATTTATTGCTATCCTGAATAGGCAAAATATAATTATTTTTTTTCATCGTGACAACAAAGTGTTGCCTAGACTTGTTTGTGATGAAATTTTACATGTAACATTGTAAGGCCGGCCCAATCGAGCTAGATCAGATTTTATAATTAGACAGTCTTGTCTAAGCCTGCTCAAAAGTACCTTTTGAGTCAATGGGACTCAGGTTGGCTCCGAGGCCACCGGCTAATTCTAAAATCTAGCTACCACCTAACATTTGAGTCTACTAGGCCCACTCTTCTTTTTCACGCCATCTCGACTTCATCCTACTTTGGTGTTATTTATGCATGACACTTAACCATCTTGAAGCAAAAGGATCTTGGGAGCAAACTTCTCTACCCTATGCATACATGTTAGTTTTTTTTTTTTGTAGTTTTAGCATGGGATAGCTCTTTTCTTTACGTATCAACAATCCATGTGTTTCTATAAAATAACATCTAAACCTCCTCACGTTATCCTCTTTCTTAAGCAAGAATATTGCGTGCATCTCATCATACATAGTGCTACCATTTTTAAATTACTTATTTTTTGTCGACTTGTTATACTACCTAAATACATGTCATTATCACGTAATTTAACCGCCTTATCAAATCCCTTCTCATTATCGGTTCTGTCTAGACTACGAGCTAAATCAACAAGTTAACGAGGTTTTTCCTGCTTTGTTCTGAGGAATGTGTTGGGCTTTTGGCTCATGACCGGGTGGGGTTTCGACTTCACCCAATTAGCGAGAGCTAATAATCTTACTAAAAATCAAGTTCTGTCGGTCCCGACTGGCCCAAAAAGCAAAGAGCTCAACACTTCTTTCTCCCCCCCCCCCCTCTTTCCCTCCTGGAAAGGTTGCCGCACCTGAGCCCAACTCATGAAGAGAAAACCTGCTGCAGGGATAGCAAGCAAAGGGCCGAAGTATGATAAGTAGATACACAATTTCGAGTGTGGTCGAACAATCAGGGCATGGGAAGGAACCGCCACTACAGCCAATCCATTGACAGGAGGCAATGCCAAATGCAGATGCTGACCTATGGAGTTATCTCTTGTGCTATGAGGTCATGTTAACATCTTTTCCGTGACCGAACTTGGCATCGAACCTCACAGTCCACCAAGGAGGAATTGGGATCGGTAGCATAAGAGACCGCACAAAAACATTTGTACTCAGCTAGTGGTAAGCGCTGCTTTTTTTCTCCTCTGAAGATTGCAGGCCTCACATGGTTGGATGAGGTGTATACCCTCTTGATTCAATGGTGTATCTAAGTTGCAAGGATTATGGAAGACTTGCTCCTCTTCTTTTCAAGTGTGAAAGATTATAGCATTGGTAGTTAACAAGAAATAAAAACAATTTGCCCAGATATTATTCTATAACACGTGAAAATGTCATGTTAACGAGCACCTCCGAGACACTGGTTAAGTACATTTGACATGAAATATTAAATTTTTAGGCAACTGATTATGCATAACACGAGAACGATGAGTACATTGAAAATCATACAACTGTCTTTCAACGAACTGTTTAACAAGTGCCTTATAGCACTTGCTAATAAAATCCTGTTTGAAATACGAACCATTCATTTTCTGCCCAAGGTCTCGACTGCCGGATCAGACTACCTGTTCGATAATGAATCACTTAATATCCAACCGATCATATGCTGTTAAACCTTGATGGCGAAAGGTCGCTCCGAAACGATGCTGATCCGGTCAACCCAACTGTTATAGAACTCTTGATAAATCTAAATTGAATAGCGAGCTCCTTTTAAATTTAGAGTGCAACAAGTATTTCTCAACCGAACTGATACTTCTATTAAACAAAGCCAATTTCCAAATGGATTTTACTAATAAGTGACCCCTGCTAAACATCTAATTAAGAAAATCTTGTCATTTTCAATGCATTATTTGTCTCTTGTTACGTGTAATTAGTACATTGAAAAAGAAAATGCTTCTTTAATTGGCCTGATTAACCAACATTTCAAGGACATTCATTAACAAGACTCTTTCAAAAATCCACTCGGATTATAACGGAATGGCAACATCCTATATCCCTTTTTGATTTCAAAAAAGAAACTAATATATACTCTCCAAAAGATTTCATCACAAGCTCCCTAGGAAAATATAAAACGGCTATGATTATGATGGCTTTTGGTATTATCTTCTTTTTGGCTGTTTAATGATTTTTGGAAACTCTTATAGAATTACATAATACCAAATTGCTTCGAATTAGCCTCTTGAGATCATGACACATTATTGTAGTAGATGACTGTCGAATGTCTCATAATCCTAAAATGATAATTTGACATATATAACGTTTATAATGATACTTTAAGTTTACGCCCCGATTTTCGGGTCAACATTTTGTTATACGTTTTTGGGTCTCTTAAAAAATCCTTTCTCGTGTATTAGGCTTTTGTCATACTATCAGCCTTCGCATGAGGGGTGTTAAGCATAGTATAATCTGTACAGCACTCTAATAGCTTAAGTTTTTAAATAAACAGTTGCACATATAGTTTTAAGTGAGTCAATCAAGGAACGAGAGACTCGCAGAAACTTTCACTTATTCTAAGATCACTTAGATATGTCATAATGGCTGGTCCTAATCAATCTTCTATTCTTGCCAGCCGAAAGATGGAAAATCAATCAATGTCATATGCACATCCCAATCCAAAATGAAAATGGCCAACACACTTGGTGGTGAAATGACCTAATTCCTTCTTCTGATGAGTGGCACCCTGATCACTCACTTCTCAAATATTCAGATGGGCTTTTGTTTCGCAGGGGCAAACAAAGTTGCCGATTGGATAGCCAGGGTCCAAAGGAAAATTGTCTTTCACGAAATTGGCTTTCTAGCCCACCTGAAGCTTAGGAGCGTTGCTCTGTAATGAGGCCCCTTCTGGTTTTGCTTAGTAATTGAATAAACTTTTATTCCGACCAAACAAAAAAAGAAAAGAAAAGAGACCTAATTCCTTTATCGAAATACCAATTACTAATGTATAATTTTGATCCATGAGAAATCTAATTTTCATAATTCAGGTCTTAAATTTTCCCTGCAAATGGTAACTAAATGAACCTGACACAATTGTACATGGTAACATGCCTTCCACTTATCTTGCACGCACATGTCTTATGTGAATGAGCAGAGGTTATGGAAATGTCTAGGATGCCCTGCCTAAAACTAGTTGATGTTAAAGTTTCCATTTATTTCACGGAAAATATTATTCGACTTTTGATTCGCTCAGAAAAATAAGTCAATGGAAAACGTTTTATGGTCAATGGAAAAAGATTTTCTTACCAAAGCCTAATTGAGAAAAATGATTAAGTATCGACTCTTAAATCAGATTCTCCATGCTTATGTACAAGAAACCCAAACCTCACTCCCAAGAGCTTGGCAGCAAAGCCAAGTCCTCAGAACTCGAGCTTAATCTATTGAAGCTAGGCTCAAGTCCATTTAAGTCACACTTGAGACCTCAGCAACCATACCCAAGTCTATTGAGGCTGGGCTCGAGACATTGGTGCTTGGGATACTAGGCCCAAAAATTGTTGACATGGGTGTTAGTTATTATATGTAACATAGTTGGAATTTTTATAATTTTAAAAAAAGTGAATATTTTATTAATTAATTTCTCTGCTTGCCAGGCCTTCGCAATCGGCCAAGGACCAACCACAATAGAAAGCTAATGATGTTCGAGCTTGCCAAATTATGGTGAGGTTGAGGCCACTACCTCGCCTACTCAAGCAATCTTAAGCCGCATCAACCTTGGGTATGGATGTCAATTATTGTATGTAGCATAGTCGGAATTTTTATAATTTTAAAAAAAGTGAATATTTTATTAATTAATTTTTCTCTTTGCCGAGCCTTCGCAATCGGCCAAGGACCAACCACAAGAGAAAGCTAATGATGTTCAAGCTCGCCAAATTATGTTGAGGTTGAGGCCACTACCTCGCCTACTCAGGCAATCTTAAGCCGCATCAACCTTGGGTGAGGCTTGTTGACACCCGAATTTTTCTTCATTTTGTTTTAAATGCCCATTTATTTTGCATTTATAAATAGATATTAATTCATAGAAAAGATAAAAAAATTGATAAAAAAAAAATCGAAAAAAATTCAGGTGGGCTGGTTCAGCCCAGCCCACCTCTCTCTCTCTCCCCTTTTATTTCCTTTTCTTCTTTGGCCCACCTCCCTCTTATTTCCGGCCCAGCCCATCGTCTTTTCCTTTGGATTTTCTTTCTTCTTCGTGGCGCGTGGAGAGGAGCATGCAGGGGTCCTGGACAGCAGCAGGCGTTCGACGACGCCGTTTGGGCGCGACTCCGTCAGGGGGTGACGCAGACACGGCACCGAGAGACGACAGAGAGAAAAGAGGAGGGACGCAAAAAGAGGAGGAACGGAGGCTGATCGGAAGAGGAAGAAAAAAAAAAAAAAGAGAGAGGACGCCGCTCGGACAGCACCCCCGGTCGCGGTGACGTCGACCGCGTGACGCCAGCAAGGGAGTCTTCCCTTGCTGCGCGGTCACGCGGCGAAATGTAGGAGGAGAAGAGCTCGACGGGGTTGGAGCTCCGGCGGGGAACAGATCTGAAAAAGAAGAAGAAAAGAGAAAAGCCAGGAAGGGAGACGCCGCTAGACTCGCTGCCGACGACCAGCCGCCGTGCCTCAGCTCCGGCGCCGAAAACAGCAGATTTGAGCCAGATCCGAGGGCAGAGACAGCAGCACAGAGAAACAGAAAAAAAAAGAAAAGGGGAGGCGGAGGAGAGAGGACAACGACGCCGTGGATACGCATCCCCCCACCGCGGAGACCAAGCAGCAAATCCGAACCAAATCCGGAGGGAAGAAGAAAGCGCCGGCTCGAGGAAGCTGAGCTGAAGGAGAGAACACAGAGAGCTCGAGGGATTTTTCTGTTTTTTCGAAAAAACGCAGCAAGAAAACCAGAGGAGAATCGACGAAGGGAGGTGGCTGGTGTTTTGGGTTTTTGGGGACGAAAAATAGAAACGAAAAAAAAAAAAACGCAGCAGCAACGCGCGAGGGGGAGGGGGACGTCGTCCGGAGGTCGCCCTTACGCCTCACGTCAGCCGCGTGACGCCAGGAAGGGAATTTCCTTGCTGCGCTGGTCACGTGGCGAAAAGCAGGAAGCTCCGGCGGGAGCAGATCCGAAAGGAGGCAGGGCGAGCACCGGCGAAGCTGGACGGAGCGAAGTGTCAAGCCGGAGAAGAAAGATCGAAGCTGGTTCACGGGGAAAAAGGAAGGAAGAAAAACCAGATCTGAAAAAGAAGAAGAGAAAACCAGAGAGCTCGAGGGAGCTGACTACCGCGGAGAAGGAGAGAGCAAAGGGGAGAAAACGCAGAGAAACGCGAGTAGGTTTTCTGGGTTTCGGAGGACGATTTTCAGATCTGAACAAAGGGGAGCCGCGAGGGAGAGAGTTGCGGCCCGAACGCCGTCGTCTTGTCGGCCGGTCTCGCGACGCCACCGCCGTTCATCAACGACGAGGCCTGCCGGTGACCAGCAAGCCACTCCCGCCGCCATCCGCGTCTGCAGTCGCTCTGACCCACGACGCTCCCGCCGCTCACGCGATCCCGGCTGGACCTCGCGCCATCCCTGTCGCCGACCGCCTTCATCCCAGGTGTCACCCGCCACTTCGTCGCCCCGGCTGCTGTCTCACACTGGTCGCCGTGGCCGGGCGGGGACACGCCCGGCCGTCCCCATCAGCGCCGCAGAGGAGAGGAGCAGCAGCTGCGATTCGGGTCGCGAACCGGGTCGGGCGAGGTACGTACCGGGTAGGGTTTGTTTGGTCGGGCCAGCTGAATTTGGCCATTGGGCTTAGATAAGGCCATTGGGCCCTTTAATTTAATTTTAGACTTGGGCCAAATTTTTGTTAAAAGGTTGAAATGGACTGAGTAGATTTTTCGAGTGGGCCTAGTCTGAATTAGGGCTGATTGTCTGATGTGGGCTGGAAGATAG
Source organism: Angophora floribunda (assembly GCA_014182895.1). NCBI lineage: Eukaryota > Viridiplantae > Streptophyta > Magnoliopsida > Myrtales > Myrtaceae > Angophora > Angophora floribunda. Next base: position 20,193,392 of record CM024712.1, read on the forward strand.
TTGGGCCGAATTTCTAGAAATTGGAAATGGGCCGTTTTATTCTCTTTTGTTAATGGGCCATTTAAAAAATTCGACCGGGCCGTTCGGCCAGCCCGGTCATTGCTCCGGCCCCGGCCCGATAGGGGTCGGGTCGGTTTAGTAGGGCCGGGTCACCCGACCCGGTCCAAATCACCCTTTTTTAATAAAAATTAAAAAAAAAAATTAAAAAAATTAAAAATTTCAGAAAATCAAAAATATTAAAAAATATTAAAAAATTCGAAAATTCAGAAAATGCATGGAAAAATTCAGGAATCTGGAAATTTCGAAAACAAATATTTTATCTTATTTTATTTTCGAAAAATATTAAAATATTAAAAAAATTCCAAAAAATTAAAAAAGATTAGAAAATTCCAAAAAAACAGTAATAAACGTTTTTCTTAAATTTTCAGAAAAGTCAGAAAATATAAAAAATTCTTGGAAGTTTGTTTTCTTTAATTTCAGGAAATTCGAAAATATTAAAACATATTAAAAAGTATAAAAATTCAAAAAATTCAGAAAAATCAGAAAAATTGCAAAAATTCAGAAAATCCCTAAAAAGAAGAAGAAAAAAGACCAAAATTGAATAAGCCTTTTGGCTTTACAATAGGTTTTCCGGTTTACGATATTTGATTATCGCCCGCACCTTATTTAAGAACGATATTTTGGATACTATTCCCTTACCTTAACGGTTAGGACATATCTTAATTTTCTCGAATGCATTGTCGAGATCTCACCGATGCACAATTAAGTTAGGTGCAGAAAGGGCGTTAGTCGCATGACTAACGTAATCAAGTCCCCCGACCCTGATTCTCCTGCAGTTGCGTAAAAAGTGAGACACGCTCCCATGTCTCGCCGGGTTTAATCGACCTCAATAGACTAGTGGCGACTCCTTATTTGCGCTTTTATGAATATCCCAACGTCGCGCGGGGTATGGGCTTGGGAGAGCCCGAGTTAACCGAGGCCCGTCCGCCCGAAATCGACAATACCCCCAAACCTATACCTATTATTATTTTCGGAAAAAAATAGGTCGCGACGAAAATGGCGACTCCACCGGGGACTGGTTCTAAACCTTAGAGGACTTAGGCCTATTTTGCTTGATTGTGTGTTATGTAATGTGTTTCTTTGGCGCGCATTCGAGAAGGTGAGGTAAGTCCGCTAACCTCGTGTTAAATGTTGGTGCAGGATTGGAGTAATAAGGGGTGGAGTGTTTGCTAACACTTTGTTTTGTAGGTCGGTGGATGGGAATGAATGTTTATATGTTTGAATTTTTGAAGTGTTGTTTGCTATATAAACTGTTGTGCGTGTTTTCCTTACATTGCACTACACTTTAGCACACACAACCCGCCGCCGGACAGGCCGCATAGGATCACTTAGGATGGTGTTGAGATGGATACCATTCCGACTACCACCATGTAGTACGAGTCGCCCATCTCAATTCCGAAATTCTTCCGACGTCGAGAGCTTCCACCTCGCTTGCAACCACGCGCAGACGGTCGACTCTTTGACAAAGCCGGAGTCATGGGAACCCCGACCCAACCGCGACCATGCTTTGGTTCGGTCCGTAATCCCGTGGCTTCATTTGAGCCGTCTAGAATAGAAATTGACCCACGCCTCTCATGCGTATGTCTATGTGATTGAAAAAAATGGAAAAAAGAAAAAAATCATCGCCAACGGTAAGAATGATTTCTCCCTTTACTTATTCATTTTTTATTGAAATTTTCATTTTTGAAATTTGCGGAGATCAATCGAATGCCCTCAGTGTAAGCTCCTAATTGGGAAAATTGGCAAACATTCAGTGATAATTTCAAAAATCTCTGATTTAGCCCTACACAATGGATGATTTTGTTAAAGTTTCCAATCATGGGCTTAAAATCACATCTCGTAAAAAACAAAAAAAAAAAATTCTTCCAATTCATGATGATGTTTTGGGGCACAAAAAAAAATTGAAATCGCACTTTTAATCAAATTATTTTTCCCTCATATTTTGAGATTGAAAATGCGAATCGCGTTTTGTATATAAATTTCTCAAAATAAAAATCACCTCATTTTGGCAACAGTGAGAGCACAAATCATCCTTTCAAAATTAATGCCACATTTTGCATATGAAACTTTTGGGAATAGAGTGGGCATTCGATTGATAATCGCAGATTGATCTTTCAATGATATCTCCTCTTATAATCAAATCTTAGCAAAATACCGAAATCCCGTAATAGAGTTCTGGGCATGTGTCATCGCCGATTTCATTGTAAGAGGCGAACTCATTGGGGATCATTTCCTCATTCATATACGACATCGTTTCTTCTTCTTGCATGCGTGACGGCCATCCTTCGAATTGTTCTTACTTGACCGTGCCAAGAAGTGGACTTTAAGTTTAGGATGAGAATTTTTGTTACTCATTGGAATGTATTGTATTTCCTTGTGTCTTTATTCTTTTTATGGATGATGTTTTCAATTCTAAGTTAATCATGAACCCAATTGACTCATTTGTTTTGGGCAAGGAAATTTAAATTTTTTAAACATCCTTTGACTTCGAGGGCAATTTGGAAGTTAGTGTATTCTATTGAATTTCCATGAGTTTCTGAAAGTCAATGTATTGTGTTCCTCTCATGTGTTCGTCATTTGCAGGGAATCTCGAGAAGAATAATCTAGGACGGTAAAATCGTAATCGTTCCAATGGAATCAATTTATTCTAAAACCGATTTGTCCATACATTTTCCCGGGGAAGAATTAAACAATTTTGACGTTGGTATTTGAATTAGATCACAAGCAAATACTCTCACAAGTCTTGATCTTGGAATTCAAAGGAATGAGAGTCCAACTTTGACATTGATTTCTTTGGAAACTCGTACTCATGAATTCAAACGACACTTCCGACGCATTGCCTTCCATCATGTCCCAAATCTTTGAAGCTATCAGATATATAGCATTAAGGGTCGGAAAGATCACTAGCTAGATTGCATTTGATCGCCTTTTTGTGACGGAGCTCACCGCCTCGAGACTCATAGCTTGTTCAAGCCTCAAGACAGCATCGTGCCTCATCAAAGAATGGATCTTTTGAGATGCAATCCAATGTTAACGTCCCCGATGAGAGAAGAATTTTTCTCGCTGATTCTATTTAGAATTTGGACATAGTCATTGCATGCTAATATACTCGGTATAGCTTGCTGGATTTTTGGGCTTTTATCTTCATGATCTTACACATGATTGTTGGAAAAGGTCCCATGGTCGGGAGAAGATTAGTGCAATTACAAATCCGGTGTCCTCTTGAATGGTAGTTGCCAACAATGATGTCCACCTCTAGAGGGTCAATGTATCGAGATGATCTTTCCATGAATGGAAATGAATATAATCGATTAGTGCTATCAACTAAGAAGCGACCATTGAAGAATACGTTACATAGGAGGTTCTTGATTCCTCGCTCCTCCTTGAAACTAAAAATCAATCCTTGATGAGAACCCGAAGTGCCTCAAGCATGTGTTGAAGCTTTGCTGGTGTCAATCTTCCATGGAGGCCAAATGAAGCCAATCTCTGTTCTAGGAAGTTCCTTTATTTGGAGGTCGGATGCCACTATCACTAGACTTTTGACGAGTTTTATCCATCGATGACTCGCTTTATCCATCGATGACTCGCTTTATCCATCTATTAGATTTGTGTGTTGCTTCGAACTATGTCATGGGGAAGATTAACCATACGAAGCCACCTTGCTAAGAGACATTGAAGGTCATCCATTGTCAATTGACCGCGCCAATCTTAGTTCTGAAAATGTACCGGATGTGCTTTGTTTTGTTTCACTTCACAACCAAGAGCTGTTGAACTTTAGTTATCTCAATTTCCAGTCATGAAGACTTGAAGCATTCCCTATTCAGCTTTGTTGGGTAGTCAACAAACACAAAATGTTTGAATCGGTTTTAAACTCCTTCAAAGATCGACTTTGTTTGGAGACCATCAATGCAACCCTCATGATTTGTGATGCAAAATGCAGCTTTGTTATCTCGCTTTTCGCGAGGAAATGAGGCAAAACCTTCAAATATCAAACTAGTCCATCGATCCCTTTGTATGATGAGACAAAAGAAGGGAACTGCTAAGCATTCAAAAAGGAGACGATTTGGGCACCAAGTTTTATAACATTCAAACAAAGCGATGGAGCATTCTTAAACCTAGTTCATCATGAACGATGAAAAATTCAAGCGAGGCGGAGATTCACTAATCCAACATAATGGAGCTATGCGTGATAAAGTTATTCAAATTTCGTGAAGCGCACATTTGATCATGGGGGCAATATTTTCCCTTTCTCCGCAAAAGATTCCTTGGGATGCTAAGCCATCTGACTTTGAAAAAGGGTGTATTTCGTTCCTAAATTTGATACTCTTTAGTATAAGGAAATGACACGTCCTTTTCTTTGATGCAGGGTAAATTTGAATTAAACAAGAGCCCATCAAATGAGCATGATAGGACACAAGATTTCAACATGTGTCGGAACAAGATATGGTGAAGCTTAATTACTTGTCTTGAAAAAGACATTGAAGCAGCATTTGACTCTGGGGCAATATTTCTTCTTCCTCACCAATGACGCGTGTTGGGGCAAAAATTCATTACAAAAGGATGTATCGTTTCCAAATTGAGCCCCAATTAAGTATGGAGATAACACGATTCCTCTTCTTTTATTACAGGGCGATCATCGACACAAGTCACTCAAAGAATAGCAAATTGCACCCATGAAGCATGATGAAATGGAGTCAATCAATTCAATGCCAAAAGGACGTATCATTCCTAAATTAGTCCAATTCAAGTTTAGAGTGCAAATAACATGTCCCATCTTTTGTAGGAAAATGTGCGCATTGACTATGGGAGCAATGCTTTCTACCAAAGAAGCACGTTAAAGCCCGAGTTGCCCATTTTGGCGTAAAGGATGTATTTCGTTCCTAAATGATTTCCAATTGAGTGTGGAAATAACATGCCCAATCCTTTTCTTCACAGGCGATAAATGGGGCAAAGCATCCAAGAAACAATACCCTCCAATGTCGAGACATAAATGCTCATACCCGAAGAACGAAAACATGTGAAGGGTAAATTGTATCGATTCCAATTGCTCATGTTGATATTGTCTCTAACATGATCCCTTTTTCATTTGATAGGGAAACACCAAACGCAAGAAAAATGCGAGTGAATGGCAATTTGGGATTGCCAAATATCTAAGAAAATGATGATGGCACTTGAGTGATAAATGCGAGTGAGGGGTAATAGTGTATCGTTTCCAATTTTTCAATCTTGGAAAATTCTGGCACTAACACTTTCCTTCATATTCTTTACAGGGTTACTAGGTTACCATGTTACAGGTAAGTACCCTTATTCTCAAACTCAAAAGAAAAAATTGAGAATTTTCAAATCAAACAAATTTCCAGCATTTTATTGGGAGTATGTAAAAAGAAGAAGAAGGAAAAAGATAAAAATTGAGAAAATAAACTTTTCACAAAGTTTCGAGCATTGTTTTTTATCTCAAAATTGTGTGTCTCGTTGATGGATCACTCATTTTGAATCAAAATTCCTCAAGGAGATTAATTTACTCAGATGATCTCGACTAAATGAAATTGAGATGTTTAATTATGCCAAGCAGGAAATGCTTAGGACGATGAAAGGCAATCCATTTCCAAACACGTCCTTCAAACACTGGGAGAATTGAGCAAAAAGAAAACTGGTGTCATTTAAGGACGAAGGAGTCATTCGCAATTGGTACAATGATCAAAATGAAAAGAGGCATTCATTTTCTCTATCTTACACACTGCAGGTGACCATAGTCAGCCCATTTGAGCCTTTTAAAGTGGAGAAATCATAAAATACCCCTGTCAAGAACCACCCCACAATGGGGCAAATTTGGAGGTTTTAGTTGACATCATATGGTGAGAAGATGAGAAAGATTTCTTTGCTTTCACTTGCATTAATCTTTTTGTGGTAACTTCAGGTGAATTCTTATGAAAGCTTGAAACATCCCAAGGTGAAGAAGAGCATTCATTTCTCTACCTAAACACTGATATCCATTGCTTAAACCAAGTTGAGCCTAATTGTTCATTTCTAAAACCCAAGTGGTGATTATCTCCCATACTTGGGGCAAGGCACATGATTGACCAATGCGGTTGGCATTTTATAAGAAAATGTGAAAAAAAAAAAAAAAAAAAACTCTCTCGAAAGTCTTAAAAACTCAAAAAGTTCAAAAGAGCAAAAGTCCAATGAAAATTAAGGGGCATGAAAAAGCAGTGTGCCTGGTAAAAGCAAGGCCAATGCCCGTGAAAAAAGAGGAAGAAAAAAAAAAAAAGGGAAAAAGAAAAAAGAAAAGATCTGCATCAAGGGGGTGATAAACTCCTATGTGAAAATAAATTGTCAAATTCAAAATGCTTGCATCGAAAAGAAAATCGTTGCAAAAAAAAAAAAAAAAAAAAAAAAAAAAAAAAAAAAAAAAAAAAAGGACAAAGCTCTTATTTGATTAGTCAAAGGACTTTCGAGAAAAATCGTATTTCAAAGGTCGAATGCCTTCAAAAATTGAGTGATATGACAATGATGCCATGATAATCACCAACTTTCAAACCCCTTTTTGCGAAAAGTTATGAGCCTTTTGAGCTTTAACCGAACCGACATTACAACCTTTCCCAAAGTCTCTTCAGATTGGGATGATTCAAGTGAGAATGAGAATTTTCCAGGGAAGCTACCGCTCAAAGAAGTGGGGGCAAATTTGTTTTATCTCATCTTAAGGTTTCTTGACTTGTAAACCCGGCGAAGATGTTGGCAAATAATTGTTTCGTTTCATAGCTAATGATGACCGTCCATTGCTAAAGCCATGACCAAACCTGCATTACGGTCCCTTTAAAAGACATTTTGGATTGGTCAAGATGTACTTATTGCGAATGATTCTCAGATCCTTTGACACTAGAAATGTGAGGTGGATTGAGTGATCAAATTATTTCCCACATGAATGGATGTGATCAAATAGCGTTTCTTGAGAGCGTGCGATAAGCCCTTTCTAACTAAGGAGCTCTTGCTTGGCATGCTTAATGAACCTCTTTCATAAGTAGGATCATTCTGAAGTAATTTTTCTCTTAAAGGGATTTGATGATTAATGATACCTTTCAAGCTTAATGACAATTTTGTGGTACATGATACAAAAAAAAAAAAAAAATCAAAAAAAAAAAAAAATCAATCAAATGTTTTCAATTTGATCAGGCTTAGCTTGATTTGCTTATGCAATTAATGCTACAACATTGCCAATGCATCTTTCTGATATTGCCTCTAATGACATTTGCTCAAGTTGAATTTGACAAGTTCACTCAGTGAAACCATACAATTTTCACATGGTTCATGGTCAACCGGAAAACCATGCAATTTTTCACAGGGTTTGTGGGTCTCCTTAAAACCACATGATTCGTGGGTCCTCCTTAAACCACATGGTTCATGGTCAACCGGAAAACCATGCAATTCTCACAGGGTTCGTGGGTCTTCCTTAAAACCACATGGTTCGTGGGTCCTCCTTAAACCACATGGTTCGTGGGTCCTCCTTAAACCACATGGTTCATGGTCAACCGGAAAACCATGCAATTCTCACAGGGTTCGTGGGTCTTCTTTAAAACCACATGGTTCGTGGCCCTCCTTAAACCACATGGTTCATGGTCAACCAGAAAACCATGCAATTTCCACAGGGTTCGTGGGTCTTCCTTAAAACCACATGGTTCATGGTCAACCGGAAAACCATGCAATTTCTAAAACGGTTCGTGGGTCAATCCTTAAACCACATGGTTCGTGGGTTTATCCTTAAACCACATGGTTCGTGGTCAACCTGAAACCATGCAATTTCCAAAAGGTTCATGGGTCCTCCTTAAACCATGCATTCTCGGTCGAAGCCCGTTGTTACACCTGGTAAGACCTTCCTCCAAGTCGGCCCGTTGTTACACGGTAAGACTTACTAACTCCTGGCCGGCCCGTTGTTACACCCGGTAAGACTTTACTAACTCGGTCGAAGCCGTTGTTACACCTGTAAGACCTCCCTTCAAGTCGAAGCCCGTTGTTACACGGTAAGACTTTACTAACTCCTGGTCGAAGCCCGTTGTTACACCTGTAAGACCTCCCTTCAAGTCGAAGCCGTTGTTACACCTGCGGTAAGACTTTACTAACTCCTGGTCCGGCCCGTTGTTACACCCAAGACCTTCCTCCAAGTCGAAGCCCGTTGTTACACGGTAAGACTTTACTAACTCTGTCGAAGCCCGTTGTTACACCTGGTAAGACTTTACTAACTCGGTCCGAAGCCCGTTGTTACACGGTAAGACTTTACTAACTCCTCGGCCGAAGCCCGTTGTTACACCCGTAAGACCTCCTTCAAGTCGGCCCGTTGTTACACCTGTAAGACTTTACTAACTCCTGGCCGAAGCCCGTTGTTACACGGTAAGACCTCCCTTCAAGTCGAAGCCCGTTGTTACACCTGCAGACTTTACTAACTCCTGGCCGAAGCCCGTTGTTACACCTGCAGACCTTCCTCCAAGTCGAAGCCCGTTGTTACACGGTAAGACTTTACTAACTCCTGGTCGGCCCGTTGTTACACCTGCAAGACCTTCCTCCAAGTCGAAGCCCGTTGTTACACCTGGTAAGACTTTACTAACTCCTGGTCCGAAGCCCGTTGTTACACCTGGTAAGACTTACTAACTCGGTCGAAGCCCGTTGTTACATGGTAAGACACTCCCTCCAAGTCGAAGCCCGTTGTTACACCTGTAAGACTTTACTAACTCGCCGAAGCCCGTTGTTACACCTCAGTAAGACCTCCCTCCAAGTCGAAGCCCGTTGTTACACCTAAGACCTTCCTCCAATAACTTAGTCGAAACCCGTTGTTACACGGTGAGACTTCACTAACTTGGTTGACACTCGTTCGCACGAGCCGAAACCTCAAAAAAAAAAAAAAAAAAAAAAAGTAGAAAAGGAAAAATGAATGGAATAAATTCGCTCCTCCACGACTCGTTGGTAAAAGTTCTGGGTGTCACCTAGTAAACGAAGCTCTTACATTGTTGACACCCGAAATTTTTGTTTATCTTTGTTTTAAATGTCCATTTACTTTTGCATATATAAATATATATTAATTTCTAAAAAATAAAAAAAAAAAAATCGAAAAAAAAAAAGAAAAGAAAAAGGAGGTGAAAAAAAAAAAGAGAGTAAAAAAAAAAAAAAAAAAAAAGAAGAAAAAATCAATGGGATAAATTCACGATTTCATTTTCAAATCCGCAAAATTCGGGTGTCCTGTCTTTGAAATGAACCTCTTCGAGCCTCTTTCAAAGAAAAAAAAAAGATGACACCCGAATTTTTCTTCATTTTGTTTTAAATGCCCATTTATTTTGCATTTATAAATAGATATTAATTCATAGAAAAGATAAAAAAATTGATAAAAAAAAAAAAATCGAAAAAAATTCAGGTGGGCTGGTTCAGCCCAGCCCACTCTCTCTCTCTCTCCCTTTTATTTCCTTTTCTTCTTTGGCCCACCTCCCTCTTATTTCCGGCCCAGCCCATCGTCTTTTCCTTTGGATTTTCTTTCTTCTTCGTGGCGCGTGGAGAGGAGCATGCAGGGGTCCTGGACAGCAGCAGGCGTTCGACGACGCCGTTTGGGCGCGACTCCGTCAGGGGGTGACGCAGACACGGCACCGAGAGACGACAGAGAGAAAAGAGGAGGGACGCAAAAAAGAGGAGGAACGGAGGCTGATCGGAAGAGGAAGCAAAAAAAAAAAAAAAAAAGAGAGAGGACGCCGCTCGGACAGCACCCCGGTCGCGGTGACGTCGACCGCGTGACGCCAGCAAGGAGTCTTCCCTTGCTGCGCGGTCACGCGGCGAAATGTAGGAGGAGAAGAGCTCGACGGGGTTGGAGCTCCGGCGGGGAACAGATCTGAAAAAGAAGAAGAAAAGAGAAAAGCCAGGAAGGGAGACGCCGCTAGACTCGCTGCCGACGACCAGCCGCCGTGCCTCAGCTCCGGCGCCGAAAACAGCAGATTTGAGCCAGATCCGAGGGCAGAGACAGCAGCACAGAGAAACAGAAAAAAAGAAAAGGGGAGGCGGAGGAGAGAGGACAACGACGCCGTGGATACGCATCCCCCCACCGCGGAGACCAAGCAGCAAATCCGAACCAAATCCGGAGGGAAGAAGAAAGCGCCGGCTCGAGGAAGCTGAGCTGAAGGAGAGAACACAGAGAGCTCGAGGGATTTTTCTGTTTTTTCGAAAAAACGCAGCAAGAAAACCAGAGGAGAATCGACGAAGGGAGGTGGCTGGTGTTTTGGGTTTTTGGGGACGAAAAATAGAAACGAAAAAAAAAAAAAAAAAAACGCAGCAGCAACGCGCGAGGGGGAGGGGGACGTCGTCCGGAGGTCGCCCTTACGCCTCACGTCAGCCGCGTGACGCCAGGAAGGGAATTTCCTTGCTGCGCTGGTCACGTGGCGAAAAGCAGGAAGCTCCGGCGGGAGCAGATCCGAAAGGAGGCAGGGCGAGCACCGGCGAAGCTGGACGGAGCGAAGTGTCAAGCCGGAGAAGAAAGATCGAAGCTGGTTCACGGGGAAAAAGGAAGGAAGAAAAACCAGATCTGAAAAAGAAGAAGAGAAAACCAGAGAGCTCGAGGGAGCTGACTACCGCGGAGAAGGAGAGAGCAAAGGGGAGAAAACGCAGAGAAACGCGAGTAGGTTTTCTGGGTTTCGGAGGACGATTTTCAGATCTGAACAAAGGGGAGCCGCGAGGGAGAGAGTTGCGGCCCGAACGCCGTCGTCTTGTCGGCCGGTCTCGCGACGCCACCGCCGTTCATCAACGACGAGGCCTGCCGGTGACCAGCAAGCCACTCCCGCCGCCATCCGCGTCTGCAGTCGCTCTGACCCACGACGCTCCCGCCGCTCACGCGATCCCGGCTGGACCTCGCGCCATCCCTGTCGCCGACCGCCTTCATCCCAGGTGTCACCCGCCACTTCGTCGCCCCGGCTGCTGTCTCACACTGGTCGCCGTGGCCGGGCGGGGACACGCCCGGCCGTCCCCATCAGCGCCGCAGAGGAGAGGAGCAGCAGCTGCGATTCGGGTCGCGAACCGGGTCGGGCGAGGTACGTACCGGGTAGGGTTTGTTTGGTCGGGCCAGCTGAATTTGGCCATTGGGCTTAGATAAGGCCATTGGGCCCTTTAATTTAATTTTAGACTTGGGCCAAATTTTTGTTAAAAGGTTGAAATGGACTGAGTAGATTTTTCGAGTGGGCCTAGTCTGAATTAGGGCTGATTGTCTGATGTGGGCTGGAAGATAGTTGGGCCGAATTTCTAGAAATTGGAAATGGGCCGTTTTATTCTCTTTGTTAATGGGCCATTTAAAAAATTCGACCGGGCCGTTCGGCCAGCCCGGTCATTGCTCCGGCCCCGGCCCGATAGGGGTCGGGTCGGTTTAGTAGGGCCGGGTCACCCGACCCGGTCCAAATCACCCTTTTTTAATAAAAATTAAAAAAAAAAAAATTAAAAAAATTAAAAATTTCAGAAAATCAAAAAATATTAAAAAATATTAAAAAATTCGAAAATTCAGAAAATGCATGGAAAAATTCAGGAATCTGGAAATTTCGAAAACAAATATTTTATTTTCGAAAAATATTAAAATATTTAAAAAATTCCAAAAAAATTAAAAAAAGATTAGAAAATTCCAAAAAAAACAGTAATAAACGTTTTCCTTAAATTTTCAGAAAAGTCAGAAAATATCAAAAATTCTTGGAAGTTTGTTTTCTTTAATTTCAGGAAATTCGAAAATATTAAAACATATTAAAAAGTATAAAAAATTCAAAAAATTCAGAAAAATCAGAAAAAATTGCAAAAATTCAGAAAATCCCTAAAAAAGAAGAAGAAAAAAGACCAAAATTGAATAAGCCTTTAGGGCTTTACAATAGGTTTTCCTGGTTTACGATATTTGATTATGCCTGCACCTTATTTGGCAATGATATTTTGGATACTATTCCCTTACCTTAGAACGGTTAGGACATATCTTAATTTTCTCGAATGCATTGTCGAGATCTCACTGATGCACAATTAAGTTAGGTACCGAAAGGGCGTTAGTCGCATGACTAACGTAATCAAGTCCCCGACCCTGATTCTCTGCAGTTGCGTAAAAAGTGAGACACGCTCCCATGTCTCGCTGGGTTTCTAGTCGACCTCAATAGACTAGTGGCGACTCCTTATTTGCAGTTTTTATGAATATCCCAACGTCGCGCGGGGTATGGGCTTGGGAGAGCCCGAGTTAACTGAGGTCCGTCCGCCCGAAATTGACAATACCCCCAAACCTATACCTATTATTATTTTCAGAAAAAATAGGTCGCGACAAGGCTCGACCTTGCCGAATCTAGTGGGGTGGAGCCTCGTTTGAGGCTTGCCAAGCTCAAGCTTGTCGGTTTCAGGTGAGGCTTGAGCTCACCACCTTAGATGAGGGTCCAAGTTGCCAAGCAACCAATAGAGAAAGAAAGAAAGAAAAAGAGAATGAAAGGAAAAAAATTTGAAAAAATTCTTTTTAGAAAAATTGTCAAAATTATCTATGTCGACACTCATCGTACAGCCAACATCCATGTCAAGTACTTTCAGTAATTTTCCCACATGAATAGTGTATATTTATTTAGAAAAATCTTACACAGAAAATATTTTCCCGTTCATTTTTAAGTCTCAACCAAACATAAAAAAATATTATCATTTTTCTGAAAATTGACTTTTGAGAAAAAATTTAAAAATGACACGTTTTTTGCGCAGCAAATAGACCCTATGATCTAAAGAGAGGCGGACTGTAGGACTTGCACTTCGTGACCATCTTAGGAAACTACAAAGAAGCCGATCATGTCTTTTGACGAGGCCCCCAGGATGAGAAATCAGTGCCCAACTTTATCATTCTTTGATTGAATGATGATTGGTGGAGAGTCCCTTCAAGCAAGAGAGAGAGGGAGAGAATAAATGGTGAAGAGACATCTTTTGTCTGCTTTGGAGCCACCGGTTTTTCCACCAAAAGTATTGCGAAAAGAGTTAACGTAGATCTTGGTTAAGTTATATTTAATCAACTAAGAAAATATGAAGAAATATTTTATAGTTATAAAGTCGTGTTGCATCACATGCTTTTAATCTACGCGCATTTGAACTCATTATAAGTGATTATGCTTTCAAGAACAACTTTTTCGAGTGCAATGACATACATTCAAGAAAATATGTTTATTATTTATATAGGCCACTCATATAAAGAACAAAATCCCATTTGAAAATTTATTAGATTAAGTTTATAAAATATCTTGTGATGTGACAAATCATTATGCTTATGTACGTTTTCAATTTTTTTAGCGACTGGCAATCGTCAATTAGCGAGCCAATAACCGAGACTAGAACGTGTATTATTGCATTCTTTAGTGGGCAGCATGACTAATTAGTGGACCACACTCCATTAATTTTGTTTGTTGAATTATTATATTTTTAAATGCGTAGTTGCATAAATTAAAGTACTTGCATGCAAGACGAAATGAAAAGCTTGTTAGTGGTGGCGACTTCCAAGATATCATAATATATCACTTATTATTGGACTTGATTAGATATATGGATAATCTCATACTTATTCTTTTTTTTTTAAAGGAAAATTAGAGTTCTACATGTATTAGACAACCCCTTGCAATGTTGATGCTTTGGGAACCTTTAATCATTCTCATAAAGCAACACCCGATTCCACTTTAAAGCCTTAATCACTTATTGTTAGATATGATTATTAAGAGATGCCAACTTGGCTACCTCGACTTAGGTTGCGTATTTTTTCTACGAAATTTTCATTTAAATTGATTTGAAAGAATGTACTAGTAATTTGGAGAAACCCAAAAAGTTTGGACGTTAAATCGTGGAAATAAGAACGTGTGCGAGTGTGTGAAATTGAACAATCACTTTCTATCTTCCCAGTTATAGAAGTTTATCCTTCTTTGAAATTTAAATGGGTTCGATAATCTATGGGGTCTAAATATTTTGTATGCTACCATTTTTGTATTAAAGTAGTAGTATCTTAAACTAGAAGAATCATCATGTAGGAGCGAAAAAGGAAAAAATTTGGATATGAAATTTCTAAGGAATGTTTAGTTGTAGATTTGTTACACAATAAAGGTAAAATATTACTAAATTGGACAGTCAAAATAAACTAGTCATACAATGTAGATAAAAGAAAAAAAACTTCGTCAAATTTAGGACTACATTTTACGATTATGCCAATAATTTCTTCAATGTTCATTTGGATGGATCATCTCATGGAACATAATTAAGTGCGCCGTAACTTTCACGTGACCTTCCAAGCATTCATGATGAACCCATTGAAGAACTTTTCTTTACTTTTGAAATTGTTAGATGGAGCCTTCACCGGGTTAATACAATGTATACCAAGAAAATTTAAATGAAAAATGGGAAATCTTCAAATAAAGGTCTAAAGTGAGACCATTTCCTTAAAAGAAAATCTAAAGTGGAAATTTTTTCAAATAAAACCTTGAAGTGACCAACTTAGTCACAAATAAGACCCTAAGCTCATCGATCAGCCAAATTTTCTCCGGCCAAAAAACCCATGCATATCACGAATAGTGATACAAGCTCACCCAAGGGCAAAAATTTGGTAGACTGGTGAGCTCAAGGCTTTATTGGAAACTAAGTTGGCCATTGGGTTTTATTTGAGACGGTGTCCACATTGGGCTTTTTTGAGAAAATGACATAACTTTTGATTTTTATTTGTAATTTCCCCTATAATAAACATATGAAGAAAGGATTTGCTAATATGAACTAAATGCAATGTTAGTCATCATCTACTATCCCCAACTTTGTTTCGATGGGTTGACTCACTCATGAAAAGTATTAAAATATCATACATCGCTAATTTACAGGGTTTATATATTTTTTATATACAAATCAAATCAAATTTTTGGGTTGGACTTATTATCCCCACCCTCTCTCTCTCTCTCTCTAGAGATTTTTGGGTTGCATCTGTCTCTCACAATGTTGCACTTTTGTTTGATTTAATGACAGCCGTCACATCGATATGTGTAGCTAGTCGTTGCGTCGAAAGTTTGTCGGTGTCAACAGTAGGATTAAGCCCGGCAAACTGCAGTGCTCGAAGTGGTTGGACCGCAGAATGAGCCTTAAGATCACCGGCTTTGGAGTTTTTCTTCGTGTTAGGTTTGGTGAGAGCACAATTCAAGGGGACCAAATAGAGATCCCCGACGCTCCACGTATATCCTCGCTAACGCTTTTGCACCTAGGCAAACATACATTCACGCAGTCTCAGTCATTGCCAAGGTACCCCTAACCTACGGCTGCACAGCCATTGCCGTGTCGGAGCGAGGGTTTGCGTGACCCTCGCCTTGGCGGGACAATGATCTCTTGGCCCTCATCCGACCTCAACTACACCCGATGGTGCTTGCCAACCGCTGCTTCCTGTTCCCCTTCTTCTATCAAATTTTTTTAGCTACTTTTTATTCTTATTATATTTTGATATTTTGTATTAATGTTAAACTCAATGAAAGATGATAATCTAACAATGAGCTCGAAAATATCTAAAATCCTCATAGAAAAGTTATTTGACTCGATACATATGAAGAGTCTATAGGCTATTGTCAATGCATAGGTTGATAAAAATCTTAGCATGCATTGGAAACATGTGAGCTAGATTCAGGTGCACATGACACCCGGTCCCAAAGTTTATGGCCGGTGACAGCAAGGCCCCACAAGTCATCGCGAAATGACAATGACCCCGTTCCTCTAACGAGCTCCATTGCACCACCGTGCAATGTGGAGGTCGGCCGTGATGTAGGCCCTAGAGGTTGAACGGTCGATTTTCTTGCCGACATGTCGGTTCGTATTATTCGCAAAGACATTTGCTTGGAAGCTTTGTCTTTCCAACCGTCCCCGTTGTCCCAGTACGAGAATTGTGCCCGGCGGTACGCCAAATTCGAGCTTACGCTCGTTGGACTTATGCACAGCGATAGCATCTGAGCTAAATTCGAACAAGACCACTGGCAACTCGATTTACCGGTCAACCTCTTGTTATACATTTTGGGTCTTCAAGAAAAAGAAAAAAAAAATATTTCACGTGCATTAGGCTTTCGTCATGCTATCGGCCTTCATATGAAGCGGGATGTTATGTAAACATTGTAAAGTATGTTATGTCCGACAATATAATAACTTGAGTTTTCTATGTGAACGATTGCACACATATTGTACAGTGAGTTAACTGAAATGATTAGACATGCGGAAACTTTAAACCTATTTAAAGATCATTTAGATATGCCATAGTGGTTGATTGTAATGAATGGTAAATTTTGACCAACCAAAAGAATGGAGAATCAATGTCATATGCTTATAAACACATCCCCCAAAGTCTAAAATGAAAATGACCCAATACACTTAAGTGGCGAAATGACCCAATTCCTTCATCAAGTACCAATCGGCCTTCGTATGAAGGGGGATGTTATGCAAACATTTGTGAAGTATGTTATGTATAACACTATAATAGCTTAAGTTTTCTAAGCATGCATAATTTAAAGTGAGTTAACCGAGAAATGATAGACTTACAGAAACTTTAAACCTATTCGAAGATCACTTAAATATGTCATAACGGTTGGTTGTAATGAATTGTAAATTTTGGCCGGCAAAAAAATGGAGAATAAGCCACATACTCATAAACACATCCATCCAATCCAAAATGAAAGTACCGCATATTACTGTATCATCTTAACTCACGAGATATTTAATTTTCATGAAAGTTCACGGAATTTTCTTTGCACCGCCAGTGACAACTTAAAAACACCCTACAGAAATCGTACATGGAAACATGGCTTGTACTTATCTTGCATTCATGTCTCATGTGGAAGATTAGAGTCCACTCAATTGTTCATCTACGATGCCCCACTGTCATGACACGACCAATGCCTGAAACTAGTTGATGTCTACGATCCGGAGGGAGGACCTTAGGACTCGCCCTTCGTGAATCACCTTGGGAAAGAAGCCAATGATGTCCTGCTATGAGGTACGTAGAAATGAGAAATCAGTGCTCCCCACAGGAGGCCGTATCGTCTCTACAGCGAGCAGCTTGAGTGGAGAATTTATTGGGAATATCCCTTCACCGATCCAAACCTAAAAGAGCCCAACTTTATCATTCTTCATTGAATGATGCGGAACTAAAAGTAAACCCTTAAAAAACTTCATCTTGGTTCAATTTGGACCTCGAAACATTCAAGATGTAAAGCACCTAAAGGAGCCCAACTTTTTTATTCTTGATTGAATGATGATTGGTGGAGAGTCCCTTCAAGAGAGAGAGAGAGTATATGCCGGTGAAGAGACACCTTTCGTTTGCGTTTGGATTCACCGGTTTTTTCGCCCGAAATATTGCAACAAGAGTAAACTTAGTTCTTTGTTAAGTTATTTATAGTTAACTTGGAAAATAGAATAAAATACTTTATAGTAGATTGGTATACATTTTGTGTTGTAACACATGCATTTAATATGCACGCGTTTGAACTCATTACAAGTGATTTTACTTTAAGAAGTAATTTTTTTTAATACAATAACATATATTCAAGAAAATATGTCTACTTATAGGCCACAAATATTAATAGTGAAAACCCATTTAAAAAATTAATTCATTGCGTTTTTTAAGTATCTTGTGACATGACAAATCATTATGCTTAGAGCAAAAGCCATTAAAAGATTTAAGATAAACATGTTACAAGAAAATATTTAAGATAAATATGTCGCAGTAAGCATAATTAAGGTTTTTGATGTCACAAAAAAGTTAATGATAAATATGCTAATTAACATAACTTGGGATTTTTTTGTTACTTGTTCCAAAGAAATATTGCACCTTGATTTCTACGCCACCATAGAAACGCTAATTTCTTCGGTTTAGACCTTGAATCTCATGTAATTCCACTGAAATTAGAGTTTCAAGTCTGGCGTCTTTCAAATATACGCATATATTTCAATCAATGATTTGTCATTTTATTAGGAAACATTTCAACGACATAAATGGCACGAAAGACCATATCTCTTTGGCATGAAACGATAAGGAGATGCGTAATTTTAAGAAGCCGAATGGCAATTAATTAGATAAAAAACGATCTTTAAGCAAAGTAATGTGCTCTTTAAATATAATATTCCTTTTGTCCCATACATTCTTCTCCACAAGTGCACGATTTATTATTTCTCTTTAATCGCTAATGCGATTTTCCAAACTCTTGACCGGCTTAAGATTTCTTGCAACTTGTTGAGCATGAATTCACACAGCCTTCAGCATTCTTGGCGTCTGCAACAAAGTAAAATACATAAAAACCCATGTTATACATTTCCAAATATTGAAAAATAATTAAAAAAATAATTAAAAGAATCTTTAACAAGTATAATTTTTTCCAAAGTCAATGATCAATTAATATCCACCTAAACTAAGGATTTTTTTTTTTGCTAGATTTTTCTTGTCTGTTTCTTTGGGAAAATGGGGCTAAAAAATATCTTTCATTATCGACAAAAATAAAATCTATGCTTTCAAAAACCAGAATTCATTAAGACCTCAAATCATCATCATTGGCCATTCAAAACTTGGAGAAAAGACTCCAAAGGCAGAAATCAAGGTCTTGGTGCCCGACCTAACTATTGTCTGGTGTATTAAAGAATATGCAGACCAATCCTGTCTGCACAATTGATTATGCAGAACCTACATGATTAACAATATGGTGATTCACCTGATTAATAGTCCCAATGATATCGATCTCTATGATTTACAACTCATGTCATAACTTCTCAAATGATTCACATCTTTCCTATTTAAAAGGGCGAAGGATATGTTTTCGTACTTGGACTTAAGTCGAAACATCTGGACAACACGCAACCGAGGTCGCATTGGCTTTCAAATGTCTGGACTTCCGCATTGCCGATACAATTCTTGAAGCATGTGAGATAGCAGGCCCTTGGGTTAGGTACCGCACTACACTGTACCAAGCACTCGACCTTACAAGCGTCCCCTTTAAATGATTCCACCTCAGTGGCGGATGCCTGCAATGCTATCGTGCCTACGAGCGCCAGCATCACTAATTTAGCACAACTCGGGACATCCATGTCTAATTTGTTTTCGAATGAGTAATGATTCGTAGTGTATTTACTATATTTTGGTAAAAGAATGATGCGATTCTGCTGTTTATATAGAAGTAGGACACCCATAGTCTTCATTTGTTTATGTGGTAATTTGGTATAAAATCATTCTCGATAAACCTACCGAAAATGGGTTATTATTTCCAAGCTAGGATTTCCTTTTCTTGTGGGGCCATTATGACCCCCTATTATGATTAAATTCCCTTTCCTTAAAGAGACTGCCTTTAAAAATCCAAGATTTTTTCCTTTTTCTACATAGATTCTAGAGGTGTCAAAATGGGTCATAAACCCATATTATCACTCACCTTTAGTTAAATGAGTCAAATATGGGTCAAGTGCAAGTTAAATATTGGTCAAATATGGGTCGAGTGAAAGTTGAATATGGGTCAAATATGGGTCAAGTAAAAATTACATATTTATCAAATATGAGTCAAGTAAAAGTTAAATATGAGTCAAATATGGGTTGAGTGAGTCATTTAATATAGAGCTTATAGTGAGTTTGGGTTTCTCTACAATAATAATGGCTTTTAGCAATATGGGTCGGGTCGAGTATGGATCGGGTGTGGGTCGGGTCAGGTATGGGTCACTAGATTTACATTACATGAATTTGGGTTAAAATAGGTTAAATGGGTCAATATGGGTCGGACCATTTTCGAACCAACCCAAACCTGACCCGACCCACCCATTTGACGGGTAGATTCTCATTGCCATTGTTAAGAATGCAACGTTGCTTTTATATTATTTTTTAATTTAAGTGAGTATTACCATTCATACTATCAACCAAATATAGGATTATCAGACTTAGTTGATATGTTTAAAATATTCAAATCTGAGAGATTTATATTTAATTGATATAAATTTCGTTTATACATACTAAAAGCACCTAGCAATCTTTTTTCTTTATTATTATCATATTTTACCTCTATACACTTTAGATTTATAGAGAAGATAAATTTTCAAGATACCTAATTCTCCAATAAAAAAATATATACTTTAAAGACTTCCCAAAATAAAAGCATGATTACTTTGCCAATGGGAATATAATAGAGGGAAAAAGCCACTAAAAATCTCAAACTACATCTACAGTGACATATTTATCTTAAACATTTTTTTATGACACCACAATCCCCATATTTATGTGATACATTTACCTTCTAACAAAATTTCGTCAATGAGCATCATTAAAAATCTGCTTAGATGGATGCCGAAAGGAAAACAGTGTTGATAGGGCACTTGGGTGACTTAAATGAAATAAAAATGATGATGTTTTGGCAAAAAAATCATTTGAGATAATTTTGACGAAAAGTAAATGTGTCACATAAAACCACTAGAGTTTATCCCAGTGGCCACCCTTCCTAAATGGAAAGGGGAAGATGGAGGTCCGAATCCCCACCTCCTCAGGGGGTTGCGGTAAAGACGATTTAATTTTAAGTGTGAATTTTAACTCTCACATTCTCGAAAGAATTATGACAAAAATTTGAAAGTGAGAGTTAGAGTAGTAATAAAGTAGAATTGATAAAAAAAAATGTGTCGCATAGATATAATTTTGGAATTTTTAATGTTACAAGGAAAAATTTTATGATAAATGTGTCCTAATGGACATAGTTTGGGGTTTTTTATGTCACAATAAAAATTTATGTTAAATGTGTTACGGTAGGCATAATTGAAGATTTTTTATGACTTTTTTCCCTTAATGTCCGTTTTCAATATTTTAGCAAGCGTAAATCGTCAATTAGCAAGCCTATTACTAAGACTCGACTGTGCAGTGTGCATTCTTTTGCAGGCACCATGACTAATTAGTGGACCCCACTCCATTAATTTGTTTGATGACTCATTACATTTGTAAATGCATAGTTGCATAAATTAAACTACTTGCATGCAAGATGTAATGAAAAAGCTTATAAGTGGTAGTGAATCCCAAGATATAATAACAAATCACTCATTATGGGAGTAGGATGCTGATTAGATATATGGATAATCGCTTACTTATTCTTTAAAAAATTATTTTTCTAAACATTTTTTTTGAAAATAATTGCTCATATCTCTTAAAGTAATTAGTTAATAAAAATTACTTTCTTATCGATAATAATTATGCCTAAATATTTTTGTGTACAATGAAAAAAATTTCTGTTTACTGACTAGTTGCTCCTAAACTAATAGATTCATCATATAGAAGGGAGAAAAAAACTTAAAACTTGGATTAAAATTTCTAAGGAATTTTATTTTAGGAACCTGTGCGACGGAGTGATGGTCAAAATTTCAACCACAACAATTTTTTTGAGGAAACAGTTAACTTCTTCAATTTGTTTCGTTTTTTACTCTATTTTTTTCTTTGTTATGTTTATTTATTGCAAGCTTAATCATAAGAGGGCCCACACAATCAATTTTCTTTTTAATATGATGAAGGAAAAAATAAATTAGATACCGAAATATAAATAATTACAAGTAGAAAATATTATCACTTACTAATATCATTATATAGATCTATTAAATTTAAAAGATGAAAAAACACTTGAACCATTGGTTTTGCAGCTAATAACAAAATCATTCCAAAATAAATTGGCTTCTTAGTCCTTTCCCTCAAATCAAATTGCTCTCAAAGAACTCTCCGGCGACCTAAAATTAAGATAAGAATAAAGCAAATGAAGTAAAGAAAAGATCAAGATAAGAATAGTGAATTAGTAGAGAAGATTTACCCCATTGATCCACTCATAGATGAAGATGTGTTGGGACCTAAACAACTACAAGATCCTACAATAATCAGAAGTTCAAAGTGTACAAGATAACTACAAATTATGCACAACAACAAAAATATAATTACATTCCTATTTTTTGAGTCATTAAGTCTTTTTATTTGAAAAAAATATCCACATAATCTTTTTCTTTGGTCGGAGAATACTATTCACTATTTAAAAAGTTGTAGTTCTTTACATATTTCTTATTGTTTGAGTAGTGTTGTAAGATTTGTTTCTTCATATATCAACCAGTTTTAATTTGTTTCTTGTGATTTTATCTCTCAATTTGAGGTTGTGATAAAGAATCATACAAATCTTGAAAATAAACAAGGAAAGATAGAGTCAAATTTTGAAGAGAGGATTCGTTGATATGTACTAAATGCCATCTTAGTTATTGACTGCTATCCTAATTTTGTTTTGGTGGGTTAACTCGCCTATTTAAGGTGTTCTATTTCTTACACCGTTAACTTGTGGGGTTTATATTCATATTCATGAAAATCCAGGTTTGAACCAGTTTACTCCACTAAGCCTATCTTTCATACTAATAATAAGAAAGAGTTAAGGGCGCCCAAGGCCTATAAATAGAAGCTTTGTCGGTGTCCACAGTAGGATTGAGCACGCAAATTGTAGTGCTCAAAGCAATTGGACCGCGGAACGAGCCCTTAAGGTTTGGATTAATAAAAAATTTTTTTTATGCGCCATGGAAGAAGGGAGCTTGTTTAATTATGGCGACATCAACAGTCGATACCAAACTTTGCTCTAGGAGAAATTCCTAGCGATCGGTAGTCATCGTGTCAAAAGAAGATACATGTCATGCCGAGTGCAAATGCAAGACAGCTACAGATGAACAAGAAGAAACCGCCCTAATGTAGACGTCACATCTCCCACGGAAAGAAAAGAAAGAGGCTAGGAAAATGACATGGAGTCTGTTTGTTATGTTCAAACCGTTTTTGTGAGGACAGCACTTGAGGGACCCGAGCAGAGATCCTTGAAGCTCCCCGTATCCTAACTAACAATTTCCATCTAGACACAGTAATTACTCGACCTTTAGATGGCTCTTTTGTGCCTATTTCGCTCAAAGACCGATCCCTCCAAGTTGTCGACTCGATAATAAGAATCATCACAATTGGACGAATTGGACGATACAGGTCTAACATCATAGTCTCTGTACCTCAAATTGACAGGCAATTGTGCATCGGGGGAATGAATAAGAACTTAATGATTGGATTCCAAAACTGGTGAAATGAAACCACTCATAAAATTACAAATATTTCCGTTTTCACATTGAATATTATTAATCAAAATTCGAAATAATAAATTGCAACTAAAATCGAAACAACGGACCAAAAATTTAAAAAGAGGTGGCACGACCGTCGCTTTCCATGAGAGGGGGTAGCATAGACCTTCGTTTCTATGATGCAAGGGCCACGAGGCTTGTATTGATCTAAGCCATGGATCTAGGCTTATTGCTGCTGTCTCATTCTCATTAATGGGAGTGATGAGGAGTGGTGATAGGAACAGGGCGAGGGCAGGCAATGGTTGCCAACCCTTACCTATGGCCAGCAAGGTCACTGGCCTAGGTTAGAAGAAAAAAAAAAGAAAAGAAAAATCAATAAATTAATAAAAAATCAAGAAAATGAAAATTTGCTCATGTCAATGCTAACTATGCCACAAAGGATTGTGGGCAACCTGAAAAAATTGACAAAATACGAAAAAATTTATGACTTAATTAGCAAAATTAAATGATTTATGATTATATTTATAATAGTTGAGAATAAAACAGACTTGAATTTCTATATAATTCAATATATTTATAATGAGGATCCCACTTGGCCTATTTATAAGCTTTATGAGATGACTATGGAAGGTCATATATCAATCGATGAGGTTTGTCACCTTTCTCACGTGGGGGAAGGTGGGAGATTTGAATCCCTACCTTATCATGAGATTGATGTGGGATGATTTAACTTTAAATTTGAGTTTTGACTTTCATACTGTAAAAAACAAAACGAAAGTCTTAAAGTGAGAGTTATAATAATAATAAAGCAAGACTAATAAAAAAATAAGGTATATATAATCGTGAAAATATTCATAATCAAAAACATCTTCTAATTATCGCTGACAATGACTTTTCTAATATTTTCTCGGTTATGGCCGGTGACGGTGAGGCCCCACGAGTCGTCGTGTTACGACAATTGGACCCGTTTTTCTAAAGAACTCCATTACACGGCGGTGCAGAGTGGAGGGCAGCCAGGACGTAGGCCCTAGAGGTTGAATCGTCAATTTTTCTTGCCGACATGTCGGTACGTATCATTCGCAAAGCTCTTTGCTTGGAAGCTTTGTCTTGACAACCGTCTCCATTGTCCGATCACGAGATTTTTACGCTTCCGGTACGCCCAATATCAGCCTACGCTCATTTGGACTTATCCACGGCAATAGCATCCGAGCTTTATTGCGAACGAGGCCACTGACCATTGTATTCTTATCATCGAAAGGGATGTAGCCACATGCCTTTTGTTCGTATTGCTTATGCGATTGAGCTTGCTCGGAAATGATCTAGAAATGGAAACGCCACCTAGCCATCTAGCTTGGTTGACTCAATAGTCGCGTGCTCCACTCGTCTCCCTTGAAATTACAAAGTTCGAGTCAAATCGCGAATGACCTATGTTGTGTAGAGGGTTACTGACCATTGACACACGCACACATGTGGGACTACAGTGAGGGGTTTGCCTACCAGAGTTGTGCTGAACAAATGCGGTTCGATCGAATGTCCTGTAATCATTATAAGAGTCTTATGATTGAACTTGGGTCACTTTAACCGTCCCATTTGTCAATAAAAAGATCCGAATATATGAACAGAAAAGCATATGCATGGATGCACATGGCCAGAGTACCGAACTGTATGTCAAGTGGGTTCGCTTGACTTCACCTTTACTTACAACTTGCATCTTTTAATTTCAAAACTCAATGCTTTTGCCTCTAAGATTTCAATCAAGCTTGAAGCCACCGAGTGGAACTTGAGGGCAATCGAGGTGTTAAGCCGCATGGTTTTGGGTCTAAATGGTCTCAAAGAGTGGTTTTCTTCTTCTTTTTTTAAATAAAGGCGTACGGTTTTGTCCAACCATATCTCTGATTGGTGAATTATAACTTTAGAAAATCGCCAACATGTTTTAATTGAATATAAACATGGTCTCAAAGTTGATTTTTCTTCAAATGTCAAGATACATGTGCAATTTTTTTAAACCGGAAGGTACAAATTATGAGGGTAAAGTTGAGGACAGTTCTATAATTGTGAAAGAAAAAGCCGTAGTATTAGCACTAACAACAAATCCTTCCACTACATGCCAAAACTATATATATATCTTCAATAATTTGTACCATTGCTTCCTGATTATGGCAATAGGCAAGCACTCCAATTAGCTTCCTAAGGTAATTTATAGTCCTTAACCATCCATCGCATCCTCATTATTGTGAACTATGATGACCAGAGAATCAATTAGAATGAAGACTCCATTTGTTTTGCAGATGATGAATGATTTAAAGAATATTTTTTTAAAAATGATCGCTCACATCACTTGACATAATTAATTAACAAAAAAAAATTTCATCATCAGCGACAATTTACATATAAACATTTTGGTGAAGGATGAAAACATTTGTCGTTCAATCATTATTTTAAGAGATATAGACGATCATTATCAAGAAAATATTTTTTAAATTATTTAGTTTCCGCATATACTTCCAAACCCTAATCACCAGTCAGGTCGATGATTGGTGGAGGGACTCTCTTTCTCTTGTTTGCATCAGCACCACGAAGGTGTGGAAATGCTGTTGAATCTCGAGGACTCTCTGGATTCAAGAGACTGTACCTTTGGCGACAAGGAACACTCCCCCAAGCTACGTGGAGCCCCCTCCTCCTCCTTTCGCTTTATTATGTTAGGTGAATTATTGTTCTTGTCACTAACTACTCATTCGTATGTTGTTTGTCCTAAAGCTTCCCGAAATATTTATATGGTACGAAAGGATGAGATCGAAGGGCTTCGCTAGTGCTGGCCAGAATTCAATGACATGATGGCAACCCCACCACTTTTATTTTATTTTATTTTTTGAGGGGCGAGTAAGATGGTCAATTATGAGGCTTGATTAGAAGTGAAATTGGGGTTTTTTTTTTTTTTGGTCGAAATTCCTTGCTTTGTTAAAAGGGAATTTGGGAGCATTCTCAACTCCCCCACCCCCCCGGGAGGCAATCGCTTTCGATGTTGATGGTTTTGGAAGCTTTGGTCAATTATTGAATTGAGGAGTGAGACAATTTTGCTTTTGCCACTTGGAATTTGATAAAAAGCCAATGCTCCCCCTCTCTTCCCATGACTAGTTGATGCAGAAAAGTCTATGTGAGTTACTCAATTTGTCCCCTCTAAAAATCATGCTAACTAATTTACTTATCCTAAATAGAAAAACCCATTTCATAAAATGTATTCCCTTGGTAATATGACATTTTTCGGAAGATATTTTTTAAATCTTGAGTTTGCCATGAAACCCTAAATTTTATAAAGTAATCTTAATGTATTTGGTATTATTCTAACGCATGAACATGCAACCCAAATTTGATACAAAAAAAAAAGGCCAGCCCTAGTGTAAAATCACTATAACTCCTTCATTTTTCCCGACCAAAAAAAAAAAATCCTTCATTTGAACATTGTACTTGTTCATGTGCAGGTATCATTAGACATTAGCAGTCTTATAAAAAATAAATTTAAAAAAAACAAAAGCCATTGGTAGAAGCATGAGAACTATTTTGGAATATGCTAAAAACTGAGACAGAAGCACAAAACTCTAGACAATATAGACAAAATTAACCCGATCGACCTTATCCCCTCAGAGGTTTCTTTTTTCTTTTTCTTTTTCATTGTTCTTTCTTTGTTTTATTGGTTAAACTTCAATTTTTCCATCACCTACTGTACAACTTAGTATACGAATTTGAGGTACGTACATGTTTAGTACACCAATTCGAGGTATGTACATGTCACCATGTGATTTTGAAAATATTTTTCTAAAAATAATTACTTCTAGTATTTATAAAAATGAACAAATAAAAAAAAAATGGAAATGCCATTAATATCTCTCTCTCTCTCTCTCTCTCTCTCTCTCTCTCTCTCTCTCAAGTCTAACTACCTTTGAAGCTGTATGGACTGGAAGTACCTATCAATCACTTGGAGCTGCCTACGGGGCCCACTCAGAAATTAATCTTCCAAGGCCCGACCCATCTTTTCTCACGTCATCATTAAAGTTATTATATTAATATCTCTGTATAACTGTATAGACCCCACTCGCACTTATGCGAAATCTACCCGAAGATATTCGTGCTTTTAAATGATAGATTATCATTCCGATATCATAGATAAAAAAAAAAAAAAAAAAAAGAGCAGGATGTTTACTTGAAGAATTCGATAGTTATTGCTCAAATTGGAGAGCTTAGTCTTATAAAAGATTTATGTTCCACTAATGTCATGCTACATCTAACCAATGTGAATTTATTGGAAACTTTTAAATGTCTTGAAAAATATACACTAATTTTTATGACCATTGACAAATTTAAAATCTGCTACTTTTCCGACCATTCTTTGTCTTCGCCTCTTTCACTTTGTTAGATGAACTTGAAATGTAAGTCGCATAGCGAAATTAACAAAAAATGATGTTTTGATGACACGACTTAACATGATTATGAAATATGAATATGACATGTGAATACGACCTGCCGGCAAGAACTCTCAATAGCTCGAGTTTCTCCCCCTTTTCAGCGCTAATTTCAAGTTAATGTCGATGAGAATACCATTGCTTATGTGCACACTAGCACAACGACAACCACGTTGTTTGACAATGGCAAACGTTGTACCTTTTTTTTCCAGAAACGTTCAAAACTTCGTGTTAGATTAACAATAATATTTATAAAAAATTGGGTATTTCTCTCAGATATATAAGAATTCAGTCCCTAATTATGCAACAATGGTTAAGGGGAATGCATCACTGTTGCTAATAAAGTTACGGAAATTCCGGATGGACCGGCGGAGAAAGAAAACCCAAAATGGGCCCCCATCAAACGCTTAGTTCCATTAGGCTTTTTTGCCTTTCGGGCGATGATTTCCCTTCGCATTTCGTTAATAAATATCCTTAAATCACCAATTAAGGAAACAAATCCGGTGGGTTACCAATTTCCCTTTCATTAATGCCTTCATTAATTATTAAACCCACCAATTTAAATTTTTTAAACAATTAAACATGATCCCACAAAATTCCACGAAAAATTACTTAGGAATCTGATCTTGGAATCCAAAAGGGGAAAAACACGCTTTCAACTTTTTGAAGGGCCACTGATCTGCTGCTACACATTCAATTTTCAGTTCACTTTCCCGAGAAAACTCTAATAAATCTGAATCTGGCGTTTGAATTTGTACCGAATCATTATGGATGAGTTCTTTTTCCATCTGGGTTCAACCTCAAAAACCCAAAAACCAGGAAAAAAAAATTTTTAAAAAGAAAAGCACAGCAAACTTTCCTTAAAAGACACAGTTTTCTGTCGGAATTAAACCAAAAATCGACATTTTTCCGCTACCGTCAACTCTCGAATTTTCTCTTGAAAGAAGGCGAATCACTGCTTAGAAAATTCATCAGACAATGGATTTTTTTTTTTCCGTTTCATCTTTTTCGAAAATCACATCGCAGCAAAGATCGGGAACAGGGAGGAGAGACTGGAGAACAGCAACTTGGGAATCGAACTTATAAAGTTCCATTTTTTCTGGAATTTTTCGAGTTTGAAATTTTCGCATTTTTTTTTGGTTCTACTCCTTCCGTCGTTCTGCTCGACCAAAGGGCCTGAAGAGGACACAGATCAGAGGTTTCCTCCCATGTCTCGCTGAGTCTCTCTGTCTCTCTCTGGTTCTTTTCCACTGTACATCGGCCAAAATTATTTTTTTTAAACTCTACTTAAAATTAAAATAAAAAAGGAAAAAACACAGTCCCAGTTTTTTCCATCTCCTGCGCATCCTTTCGCATTTCGATTTTCTCCTTTGCTTCGAAGCCGCCACCAAGTTCTTCTGTGTCTTCTTCACTCGATCTTGCCAATCCCAATTCGCTTCACGACGGCGTTCCTTATGTCGGCCGCCGCGGCCTGCGAGCACATCCCCGCCATGTAGTTCCTCACCTCCGCCCTTATCATCTCCTGCATCACCGCCATGAACTCCGCCTTGAACGGGGAGAAGTCGGTTCCGGCCCTTGGGGCCGGAGGCGGGTAAGGGAAGATACTGTTGTTGTTGCCGCTGTACCTGGGGTTCTCGGGCAGGGCCATCGACTGCGGCGGAGCCGGAGCCGGAGCCGGCGCCGGCGTCGGAGCGTGGTCTGGCACTACGGGCAGTAAGGAGATCGGGTGGGTCGGCTGAGTCGGCTCGGGACGACCCGGGTCGAGACCTCGCACGAGTCAGCGACCCCCGGGAGGGACAGGCTCAGCGACGTCGGCGGATCTTCGGAGGACGAGGCCGCCTCGACCGGCGGCACCACGGGGCCGGTCCTCGCGACGGGCCTGTAAACGAAGTGCACGCTGGAGTCGCTCATGCCGGATCCGGACGGGCTCCCGGGGCTCAGGCAAGGCCCAGCGGAGGCCGACCGCTTCGCCGGCCTCTCCCGGGGGCTCAAGTCGCCGTCGTACCCCATGGCGTCCGCCCTGTTGTTGTAACCGCCGCAGTCGTCGGCGAGCGGGGAGAGCGGAGCAGAGCACTTGCGCTTGAGGGTGGAGTTCCAGTGGTTCTTGATGGCATTGTCGGTGCGCCCGGAGAGGAGGCGGGCGATGGTGGCCCACTTGTTCCCGAACCGGGCGTGGGCGCGGACGATGATCTCGTCCTCCTCGGGGGTGAAGGCCCGGTGCTCGACCTGGGGGGAGAGCTGGTTGCACCACCGGAGTCGGCACGACTTGCCGGACCGACCGGGGACGGACTTGCTGATGAGGGACCAGTTGCGGGGGCCGTGATTCTGCACGAGGAGGCGGAGGGCCTCGTCCTCCTCAGGGCTCCAGGGGCCCTTGATCCGATCCAGTTCTTTCCTCGAAGCCATCGATCGAACGAACGAGCTACGACCCACGATTCGACGACCGAGAAAGGAGCGAACTTTATCTAGAGAGAGAGAGAGAGAGAGATGGCTTGCGTGGCCGGTGCTCCTTCCTGTGCAGGAGGAGGGAGGAAGCAAGGAAGGTGGGGATTGGGGGAGAGAGAGAAAGGAGAGAGGGAAGGAGAAATTAGAGAAGGGGGTGAGGGGAGGGGGGGTATATGAAGGGGCAGAAGTGGGGGTGACCGGTTGGGCCGGTGTGGGCACCGCCTGCAATAGGTGGACGGGGGCGAGGAAGGAAGGAAAGGGGGGAAGCGGTTGGACTTGGGATACAGCTGGCCAAGGGGGTGGGACACGCGTCGCGTCCGAGACGCTCTGATTTACACAGGTCGCTCTCTCTCTCTCTCTCTCTCTCTCTCTCTTCTCCTTTTACTTTTCTCTTCTTGATATTGGGGGAGCGTCTGGTGCACTCTCTTCTCTGTCCTCGGAGCAAGCAAAGCTAAGGAAGCAATCGAGAAATTTGAGCGTCGTTTTTTGAGTGGGACGGAAGGGGGAAGGGAGCCAAAGCGAATGATTGCGCCCTTTTGACCTTCCGGCCCCCTGGAGCGCTCCCTTATCTTCTTCTTCCGGCCTTTTCTTTTTTTCTTTTCTTTTTTGTGGAAAATTTGAAGAAAGAGCCAACGGTTTACGTAAATTTCAAAAGAAAAGCAAAAGGAAAAAACTCGATTGAGAATTTGAATCTTCCAACTTTTATCACGAAATTCAACAAAAAGACACTTTCTTTATTAATATCACAAGAACAGTACCAATTTGAGGTTTTTTTGCAAGAAAAAAATAAATTTGAAAAATTATAAATATACCAGTTTATGATTTTTTGTAGTATTAACTCTCTCTTTTTAATTTAAGATGGAGTAGCATTGGGGTACGAGATTATAAAAAGGACAAAATCGTCAATTGAATAAAATTGTTAATTCTAAGGAGCATTTTAGGAAAAACTGTGTAATTTTTTCAAAATATCTCCCTATGGTAAGTGGCTCTTTATTTGTAAATCTTTTCGGTTACAGATGTGCTGACCAGATGTCCATGTGTATCCTAACGGACAGTTTCCTATTTAGCTTTGTTGCTTTTTTTTTTGAGATTTTCATTTAGGGAACGGACAAGAAAAAGAGAGATTTCCGTTTTGGGAAGAGTTAATCCTGTACACGACTGCTTACCTATTCCATCACGAGCAAAAGAAGTAACCACCCGTTGAAATTCCGGCAGCTTGAATCGTCCGTGCACCTCAGAAGAAATTTAAATATATCCCAACTAATTTTGATGCCGAATAAAGTAGCTCATCGCATTTTAGGATAATTATATGAATGGTCCTTGAATTATATAGTATGGATCCATAAACTTTTAGTTTATTTGGTGTAATTCTTAAATTTTAGCTCGATATGTAACGCGATCCCTGAACTTTTAATACACATTTAACTCAATCTATAAATTATATGAAAATGTTTAATGTTAGCATTTTATTAATTTAAATACATAAACAACATTACACATTTTCATAAAGTTTATGCATGAACCATGTTAAACAAATTGAAAATTCAATGATCATATTATAAATTTATTACTGTTCAAAAATCATAATTAATAAATTAAGAGTTCATGAATCATATTATGTATTAGGTCCAAGTTCATGAACTAATTATCCCGCGCATTTTTCTAGGGATTTTCAAACTCCCTAGGTTTCTTCCAAAGAAAATGCCAGAATTACTCTATTGCACCTTTTAGGGAAAAAAATTAGGATTTAAATGATTCATTGAAAAGTTTTAGTATTTAATGTCATTTATTGAAACTTGTTCAATTTGATCAGATCGTCATCAACACACTTAACAGCCCACAGTATATCAGTAAAATAGGCCCTCTTGATTCCACGCCATTTGTCGTAAGCCATCAAGTTGACAATTACTGCCGAGAAAAACTAGGTCGTTGAATTGGTACATCATATCCTAAGTTTGTCTCCTCTCAATGACCCCCATTATCCCGCTACATCAAGGGAGTACCATTTCTAAATTATGCAAGCATTTTAGCATTACAAGAATAATATCAGTAAACTATTCACATTCAAGAAGACATAAAAAGGACCACGGTAAAGGTAATCAAGACAAGCTAAAGAATGATTAAATCGCACGTACCGAAAGTAGATGAGACATACATAATCAAAATAAACGTTCTAGTAAAAGTATGATTGCGAGCACAATCCAGATTTCTGGTGGGTCAAATCACAGAATTCATAAAATTCCGGGGTCAAAAGCGAAACCTTCAGAAAGGGCATCCCAAAAAATAAATAAATAAAAAGGCACAAAATCCGAGGCGCAAAGGGACGCGAGAAAAGTCCATAATCAGACCACCCCTGCGTCACATCAAAACCTCAAAAAATATGATATGCATGGGCCGGTGGGAGGGCCGAGGCGAGTGGGCCACACGCGCCCGCGCCAGCGCGTGACCCGCCCGACTTCCCCCCACGGCAGTAAGCAAGCAGACGAGAGCAGAAGCAAAAGCAACGCAAAACCGGCGGTCCGCTGGAAGTTAATGAAACCGAAACACCTAACATAACCATAATTAATTAATGACAAAACAAAAAAAATATCCCGAAGGGAAAAATTTTATATTTTTATTATTAAATATCTTTTTAAAGCGGATAATAACTAACGGTTAGGCTGAGGCCCGACTTTGACCGGCGACTCCAGGCTGTCGAGCATTATCGCTGTCCACTGTTGTCGCATGATATTCCTTCCGTTTTTTAATCTCCTTTTCGAAAACCGACTTTAAATGCGAATTAAAAATATAATAATAATAATAACGATAAAATAAGAATGAGGAGAGAGAAGCAACGGCAGCAGGGAAGTGGTGAGCTGGCGCAAAACGACAAGAGCGGTCGCCGATTCGGAGGGCGAAGTGCCAATGCCTCCCTGTCAGGTCCAGCCTGTAGACCTGCCACCGTAACGCAACGGCCTTTTCTGCCTCCCCCCGACGCCCGTCCCCAGACCTCCCACCGACAGCTGCCCGTAGCCCATGCCCCCCTCCCCAACCACCCCGGGTACGACCAGAACCGCCTCATCCGGTCACGCCTGACTATTTCTTTGCCTCCAGGTAACTTGTTAAATGGGTCCATTTTAAACGTTCGATTTTGCACAAGGCAAGGAAAATATATTCTTTATAATTCTAAATTTTTTTTTTTTTAATTAGTTGAGTAAATGCTTTGCTAATGAAGAAATGCATGCCCTCGAAATACCACTGAATTATACTTGATGTGCCTCTAAAATGATGACTTTGTCAATTTGAAATTTTACGATTTTTGAAACATTGATTGTATGAAAACGTAGTGACAGACGGCGTATTGAAAATCATCAAATTCATTTTAAGGGGTCACTTATCGCGTGTGCCTCTGAAACACTGATTAACAAAACCCTTTTTTTTATAACACGATTAGCATACTTAGGGCCTATAATTAAGCGGTCGTTAAATTATGGTAGGAGATATTATAGAGTGGATGTGCACACTCCCCTGCACAAAGGCGACGACCTTCCACCGAGTTTCGGGAAGAAATGCACTCCCTCAAAATACCACTAAATCATGCTCGATGTGCCTATAAGATGATGGCTTATTAATTCGGAACACTTCAATTTTTTAAAACACTGACTATACAAAAACTCAATGACTTACTTGTCGCGTGTGCCTCTAAAACACCGATTAACAAACCCCTTTTTCTGCAATGCAATTAGCGTACTCAGGGCATAAAATTAAGCACTCGTTAAAACACGGTCAAAGATATCATAAAGCGGATGCGCAAAGGGGGAGGAGGACCTTCCACGGAGCTTCGGGGAGACAAGATTGAGACCCCAACCAAGCAAATTAGAACCCATGATTTGGGTCAATCAATTTGAGGATTTGTGGAAAGTTAAAGGGGGACGGGATTGAGATTAGGATCTAATTAAGTAATTAATTAATTAATATTTTTGGTCGAAAGATCTAAATAATTAATTGAAAAGGGAGAGGAAGTTGGGGTGGGGGGTTGTATTAAATGAGGGAGAAGATGATGGTCCGTATCCGGGTTTCGGTTACAAGGGGTACGACGTACCTACTTCTCACCTAAATGTGTCTGCCGTTTGGTGTGGGGATACGGGGGTAGTAGCGATGATTCTTTGTGTTTCCTACGAACCTTTTTGAATGGCTAATGCCGACATGCTATGTTGGGCATTTGATGGTTGGCCATGGCTATGTCATGAAATTATGTTGGGCATTCAATGCAATTCCCAAACTATCTGCCCCCTACCTCCCTCCCTCCCTTTATTTTCTTTTTCTCTTTTTCTCCTTTTCTCACCCCTTTTTGTATTTTTGCAAAATTGGAGGTGCGTTGTCCTTCTTTTTTTCCTTCCTTTTTTTGCACCTTAAAAGGAGCGCTCTTGATTTCTTGTCAACGGGCAGAAAGAAAGGTTATTTTTATCTTTTATAAAGAGAAAAAAAAACAGAATTAAATCGGTACAACATTAAGACCTTGAACTTTAAATTCGGTCTACATCCCTTGACTTTAGATTTTTTTTGAGAGAAAAATCATCGACTTTTACTTTAGTCTCAATTATGCTCTCATTAGCCCTTCTCTATTCAAAAATTGCCGTTAGTCATCCCTAATTTTTATATCCTAGAACGGTTTTATTTTGAAGATAATTTTCCATGTCTCCTTACTACTATAGGATTTGTCATTGATGTAAAAATGCCACGTAAAGTTAAGAGTGGACCATGAGTGTAAATTTGAGAATAGATTTAAAGTTTGTGATTTTTATTAGACAAAACAAAATTCATGGCAAATTTAGACCTAAAGCTAAAGGTTTTGTCTAAGACTAAAAAAAAAGTTTTAAACGGAATTAGAGTTAGACCTAAAGTTTAAGGAATTTCCAAGGCAAAAAAATAAATTCATGGTAAAATTGAGACTAGATCTAATGTTGAGGTTTTTCGAGAATTATGCTTAAATTTTACTATAAGTACATTTTTTTATAAAAAATTCGAAGCATTTGATAGTAAAAGGGGCAAAAATCTTGCTAGAGCATTTAAATCTTCGAAGACTTATAGGTGTCACAAACAACTATTACTAAAGTTAAAAGCAAAAGCAATAAAGCATTTCGTTAGAATTGCCATTTCACACTATTAAATTTTGGTCAATAGCTTAATTTGAATAAAACTAAAGGGCATTTTGGTTGTTTGATAGTCATCCGTCGATCAAAATGCAAACATCTCATTATGATTTGTCATTTGGTGTCATCTTCTAAAAATTACTAAAGTGCATCTCTTTCAACTAAATAATTAAATTTAGGCTATTCCCGTGTTTTTCAAAAGTTTATGATTTCTCATTTAGAAACACATTTATGAGATAACAATTTCTCGTAGTTTAAACTTTTTTAATGAACTCAAACCAACCATCGCATGAGTCCAAAACAAGGGAAGTTAGGGAGCTGTAAGTCGGCGGGTGAAATAATGAAATATAAGTATTGTTTTATTATGAATTGTTGCCAAAAAGATTTTTTTAAAAAGAGAGAGACACCTGTAAATCGGCGGGAGCAAAAGTTTTACCCGGCACGGAGAGCAGCTGGCTTTGACTTTTGACCCTTTCTGCGGTGATTTTTTCCTTTTGGCTGGTGTAAGAAAAAGAGGGCTCAATAAAATATTTACAATTATTACCGCAATAAAAAAAAGGAGGAAAAAGAAAGAGCAGAAATGAAATAAATAAATAAAAAGGAGATATGGGGCGGGAGGGAGAATCCTACTTTCAGCCTCTGCAACCGTCGGATCGCAGACATCTGTCAGGCGATCCACGCCCGGATGTCTTCCACTGCATCCACCTCTCCTTCGAAGGCATGTGCGGGCGGATGACTTTATCACGTGCCCGGGCCCGGCATAAAGGGGACACACGTGCGACTTGCGCCCTCCCAGAGCAGCAGGCGAATTTTCAGACAATTAACCTTAAATTAAAAACAACGACGATAAATTATAAAAAATATAAAAAGAGGATTTTAAATGAATAATTCTTGCGGAGCTCCTCGGATTAGCCTCTTTTGGCGAATAATCCAAAAGACGACAGCGGGTAAATTAAAAAATAAGGAAAAAAAAAAGATATCGGGAGTGAGAATATGTTGGAGTACGATCTGGCGATGGGGTCGTACGATTCCGTGGAATAAAGAAGGCTTGGATCGCACGTGACGGGAAGGATCGGTGGGGGTTTCCTTTCGCGTCGATCGAGGGTGGTGGCGGGCGGATGGCGGGGCGTGAGTTGGAGTTTGGACCGGATTAGGGTTTCCTCGTTCCTTCCTTTGGGATCCGATTACTTAAATTGATAGTTTAATGTGAAAGTTTCTAATTAGGTGTGGTCATAGGGAAGAAGGTAGCTCTTTTGGCACAAATTCAGCGTGAGATCGACATGGTTCGCCTCAAGGACTTCCTCGGGATGATTTATCCTAGCCACCTGATCAGCATCGCACAGTTACTCAACGCCTCTGTCTCAGGTGACAAAATCTTATTGGTTCTTTGAGTTCGTTGATAGCCACTAGCCTCTCTATAGGATTTGGATGTTGAGAATGCGTACTACCATTAACATTGGGCACATGCTCGATTACATCCACAACAACACCAACCTCGACATGATCCTCATCAACAATTGCATTAAGAGCAATAGCATCATGGTGATGGAGTTGTCAAAGCCAAGATTTGCCACTTCGAGACAATGATATTAGGAAGGAGTAGGTCGAATGGTTTATGCTATCATCAACAGAGTTTAAGATTTCAATAATAGAAATATTGTGTCGTTATTAAGTGCGGTCAAATGCTTATAAATTCGTCAAGGAATAGAAATAAAAATATCTTACTATAAATTTTTACTGTGAATAGAATAATCATCATTTGTGTTCTTAAATACTATTATATACAACTTTTACTAATCACTTTACAAAAAAAAAAAAAACTCTTACTAATCAACATTAGGTGATAGCATAACATATGTGATTGGAATCACGAGATGTTGGAATTTAAAATTTGTTATTTAAAATTGCATTATGTGATATTTGAATAACTTTCTTTTTTTTCTTTTTACATATGGAGTAATTTTTCCATATCTTTTTTTTATGGAATCTTATATGATGCGTGTGAATAATATGGCTTGCATGTTGTGACAAGATCTAATGTATCGCATCGATTAAACTCACGGACTAATAATTTACAAGCAAACTCTCTCGTGAATGATCCAAACATGAGATATTCAAATATGACATGGCGAGATGTTACCTAGGATTGAACTGCAATGTTAGTAATTTTTATTTAAAATTAAATAAAACGATTGTGTTAGAATTTCTTGTAAAAATATAAAATTAAATTGATATTCACGTAATAGGACCGATGACTTATCGAGGAAAAGAAGGAAGAAGAAGAAGGGTACTGCATTGATTTGGAGTTCAATTTGAAGTGATCGTTGAAAGGACCTCGATCACAGAACTGCCATCCAGGAGTCATCCTATCTATCTCAAGTACGATGTTTTCTTTAATATTATAAAAATACAAAATTTTACTTTATTTGTGGAATAAACGTCAGATTTATATATATCGAAGCAGTCGAAATTTTAGGGAAAATTTCGTGATTGGAAACCGTTCCATCGTACGATCACCGACGGTTTCTAGTGGCCGTCCCTTTCGAGAATCTCCCCGGAGCTTTAATCGGGATATTCCCTTTTCGAAAATTATAGCTGAAAATTCGCAATCCTAAATATTTCATTTTTTTAGACCAAAAAAAAAAAAAAAAAAAAGAAAGCAAAGAAAGAAAGAAAGAAGAAAACATGATTCATTCATTGGAGAATCCATGCCTGCACAGATGCTTTGATCGGTAAAATGGGTGAAAAGAATGACCAATGTACTGCCCCGAAAGTTACGTTCAAGATTTGCAATTAAAAAATTTGGTTTGAGCTATAATTAATGTGCATTTTAAGCTAGTATACTTGTCTATACTTTGCAATCACCGTGATGCGGAATTACCATTTCAAAGATCAACCAATTTTCCTCCTTACTTAATCAGCCATATCTAAAGCGACCTCACAAATTGGCGATCATTTTAGGGTAGATGTTACTTTATATGACATTAGGATATTGTACTTTATTTATCCATTTTTCCTTTTCGATATAAACTGATCAAAACTTTCAATGCTAGGAAAAATTCAATTCAAATAATTGTGTGAGTATTAAGATGCTGTACTTTATCCTTCATTTTTTCCTTGAATTTTACCGTAGATGAATTTAAATGATGGGCACGAGTAATTGGCAAAGACCTGTTGCCAACAAAATATCCATCCATCGATAGAACAAGTAATCTCGAGCTTAAAGAGAGGTGTACGTAACAATTAATCAAATTTGCTATTTGATTTTCCAACAATAAATGTATAACTGTAATTCTTTAGATAAGGGGAACTATATAATTAGTTCAGTAAATGATGTAAACCCAAATGAAAAACCATTGTTCTTTTTTTTTTTTTTTTGGTTCATCCGAAAGAAACAAAACATATAGTCATTCTTTAGTGAACTTAATATCTAATTAAGGTTTCGTTTATTTTGTAGAAAACAAATGATTTGGAAAATATTTTTTAAAAAATATTCATTTGTATTGTCTACAAAAATGAATGAATGAAAAATATTTTCATCATCAATAAAAATTGCTTAGAAATAAACTATTGTCGACAATGAAACCTTTTATTGTTCAATTATTATTTCAAGTGATATAAATAATTATTTTTAAAAAAACATTTTTTAAATTATTTATTTTTCGTGAAATAAATAGAACTTGAGATATAAAATTATAAGTAAAATGAGTGATAAACTTCAAATGAACTCAATTATTTGATGGACATTTGTGCTAATACGACAAACATAAAATCTATGTCAGAGATAGAGTAAAGATCAGTAGAATTGCAATACCAGCTTTATCATCTCAACTACAAACCAAAAGCCAAAGTTAAAATCAAAACTTATTTATAAAAAATTAAATCGAGAGCATCATAGATGAATTTGTATATATTAATCATGTTTGCTTAATCGATATGACGTATATTCTTTTTTCTTTTTTGGGACTTCCGGTTCAGCTGCTGTTTCATTAATAATTACGCAACATGTTTTTTTTTTTTAATTTTATTTTTCTTATAAAGTCTGAAAGGGATATAAACCATAAATAATTTTTTTTAAAAAGAGAGAAAACGAAAGGAAACTAACTGAGGTTGGGCTGTAGCGACTATTCAACTAATCTGCTTAACTTATTAATAGAAACGTAACCGTCTGCAACTTCCAAGCATTTGTCCTGGTAGTTTCTCAATTGAAAACGACCGTCACGAACCTAATTGCTGAAAATGAATAAGATTGGCATCTAAAACTAAATTGCATGACGCGACCTTCACATTGAATATGAGCTCGCCCTACCTATAGAAAAATATCTCAGACATTGAGTTTCATTAAGTATGTTGATTTTGTAAGCAATTCGAAATCATGGTGATGAGATCTTTACGGTATATATTAAACATACTTGGTGAAGAAGGATTCATTTTCTACAATATTGGTTATGTAGGATGCAAAATATATTCGCTAAAAGTTGTAACTTTTCCCTTTTAGGTTGCTTAGACGCACTCAATACTCATAAGACGTCGGTAATTTTTAAAACAAAACCTTAGAATCCTATTAAGCCCTATTAAGTTTGAAATTTTAAAATTTATTATTTCAAAGCAAGCAAACTTAAAATGTGAGACCGGTTTATTTTCAAAATGTGTTAGCAAGTGTTATCTCTACTTCTAATTAATGGTTAATTATTATTTTTTATCGATCCTACTCTACCTGTATTCTAACTCTTATTTTTAGATTGTTGTATTACTTCCACACAAGGCGAGAGTGTCAAAATCCATACATGAGGTTAAATCATCCCCATCCCAAATCTCTCATGAGAATATAAGGATTTGAACTCTCCACCTTCCCATTTTCATGTGGAAAGGGTGGAAGCAATTATTAAAAAGACTTTTTTGTCAATACTTTGACTTCCTTCGTAATTACGTGTAATTAATAAAAAATATATTAAAATCAATTATTTTCTTACTCAGTGTTTAGGCCGTCCTCTTAAAAGGGACAAAGTTTTAGGTCAAATCATCTCTCCGAGGCTTTTTATGGTCATCGTACGAAATTGTATTTAAATTTATTTTCTTATAATTATTGTACAAAATGAAATATATAAAAAACCATTTAAATAAAAAAAGGGTTAATATCACCTCAAACTAGTATATTTGTAAAAAAAATTATCCTAATTTAATTTTTTAACTAGAAATTTTTTTAACTAATATATTTGTGACAAATTTACCTTTTGTCAATTTCCATCAAATTAAATTAATGCAATGAAAAATCATAAACTAATACAACCGTGACAAATAAAGGGTACAATTTCAAATTGACATACTCATCAACTGCAACATGTCATCTAATTTATGGAGGATAAATTTGTCATAGTTGTATCAGTTCATAATTAAATTAATTTGAAATAAATTTATACCAATTTGAAAATTTTTAAATATTAGCCTCAAGAAAAAAGATGTGATCATATTATATAGTATGAATGGTTTAAGACCATTTATTTTGTGACTTTTGACTTTAACTTTTATTCGAATGGTTTAAGACCATCTAAAAAAGGTCCGTCTTAAAGCTTCTTAAATTCTCTAATTTGATTTCACATGGGGTAAATATATATACCTTTTCGGTTCTCAAGCCCCTCCATGAATGTGGATTGTCATCTTGAGGAAGTCAAGATGGAGTTAAATCTAAATTGAAACGGTTTATGGGATTTTAGTCTCTTGAGACCTCTTTCCTAATCAACCATTTGAGATTGAACTAAACCAATATCACTCTATTTGAAGATTGAATATTTACCAACAATGTTTAACACGATGGTTGTATCGTGTGGTAATTATATATTTACAATGTTCAATGATGAGAGAGTAAAATTTCGAAATCCAAAAATATAAAATTTAATTGTGATGAATGTAATATGAGTGGCATGATTGATCAAATTAGGTCACTCGGTCATGTGGTTAATGTGGTTCACATACTTTTTCTAAGGATATAAAACGAGGAAGCAACCTCTAGGAATTCAATCGGCCATGGGGTCGGGGTCTAGCTTCTGGAGGACGAAATTAAATCTCAGAATACAGCAAGAACGGGAGGAGTAGGACTTAAGAGAAACTCCAAAAATTGTAGGGAGAAAACAAAGGGAAGTTGGGTTCTGAGAGAGAGAGAGAGAGAGACAAGACACAGCACATGTTGGATGATGAGGGGACAAAACTTATCTTGAGCAGTTTCATGAAGTTAGGGATATAAACGCATCGACAAAATAGGCGTCCATGGGCGAGGAACCTCCCGTACTTACCGAATGCATGCGGCAGCACAACTTTTAAACAGCTTTGGTAAGCTCCTTTAATTAGGGACATGCATTCCGTACAATTCTACCTAAGAACCGGACCAATCGCCCATAGTTGTACATTTGATTTATGGTTCTAATAAATATAGGTTCGGCCCTTGGTGCCGGAATCTTGGAACTAGTATTGTGAGGCCACATTTTAGACTGCGCGTGCCGAACCTACCCACCTACTCGAGAATCGGTTATAACCTATCTCATGAAGTTGGACGAGAATGAATTTCTTTTTTAAATGGGTTTAACTTTCCTATTGCTTGCTTGTTTTGAGTCACTTATACTATTTTTCTATCTTGATTTTTCAAAAAAATGCAGAGAAGAAAAAAAGAAACTAGTTAGTGAACTGATCAAGCAAGTTTCTGAGACAAATGAGGTAGATTTCAAGTTTTTTTTTTGGTCGGTCCTAATCTATTTATTCACTAACATGCTCAGACTTTTTTTTTGCAAGGCATGGGAGTTAAAACTCACTCCTAAAACTAAATCGTTCATATCCCAACTTCCTAAGAAAATAGGGATTCCAACTCCCCCACCTCCCCCTTCTCATCCCCATCCCAATCTTCCATGAGAAGATGAGAATTTGAACCCTCCACCTCCTCCTTCCTATAGGGAAAGGGTGGAAGCAATTGTTAAAAAGACTTTTTTGTCAATACTTTGACTTCCTTAATAATTATGTGTAATCAAAAAAATATATTAAAATCAATTATTTTCTTACTCAGTATTTAGGCCGTCCTCTTAAAAGGGACATAGTTACAAGATGAACCATCTCTCTGAGGCTTTTTATGGTCATCGTACCAATTTGTATTTAATTTTATTTTCTTGTAACTATTGTACAAAATGAAATATAAGAAACCATTTAAATAAGAAAAAGGGTTAATATAATCTCAACTGGCATATTTGTAAAAAAATTTATCCTAAACTAATTTTAAACCAATATATTTACGATAAATTTATCTTTTGTCATATGCAACAACAAAAAATAAACTAATACAACCATGACAAACGAATGGTACAATTTCAAATTGACATACTCATCAAGTACAATATGTCATCTAATTTATAGAGAATAAATTCGTTATAATTGCATCGGTTTGAAATTAAATTAATTTGAAGTAAATTTATACAAATTTGAAAATTTTTAATTATCAGCCTTAGGAAAAAAGATGTGATCATATTATATAGTATGAAATCGTTATCCTAGAACTTACCAAGTTACCATAAATCGCATTTGCGAGAAGGCCACGCGGTCCAAACCTATCCTCTCTCTCTCTCCTGCATTATTAGTTCTCCACGCGGAAAACGTGCGCTTATTTGCAACCGTGCCCTCGAACACGACAACATCCGACAGTTGTAATTTCGGAGGAGAAAAAAAAGAAAAAAAGCGGCTTTTGCCCACCCTCTCCCCAACGCGGGAGGAAGAAAAAAAAAAAAACACGCGCGGTCAATTCCGGTGCCGCCACGTCAGCGCAGAGACCCCACGTGAAAACGGTTCCGGCCCCCGGGCCCACACGAGGAGCCTCGTCGCGCCCCTCGGACCCCTCGATTCCCGCCACGTCATGTGGTCGTTGGGGGTGACGCGGGGCCCGCCTCTGTCTCTCGCTTGTCGTTTTGTCAGCTGACGTGGCGACCGATCATCCTCCCAACCACCGGCCAATGCCACTGCCCCTTCCATATAATCAAAGAAAAGGAATTTCTTTATTTGAAAATTGGTTTAAAGGCGCTTAAATATGCAATAATAGAATCGGTTCGGTTTCCAAAGCGATGACGGAGTTTTTTTTTATTTTATTTTTATTTTTTTGATCGAAAAAGATGGCAGAGTTGAAATAGGGAAAAAGTAATGGGCTATTTTTCTATATTTGGATCCATCATGAAATTATTTCATTCCTTTTGCGGAAATCTTATCTCAGATGAAGATTATTATGTTTCTGGAGATTTAAAAAAAACCCTTTTTTAATATGGGAAATAATTTTTATTAAGACATCTCTAATTTTAAAAAAACTATGCATAGAATTATCTTATCCACAAAATAATTTTTGTGGGAAAATAATTGTTTCCTTCCATTTTTCAAAAAAGCTAGTCCAAATATCCTTAAAAATCTTCCCTACTTCCCCCCTAAAAGAAAAGA
The DNA here is from genome assembly GCA_014182895.1 of Angophora floribunda. NCBI lineage: Eukaryota > Viridiplantae > Streptophyta > Magnoliopsida > Myrtales > Myrtaceae > Angophora > Angophora floribunda. The sequence continues at coordinate 20,237,022 of CM024712.1, forward strand.
AAAAGAAAAAGAGAAAAGATAATAAAAAAATCTTTGCAAATTGAGGAATTGAAAGTTTGGTAATATCTCGATAAAACAAAAATTTCAAAGTTGACAATATATAACACATTTATCTTCAATTATTTCGACTAAAGAAATTGTCAAAAAGGCACCTAACACATTTGATCCTAATGACTTTTGTCTCAAGAAAAATTTAAAATCTATGCCTTAGCCAACATTTATTATGATTTGGAGTTTTCTTTTGAGTTCAATATAAATAATATGATTTTTAATGAGATGAACATTAATGTAAATTATATAAATATGAAATGAGATATCAGTTTTGAGATTTTTAACCATGTTAAACATAAAAGGAAAGTCGGATAACTTCTCAAGACATATCCATTCGTTGCCTAACCTTTCGTATCAATGAAGGAAGGCTCTAACTTAAAAAATCATTTCACTAATAAAAAAATGCCTTTTCTCTTCTAATCTCTTCTTTTTTAGAAAAAAAAATCAGGTGGAAATTCATTAATGAAGGGAAAACGTTGTTGTCGGCTTTTGAAGCGTCAAACTGATGGATAAGCGAAGGACACGCGACGTCGCTCGGGGGATGAGATAGGGTTCTTCTGCCTTCACTTCCCTTGCCTTTTCTTTTCTCTTCTCTCTCTCTCTTTCTTTGCCAGCTATAAGGCACTTGCTGCATCGGGGTTATCAAATTTTATTTTTCTTCGAATATTATTATTTATAATAAATGAACAGGAAAAATATTATTTTATGAGGCCTTAGTTTGATTTGGTCGAATATTAATATTATTAAATATTTTTTTAAAAATTATTGTGGGGGTGGAGGGCTTTGGGGAGTGAATCTGGAAAGGACAGCATCTGCTGCTGCTGCTGCTGCGCAATTGCGTGGGGGATTGGGATTTGATTATAGGGGTGGTGGTCGATGGGAGTGGTGGTCGATCGCATCCCACGATTCCCGCCCATCCCCCAAAAGGCCGTATGCATCCGTCGTACTGTTAGGACTTTTGTAGTACTCTTACTCTTACTCTACTCTCTCTCTCTCTCGTGCACATTCCCCTTTCTTTTGTCTTTTTTAGGGGGTAAAGATAAGATTGGCTCCGGGAGATGATGTCAAATTGATTTTTTCAAAGGGTTGCATTTTCTTTTTCTATAGTTTGTCATGTCATTAACTTATTGACTATTTGTCGACCCATGTTTTATTAAACATGTTTATTATGAACATAAAATAATATTTTGAGTAAATGTGTGGGGAAAGTTAGTAAGTACGGTGAAAGTCGAGTTTTTTTTTTGCCTGCCATTGGGTTACTTAAGCGGTGTGTTTGGCAAAATGTGTTTGATGGTGACTTTGATTATGATGACTAATTAGAGATATATGAGGCCGTCGAAACTTGTGGATATTTGATGAAGTTTTGCGAATGAATTTGGAGGATGGAGGAGAAGATGAGTGTATGCCTTTCATTGAGATTCTTTAGACATCTATTTTGTGACTTTGACTTTAACTTTTATTTGAATGGTTTAAGACCATCTTAAAAAGATCCGTCTTAAAGCTTCTTAAATTCTCTTATTTGATTTCACATTGGGGTAAATATATATACATTTTCAGTTCTCAAACTCCCTCCATTCAGTATGGATTGTCATCTCGGTAAGTATCAGGATGGAGTTGAGTCCCAACCAAAACAGTATATGAGATTTTGGTCTCTAGAGACCTCCTTCCCGATCAATCATTTGAGATTGAACTAAACCAATATCACTCTATTTGAAGATTGAATATTTACCCGCAGTGTTTAACATGATGATTGCATCATGTGGTAATGATATATTTACAATATTTAATTATGAGAGGAAAATTTCGAAATCCAAAAACGTAAAATTTAATTGTGATGAATGTCACGCGAATGGCATGATTGATCAAATTACGTCATCTGGTCATGTGGTTAATATGCTTCACATACTTTTTCTAAGGATATAAAACGAGGAAGTAACCTCCAGGAATTCACTCGGCCATGGGGTCGGGGTCTAGCTTTTGGAGGACGAAATTAAATCTCAGAATACAGCAAGAACGGGAGGAGTAGGACTTAAGAGAAACTCCAAAAATTGTAGGGAGAAAACAAAGGGAAGTTGGGTTCTGAGAGAGAGAGAGAGAGAGAGACAAGACACAGCACATGTTGGATGATGAGGGGACAAAACTTATCTTGAGCAACTTCATGAAGTTAGGGATATAAACGCATCAACAAAATAGGCGTCCATGGGCGGGGAACCTCCCGTACTTAGCAAATGCAAGTGGTGGTAGCACAACTTTAAAAAGCTTTGGCAAGCTCCTTCAATTGGGGATGTGCATTTGGTACAATTCTACCTAAGAACGGGACCAATTGCCTAAGAACGGGACCAATCGCCCACATAAGTACATTTGATTTATGGTTCTAATGAATATAGGTTCGGCCCTCGATGCCGGAATCTTGGAACTAGTATTGTGAGGGCACATTTTAGACTATGCGTGCTGAACCGACCCACCTATTCGATAATCGGTTATAACCTATCTTATGAAGTTGGAAGAGAATGAATTTTCTTTTTTAAATGGGTTTAACTTTCTTATTGCTTGCTTGTTTTGAGTTTCTTTGTTGATTATTGTTACTTATCTTGATTTTTCAAAAAAAATGTAGAGAAGAAAAAAAGAAACCAATTATTAAACCGATTAAGTAGGTTTATGAGACAAATAAAGTAGATTTCAAGTTTTTTTTGGTTGGTCCTATTTTATTCATATTCTAACACACTTACTTTTGCTCTACGACTTTGTAAGGCGTGAGTCGAAATTCATTCTTAAAACTAAATCGTTCCTACCTTAATCCTTTAAGAAGATGGAAATTCTAACCCTTCACCTCTCCTTTATCATGTAAGAAGATTTCAAATTTTGTTACGAGATTTCAAATTTTAAAAGGTGAGATTTGGTTCTAATAGAGTATGTTTCGGGTCTAGATCCCATCCACCCCTCCGATATTAGAGGTACCACGAGTGTGGGGTGTCTTCTAAGTGTAAAAGTCGCAACATCCTGTTCACATATTATCATTAGAAACCGTACCCAAGTTAAAGCATTACTCAAGGGAGCCGCGTAACACGACATCAATCTGTAGTAGATATTTGTAAGTTAAGCTTTTCTTTCTTATGGCCAGAAAAAAAGGGGGAAAATGAGGAAAAAAAAACCATTTACACTTACTCGAAGGGGCTTAGAAAAAAACCGTCATCTTTAATTCCTCTTTGCTCCTCCATGGGCTCGAATTACGAGAATGCGCTTCGCTTTGAATTTTTTAATCTAGAGACCGGCGCGACTCTTTCAATTCCTTCTCCTTCCGAGGTTAAGGTAAATGCCTCGTGTTAGGGTTCCCGATCATTTATCGCACTCGAATAGTTTAATAAAGTCCGAACTCGTAGACAGAAAAGGGAATCTTTTGCTTTTAGCCGCGAAGGTTCATATTATTCAATGAAAATACAGAAAAAGAAAGAATAAAATCAATAAAGGGAGGAAGAAAGAAGATACTATAGCCCTAGTAGCTGCTAATTTTGCCGATCCGATCCCCTAATTTTACAGGATATACATTTTGATGTTGCAAGTGCTCCTTCACGTTCGAATCCCCGAGGAGATGATGAGCAAGGAAAGAATAGCTTAGTTAAAGGGAACTTCACAAATGTGTAGCCTGGATTATGGTTGAGTCGAGGTTTGATTTCAACCACGTCCCGAATCTTCCTTTCAGTTCGCCAAGCAGGTGCGACAAATCCTCCCTCCACGACCAAGTAGGGTTATTAAGGGCACGAATGGAATTGAGACAGACAAGAAGTGTACCGCCTTCATGCAAAAGGACCTGCATTTTGATCCACACAACTGAGTTATTTGCACCCAGAACAAAGGGAAGAGATGCAATTGGAATGTGAAATTGGGGCATTGCGAAGATTTAAGGAGGCATTGCAAGAAAGTATGCAAAGTATTCTTCTAAAAATTTGTGGTCCTTTGACACGTACTTAGCATTAGTATATCTCCATGATGCCCTAGTGAACTAAGAAAAACATCTCCCTCAGACCTTAATCTAATCACATGAAACTGTTGGAAATTATAGAACGACAATTCCATATGCACATGGAAGTTTACACTAAGCACCCCATTGCAATGGGGGTGACAATACGAACTGGTAGAAGCCCAACAAACTAACAAAGACGGATGCATCACCAATCTGAGGACATTTCGTCAAGGACATACTGGAATTTTTATTGCCAACAAATTTGATATTGGTGCACTACAAGCAACTTATTATATTATTGTCAACTCACATAGTAGATTGAGAAAATATTGATATGGTTCCAAGCAAAGAAGGTCAGAAGGAATCATACCGTCAACCACAAGGGAAGAAAACCCAATACAGATGGCAAGGAGGCCAAAAATATGCAAGATAAAGCAAGAGCCACATTCTGCTTAACCTGCAAATAGATACAGTCCGAATCCATGACATGATGTATGAAGAGGAGATACAAGGGACAAACATTCTTAGAAACCATAGACAATAATCGAAGTACCAGGGATGTCGTATGCCGTGACTTGGCAATAGAGAATGGAACACCTGATATGTTATCTCGCAGCAACAGCACATCAGCAACAGCAACAGCAGTTGCACTAGCACGTTGAGCAAGCACAATGCCCACCGTAGCAGCAGCAAGAGCAGGTGCATCGTTAATACCCTCACCAACCATAATAAGGCCTCCCCCTGTAAACAAATTCCAAAATACTTAACAGTGACATGTTGTGCAAACACATTATGAAGGAAGAATCAAAATTTATCCCTGATAACAAATCCAGTTGTACAGTATGTGGCTTAAGAGATGCAAAAGGAAGCAAGAAACTAAACCAGGTAGTCCAACAAACACAATGGAAGCCTATTGAGCAATAGGAGTAAAACTGGCACGCCAACTCTATTTTGGAAAGCAAATATCTTGAGTCTAGCCATTAAAATGAGTAATTGATTGAACAAAGAAAAAGCATGAAGAAGAAGAGGAACTTGCGACTACTAATTCATTTTATACTGGATACAGAAGAATCATCAATCAAGTATGTGGATACTTTGGATCAATATGCATCTGATGGTTTCCATGAGCTTAGGCAACAGTTGAAAAATTGAGTGTGCATGGAAAATGCTTCCCAGTAGAGTGGAAGCAACCAACACAAGACATCATGTATCAAACCTTTTTGGGATAATTGTACTAAAAGTCCTAAAAGTTGTCATGAAAGTGCAATCAAGTCCTGAAATTTTCAAAAAGTGCAATCAAGTTCTAAACCTTGTTAAGTTGTTGCAATCAAGTCCTTCAATTAATTCTATCCAACTTGACAAATGAAAAATATTAACCAGTTTTAGGACTTGATTGCACTTTTCGAAAGTTTTAAAACTTGCTGCACTTTTTGAAATATTTATGACTCAATTGCATTTCCTTGATAAGTTTTAGGACTTTTAGTGCACTTGTCCCAATCTTCTGTTCTGAAGCATCAAGCAAACACCAAATGTGTGTTCATTTTGGACCTAGATAGTCCACTTCTCTGAATATCAGTTAAACCAACTCATGGATCCCGAGAATGACATTGTACTCACCTAATAAAAGATAAACTAAAAAATTCAGTAGAAAAAAAAAAGACATGCTAACAATGCCTCGCAACATGTATTATATTCCTGCAGAGTTTAATCTGTGCTAAACAAGACAAACAGAGATCAATCTTTCAAGAATCCCGGTCAATAAATGTAATAATTAGCAGATTGAAATGAAGCATACAAAAAAAGCAATTGCTACTCATAGAAACAAATCATAAGTACAAAAAACCTCACGTAAAATGTGATGAATTCAATAGAGTTAACAAGTCAATTGCTACTTATCAAAACAAACTTTGCATTTATAAGCACAAAACCCCAGCATTCATCATTCATGAAGAGTAATTTTAACTTCAGTTTGGAAGATCACCTGTATCTCTTGAGATGCTTTTCACATAATTAAGCTTATCCTCAGGCTTCAGACCGCAGTAAACTTCATCAATACCTACAGAATTTGCTACTCTCATTGCACTTGACTCATGGTCACCAGTCAACATTATTACACGCAGATTGGCTTCATCTTTCAATGCTGCAACCACTTCTGCAACCCCTTGCCGAGGTCTGTCCTCAAGATGAATAAGTGTTATCTGCATGAATTTATAAGCAAGATCAACATTTTACTTAAATCTTGCCAAGCTAGAGCTATCGTACACATAATTTCGATCCACAATAACAGTACAAGCTACATAAATCAGATTTGAGGAGTGGCTGTTCGGCGTCAACATGTATCCCATCATCTTCCATCTTCCCATTTATAGTATATGAAGACCCACCAGCATGTAAATATACACAAACTTTGGCATACAACTCAGTTGAAAGTTTAACACATTATACTAACACGATGAGGAATTCCAGTATCGTTTGAGCATTACCTTTTTATTTACAATAAGAGCAGCATGAACTAAATCCCTTCCATAAGAAGATGTACTAACAGCCTCCTTTATCTCCTTCAATTCATCTTCAGATTTAACAAATGAAGTTATAAAGTCGACGGAACCAAGTGATGCCTTCAAACTTTTGCCACCTTTACTTCCTGCCTATAGCACAACAGAGAAAAAACACATTCTGATATCAGTGAAAAGCAAGGGAAAAAAACAACTCATTCTCAGTCTAGGATTCATTGTATCATCCATGCGAAACATAGAATTGCCAAAGGAATATAATTTAACATTATGTTCAATGAAGAAAAGGATCACGTCACAATGGAAGAAAAATGCCATTGTCATGTGACTCACGCCATTGTACGTTGCTCAAGCAGGCATCTAGAACAATGACTGCATCTCATTTGATTATGCTAGCGAAAAATTGAGATGATTAAAGTTGCTGACAAAACATCCATTGAGTAGAGGTTCTTTAAAGCTGATAACATTTGTGAGAAAGCTTGTCTTCATTATAAGTGTTCACCAGCTGCAAATCTCCAGATCAGTGTCCTGGATCACCATCTTTTGCAGATGAGAACTTTTCAGTTTGACTAAGACAACTAAAATAGTTTGGCTCTCAAAACCGAGAGGCCAAAATGCTTGAATTAAGCACAACACGAATGTTACTAGCCCCACACTTAGCCAATCAGCATATCATAATGATAGGCGATAGTCACCTGAATTTAATATATTCAGAAACATACAATACTGTAACTATAATCAAGCTCAGAAGTGAGAACTAGAGATGGAAACTCTTTCCTCCCCATGAAACTAATGGCCAACATCTGAAGGTTCTGGCTGACATGATTGTACGTTCTCCAATGTCTAGGCCGGAAATGATCTGTGGCTATTGTTTGGCTTGTTAATGAATGCCTAGGAAGATGATTGAAAAAAAAAAAAAAAAGTGAGGATGGTCCCATGCTCAAATTTTCACCATCCCTTATACTCTTTTTCCACAACCAATCGATAAAAATGAGCATAAAGATTGAAAATGGATCTCCACAGTTGACTAGACCTGTTTAAGAAAACCTCATAGTGGTAAATAAAAAGGAGATCCATTATGATGTTCTTTTACAATTAAAATGAAAATGATCGTATGTAAGACAACCTGAAAGCTTTAAACCTCAAAAGATCAAGCATTTTATCCAATTAGAGCTAAACTTTCTTAAGATTGGAAGTTTCTACTTTAAAATGATCTACTCTCCTCAACTTATGCTCCAAACTTTGTTGAGTCCTTTTAGGATCAAATGAACACAGTTGTAAGCAAGTTAGACAATTAGAAAACTCTTCACCTCATAAAGTCAAGCATTTGACCCCGATTATAGCTTAACTTTCTTAGGATTCAAAGTTTGTCATCTAGTACAAACTATGACCCTCAACTTGTGCTCATGAAATTCTTTTTAGGATAACGGGACAAATATACTGAAAGATCTTAAGTGTAGCATGAATAGATATCTGTGGCAGCAGAGAACTATGCCAATGGGCATGATGGAAGTATTTTAGAGGCAAAGGTTCTTCAAGCTATTACAAACCTAAAGGGTTTGCTCAATAAGATACAGCTTTCTAATCAAGGGTTCTTCAAGCTATTACAAAACTAAATAGTTTGCTCAATAAGCTTTCTGAAAAATGTTAAATTTTGTTGCTTCTCGTTGTCCTTCATTAATTTCCTTATAACCTAGCTGCTTTCACAATTTCTCACCTTTCAAGCCCTCAATGAGGCTGTTGGTTCAGTGCCACTTCAAACAGTGTGAGAGTCACTCAGAAATACTGAAGTAGTGGCTGCTCTCACTCTGAACTAATCCCGTCGACAAGTAGTATCAAAATTGCAGGGAATTCCTCATAGGACATTTATAGGATGATACCACTTATATTAGTACTAGGAAGCACATCAATTGATTTCACCAAATATGATAATTTTAATTTATTTGATGCAGCTACTCCATTTTCACCCAGGGGCATTTTGTGCATCAAACTGAGGAGATGAATTTGATACTTGAATCTTGAATTAGATGCCTACACAGTTGGTACTTAGCCTTCAGAGGCTATGAGTGTAGTAGGAGATGGCTGTGCAGAACGAGTCAATTCGCATGAAGGGAAATCTGGAATCAAACTATTTGGACTGACTTCAACAAAGGAAACCAAATTCTGCAGTACAATTTCCAAATTTGAAGTGGATTGTCCTACAGCCATCAAAATAGTACATGGCTATTTTATCTCATACATCAGGCAGCATAATTACGTGGTGTTGATAACTTAAAACTTCTTATTCACCTAAGGGATCTGCAGACAAGCCGAGGTCTTCTGGAATTAATCAATCCTACAGAGGCATTGACCTCTCAAACTTCTGTCACATTTAGTTATATACTATAATCTCCTTGACGACAAATTACTGTCACATCAGCAGGAAGTAGGACTCCAGTTATTGAAGAAACTCATAGCTAAGACATCCTCTTGAGCATACCATGGAATTCAACCAAGTGGCATTTAGTCAGAGGAAAGCTCAATCAATGTGGCTACCAATATTAAAACTTCTAACAGATCTAAGGGGGGATAGAATGAGACTGCACACAGAAAAATAAAAATGAAGCTGTGAAGAAAAATTTCCAAACAAAAAATTTGGTGTCTGGAAAATCTACCTCAGTATTGTTCAGAGTGGCAATGAGACCTCTACCAGGAAAATACTCAAAACTCTCGACAGAAATGGAAGGAAGATCCTTCCCCACACAATGATCTACAACAGCCCTGCAACAAACAAAAAAGGAAAGTTCTTTCACCAGTAGAGCAAAAAGTGTAAATCAATATTCAAGAGACAACAAGCACACCACTTGAATCATATTACAAGCAATTTCATATTTCAGACCAATAAACCCACTATGTATAGCTGTGTAGAACCCTAAAATAGAGTACCTTTTCCTCTTGAAATGGATGAATAGTCATCTTCCACAGCCTAATTGGAGGATTTAAAGAACGAAAGCTGTTTTCTTATTGGATGTCAAAGAATTTATAACAAAATATTGTTTAAATAGAGTGTGGTAGTGGTCTATTCACTCTCATGCACAATTAAGTAAGTTTTCTCGGACACGCATGTTCAGGAAAACTATTCCCAAAGAAAAGGAACTCCAACATCATAGAGTTTACAACAGAATAGAGAAAAAGACAACCAGGGTTCTGCTCAGTACCAGGAGTGGACCATGGCCGTATTAATCATGTCACTAGTGTTCTAGTTTATCCCTATGCAATGCCTTTTTCTGCCACCTCTCACAATAACGCAGCAATCTTATTATAGGGGACTGATATACATGTCTGATGCACCAAATGGAGCTTTTCACTCTAGCACATTTTACGATGTTAGAAAATTACGATAGAGCACATAAATGTATCGGTAGATTTACAGATGTTCCCTTGTTACAGCCAACTAGAAATAAAAAGTAGGTGATGCTCATATGTGTCATATGTGGATGGACTTTTAATTAGACCTTGACTGTCAAACTAGACAATGAAAGAATATATTGTCTATCCTCCTTTATTAATCTGGATTGTCAATCTTAGTGGCACTTGATTACTACGTCTAATATATATGGGTGTGATAATGAGAAACATGTAAGGAACTACTCTAGAAATTGTTTTCTCATGGTTGAATGAGGACACCAAGATTTTTTTAGCAATAAAATGATGGCTATTGATCCATCCATCACACTTAAACAGACAAATGTAAGATGAAGTAGAGCCAAATGTGACTTAAGGAGTAACAAGTCAAATGAGAAAAATCCATAAAACTGCCTCATGTTTACCTGACTAGTATCCTAACATCCTGTCCAAAAGATATACTCTTTATGGTTTTGACTTTTTCAAACTCTGCAAAGGAGGTGCTCAATCTGCTGAAGCCACTCCTGAAACCTCTTAAGAAGCTTGCTCTTTTGACCCAAATGGTATTTCACAGCCAGTATATCTAGGAGTGAATTGCAAAGAGACTTATGACCTTCCTCATATGTTAACAGATCCATAATACACTAGTTCTAAACCGTTTCTACAGATTACAACCATATGTCAGTAGTCTGTAAGATCCAGCAATGAACCCACCATAAATGTTCACAAACGATTATTCATAGCCTGCAACCTCAATCAATCATATCCTTATGCCTAATCAATTAGGACTTTGGGCTCTTCATATACCATCAACTAACTGTAAAAAACCTTGCTATCCAAATTATGCTCTTTGAAGATATTGCTGACCTGTGGCATATATCTTAGCATTAGCATATTAAAGAATAAAAACTACAAATGCTATTTCACAGAAAGTTTCTGACAAAGAACATCTGTAAGGAAAGAATGTCAACATTCAAGAGAAGCCTGCTTCATATAGCCAGAAGTCTGGCAAAAACATGAAAAAGCAAGCAAAGTACCTCCCAATAGGATGTGTAGTACCCTTCTCCATTGCAGCTGCTACAGCAAGAGCTTCTTCTTCACAGCTTGGAGTGCAACAAGAAACAATTTTTGATTCGTCTTCTCTTTTTCCATGACCATATATTGGTTCTATTGCTTTGAACATTAGCCCGCCAGTGGTCAATGTCCCAGTTTTATCAAATGCTACAGTTTGGCAAGAAGCTAGAGCATCTAAGACATGCCCACCTTTCAGCAATATCCCCTAGTAAAATTAAGATAGTATTAGACATTTTCATAATCACGAGCAACGTAAGCACTTATCCTACTTATACAGGTGACAAGACAAGTGACCAGTCTAAAAGCAGTGAAGGCTCAGAACTGTATATACTGCCTTATTGTTTAATGCAAACATGTGCAAAGCATCTTATGAAAGGGTGTGTAAAGCCATGTATAAATATCCATTGAGCTTTGGATCTAACTTCAGATATTTTGCCAAAAGATAGAGAATTCACTCATAATGAAAGGACCAATTCAATTATGCTCAGCATAAGGTCATGATAGTCATCGACTGAATTTCTAAATTTCCAGAATTCACCAGTATTCGTGCTAAACAGAATAGAAGAGACAACACTTAATCAGAAAAGAAAATGTTATTGGAGTTAGTTGACAAGTACCTTTCTTGCACAGGAACTAATCGCAGTAGCATAGGCCAAGGGAGCTACAGCTAAGGCACAGGGTGATGCTGCTACCATAAGGCCCAATGCTCTATATATTGACCCTCGACAATCTGAATTATCATGAAATTAGAAGGCTCGAATTAAAAGTGCAATTGTAATGTTGCTGTAAGAAAAAGAGGTTATCTGAGGATGTCTCAAAAGTCATGACCCAAGAGTAAGGCCTTTCTAATTCCAAACAATGATTGATTATAGCTGATGAATGCTCCTCATGAAAATTCTAATGATGTCATCAATTTAGTCAGAACATTCCAAGTTTCTGTAGAGATATTTTGTCATATCTTGGATGTACTTAGTGTGGTCTTATTGATCAGTTCCATTAATTAAAGTGAAAGAATGTCTTGACAAAATCAAATGATTTGATACATTCTTTAACAATGAACACTCATTAGCTCAAATTGATCATTACCAGATTGGTAAGGCCTAATATCAAGCAATGACAATATGTGTGCACATCCTTACTTTATTGCTCTGCCTACAATTATAGAATGAGAAACCAAGAGAGAATAGTTGTTCCTAATGAGTAACCTAAGTCGTACTCAGCATTAGGAGATCTTTGTGTGCATATGTGTGTGTGTGTGTGTGAGAGAGAGAGAGAGAGAGAGAGAGAGAGAGCATCTTCCTTCATAGGTAGCTTAAGAGATTTACATGTTACCTATCAAGAATGGAAAAACTCCTATATATAGCTTTTCCACCGTATGTTCTGAAAAAAGCACAACTATACAACAGCAGCATCTCCCTGAAGCTAATATTTTGCACATTCTAGTTTAATATTCTATTATTCCAGCATGATAATTTGCTATTCAAAGAGAAGGGATTGCTTTTCAGTGTAAAGTATCAAGCATGTGCAGCAGATTTCCAGAACCAGAGAATCCATGCACAATAGTTTGTCTGCCTATGGTGTCAGAATCTCTCGAGAATATTTGTTGATTGCTTAAAAGGGAAGCCACCCAATGGTTAGGGTGTATGGAGGTCTCCTACACTTCTTCATCTAGTTAAAACCACACTTCCTGTCTTATGAACAACCAGAATGACAACAATCGCCATTTACCCAATAAAGCTGGTTACTTTACAAGCATAAAAAGACTTTGATGGAGACTACTCACAAAAGTATTTCTGTACTGACATCATACCTGAGGTGCTAAAAAATGGCCATTTGAACAAGAGCGGGCCAACTATGGCAACTGCAATGGATAGAACTACAACCACCTTGCTGTAATGCTCACCAAATTCATCAAGCCATCTTTGAAGCTTGGGCTTATTGAGTTGGGCTTCTTGTGTCAACTGTACAATTTTGCTCAGTGTTGATTCTTTCCAGGTCTTTGTTGCCTAAATGAAAGTTGAAAATATATAATTGAGAGAGAGAGAGCGAGAGAGAGCACCTTATAGGCAGCATCATATTAGGTACATTCTTTTGTAATAGTACCAGGAGTACACAAAGCTTATTGGTATATGGTATTTATATGGAACATATACTGATTGTTAGATACCAATGCTTTGTAGATTAAATCACTAATATGTAAGATTGAGAAAAGTTATAATTATCAATGAAAAAGTAAGCAACAAAAGCTCAGTCAGCTTGTACTCCAACATCCAAGAATTCAAATTATAAAGTGCAACTTTTTAAGGACATTTAACTTTAGTAAACCTCAACGTTATAAAATAAAAAAATCCACATTTCACTTAACTTTTTAAAAGTAAGCAGACCTGAAATTGGCAAAGTTAAAAACAGATAACACATAAACAAGAAGATAGCTTCATGAAATTTTTTAATATACTGAAAAGGTAATCAGTAGCAAACAGCACATACCTTTACAACTATTCTACCATCCAAGTTCCTTGCACCACTGGGAATCCTGTCTCCACATTTAGCCTCTAATGGTTTGACTTCTCCAGTTAAGTGCTCTATGGTTATGGTTGCACTACCCTGGAGAACTTCACAATCTACAGGCACAGACTAACCACAAAACCAGCGTTATTCTCAGATGTTAGGAACTTTCAAGATATAAAAAGAAACTAAAAGAAAAATCATGAACTTTCAAGAAGAAAAAAGAGAACTGTGGAAGGCACCGGAAGGGTAAAAAGTCTCAGCATCGTAATTGTAGTCACAAGCTAATACACAAAAAAGTTAAACTTCTCTTGACCAAGATTTGTTTGACAAGAATTATCAGGAAACGTGATGGTTCAAAGATGAATAAGTAAGGCAATTGGCCTTTGCTGACCTCTCCAGCTCCAACCAAGATATAGGAGCCAACTGCCACATCATGCACCGGAACCCTTCTGTATGCTAGATCAGAGAAATTAGGTGATTCCTCATCATCCACATCCAAAACAAGCGCAAAATCAGGATAATTTTCCTTCAGCTCTCTCACATCAATCATTGAACGGCCGGTGAAGTACTCCTCAGCTGGAAATTTTATGAATTAGATGGGACATTTCCAACTTGTACTAGGTGCATCAGAATCAGAATAGCAAGCTCTGCTCACCAATATGAGCCAGATTGAACATTGCCAGAAGTAAGCCTCCTTCCAAGGGGTTCCCCATGAAAGTTGATGCAAAAGCCGCAAGAGCCATCAACACATGGATGTTTACTCTTCCAGCCACAATATCAGTGAGTGCATCAAGGGAAGCTGATACCTAAGATAAACCACAATATGGGGGATCTTTATCATATTGAGTAAATTTTGGAAACATGGCAGAAACACACTCAAAGTTGAGTAGAACTAGACAGTGCGCCCCATATTCATCTAGTACAGCTGGTTTTGGTATTGCTTTGTGTATCAACAGGCACAGCAAGAGCTGAGGCCTAATTCAGGATCATATCTTTTTCCTTTTCCGATAAATCCTCCCTTTGAAACAAATGTAGGCCAGAAAGCACAATCCAACTAAACATGTCCCCAGGTCCTAACATTCATTGTTTAACTTCAATGACATAACTTAATAACCCTTCCACAGGACATAACAGTCTGTAATCAGAAACAATCTAATCCGATTAAATTCATCAGACAATACTTCAACTTTCCCCCTTTATACGCTTACGACAGACCATACAATGTCGGGAAGCAAAACGAAACCGACAAAATCCAGGAACAAAGGCTCCACATTCGATCGATAAAACAAAACTAACAAGCAACACGAAAAGCCAGAGATAAAATTCTCACTCCAACGAGGGGAAACGCGAGGAGCATCAAAGAATTCTGAAGCGGCTTCACCACCGGCTTCGGAATCAGGTAAGGGCAAGCGGCGGCCGCCACGAACATAGCCGCGGAGCAACAGCACAGCTGCAGATTCTCCCTCAACAAATTCGCCAGGTCCACCCATCCGGTCGCCCGCGCGAACTCCCCCAGGGCCCTCTGCGGTCCAGTCAGCTTCGCGTCGCCTCCGTGGTGGTGATGGTCGTGGCCGTGGTGGTCGTGGTCGTGGTGATGGTGGTGGTCGTGGTCGTGGTCGTGGTGATGGTCGTGGCCGTGATCGCTAGCCTTGGCAACGGTACGAGATCGCCAATCGCGAGGAGCGCCGGAGAATCGGATCCGCAGCAACGAATCGCGAAAGCCGGAGCCGCCGGAAATGCGGAGCGGCGGGCGGGAAGCGACGATTCTCGTTCGCGCAGCGGCGGCGGCGGCGGCGGGGGGATGCCGGGGACCGGAGCTTGCAAAGATTGGGCGGGCGAGGGAGGGGTTCCATCGGTGAAGCGGTGTCGGAGGAGAGAGCTCCTCAGGCCATGAAACTGAAAGAGGAGGGAGGAGGTCGGTTCGTCAGTTTGGAATCAGTCGTTTGCTGATTCGGTCGATCGAGAGAGAGAGAGAGGGAGACGAAAGAGTTATAAAAGGAGGAGTGGGGGCTGATGGAGTTATGCTAGCCACATCATGTGCTCATTTTACTCGATTCTAGTCGAAGGGGCTGCCTGGTTAGCTCCGGGACTATGGAGGGGAGAGGGGGCCGGGGGCCTGGGCCTTTGACTCTCACACGAAGTGCCACGTCATCAGCCTTCGGCTCTATTGATTTACGAAAAAAAAAAATAAAATTGAATAGTGACATTACAAGCATAATAAGCATATGAACTTCTGTCTGTTTTACAATCGAGCCACTTATTAAATTTCGCTTCGAATGATGGCCATTTGATGCTTTTTCTTGAGATGATTCCACGGAAGAGACATATTGGACGGCTAAAATGTTCTAGAGCCAATACTCTCTCTCGAAAATATTAGGTGCGTGCGATGTGCCAGTGTGTCAAATGGGAAGGGGCCTCGCTGATCGACACGTGTCTTGGGTGTCAGTCCACATCAATCTAGGGTTTCAAAAAATTAAAACTCCCGCGCGTGTTCTCTTCTGCCCCTTTTCTCCTTTTCTTTTCTTGAAGCATGTTCTCTTTTGCCCATTTTCTCTCTCTTCTTTTCTCGAAGCCTCTCCCTGCCCATTTCTCTCTCCGCCACATAGCACCCGACTCTCGCTCCCTCCGCCACATCACGCCCAACGACCACCGCTTGGCTTGATCCACCATTTTCTCTCTCTTTTGCCCCTTTTCTTTTCTCGAAGCCTCTCCCCTACCCATTTCTCTCTTCGCCACACAACGCTCAACTCTCGCTCCCTCTGCCACGCCTTGATCAACAACCACCGCTTGGGTATGTCACTTCCGACCTTCCTCTCGGTTCAGGCTTGGGATCATCTGCTGCAATTTGTGTGGTACTCTTAGTTGTTTCTCTTGTTTTCTCCAAATCCGTGAGCTTGGACAATGGCCATCAAGGATCACGACCTTCGACGGCAACGTGCCTAGGTTGTGCGAACCTAGGCATCACCACTAGAGGTCGCTTAGGCGGCGGCACCTGAGGTTGGGTGACCTTAGGCGACGCCGCCGAACAGCAACGCCGGTGGCCAGATCTGGCCGGCCAACCGCTTGTTTCAAAATTTTTTTTTTAAAGAAGAAAAGAAATGCTATTGTAGATGTTTAATTGCGTTAATATGATGCTTTTTTCTACTTTGGTGATGTCTCCTTAGTTGCTTGGGGGGCTGAGAAGCTTGGTGTCTTTCCTTTTGCTGATGCACTAAATATTAATGTTCGAGGTTGTCATTCTGTGTTAATTCTCTGTTCTGCTTCATCTAGTATGGGGCATTTCTTTGGCATACAATTAGGATTAAATTGTTAAACACTTGTTAATATTGAAAAGAATCTTTTGTGAAATGGTTTAATGTTTAGTTCGAATATAGCCTTTACAAAATTTTATGGTCATGGATTATGATGGAAGTTGTCATAGTTCCTTGTCTTGAGATTTTAGATGAGATGGAGTAGCTTTAAAATGCATATATTATGTTTGTATTAGGGACACATTCTGTAGTTGTAAAGTAGAGTTCTGTTTTTTTTTTATAATTCAAGGAATTTGCATGTTGCTCATTTGAAATAATGAGTCAGTAAATGTAGATACACTTACCTTTGTATGTTATAATTGATCAAATAGATGTTGAAACAGACTATGCATGTAGCAGTTACTTTAGTTAGTCCAATGGTGTATTTAGATGTCTACTGCTATCACTTCCTATCATTTTAAGAGCATTATATGATGATTGATAAAACTTAAACTCCTAATTCGGCCTTGACTTGAAGAGAAATGTTGATTATTGCACATACTATATTCAAGGGGCTTTCACCTGAAGTTTAGATGTTGCTATTTTTGAGAGTTAGTTGGAGGAAAGCTTGAAGTTCAATGTACAACGGCTATTATCAAGTCAGTATTTGCTTGAGAGAGTTTGCAGTGGAGAACTAGATAGTGATATATGAGGTTTCGGCAATTAGTTTGGGCCTACTGGTTTAATTGGTTGGGTCATGAACCGGGTGTTAAACAACTTTTACTTATGTTTTGTCCTGCCATTTAGAGTTCCAAACAGCAAATATGACTAATAATATGATAAAATGGTTTGTTAATAACACTGATAATCGGTCCAATCAACAAGCTGCACATGATGCACTTGGCTTAAGCCATAATATGAATCAAAATAAAAATAGTCATGCTAAAGTTCCTATTGCTAAACACTACTTTTTTTGTTTAGGGGTTAGGGTTGCTTGGACAACACCAAACGTGGAGGCGAGATCAATGGCAATATTTGGACTTGGTTCAATTGGATTAGCGGTATGAAATATAACAATTTGTTTGGCTATCTTCACATGTTTGTGCTTCCCTCTCTCTTTTCCCCAAAATTCGATCTTTCTTATAGATTAATGGATTTTAATCAATGGATTATTGTAGAGTGTCCCTTGGGTTTTCTTAAATCTCATATGTTTGGGTGTCATTTGAATCCCAGTTTGGGAAATTTGTACGTGTAAATTTATCAAATGGCTGAATTGGAGATAATTCTTCATTTTTATTATGTAAAACACGTTTTGCTTTCTTATGTAACAAATGAAATAATTATATGTTTTTCTTTTATCGCAGCATGAAACTACATTTCTTACACATGTAATAAGTGATTTGGAAAAGGAGTTTGAGTTTGCATTAAGAATGATTTTTTCAAATGAACTTGAAGCATATAATAACTATGTGGCCTATGCAATCTGTAAATGATTTGGAGTGAGAAATGGTAATTTGACTAGAAATACTAAAGGAGAAATAACTCGACGGACTTTTGTGTGTAATTATGAGGGTTATTCTGCCAGCTCAGCCAATGAAGAAAAGAAATTTGATAGGTTTGAAGTTCAATGTGGTTGTTTTGCTCATATCAAGTTTAAGGTTGATAATTGTGTTCATGAATTCATAGAATATGTTTCTGACCATAATCATGCATTTATTTATGAAAATCAAAGGCATTTGATTAGATGTGGAAGAATTATGTTAGAGATTTGCGAGGGTGTTTTGGTTGATATTGTTAAAGCTGGCATGGGGAGACTTTAGCATATAAGTTTTCAGCAAATGAAGTTGGAGGAAACAAAAAACTTAGATTTCAACTTACGTGATTGTCGAAATTATTTGCAGACAAAAATAACTGAAGTTATAATTGGGGGAAATTGAGACCATTTTCATAGCATGAAACAACAAAATCCAATGTTTTCCTATGTTGTACAGGTTGATTAAGATGATAGATTAACAAATTTATTTTGAAACGATAGTTTGTCCAAATTTGAATATGACTGCTTTGGTGATGTGCTAGTGTTTGATATCACGTATCGTACTAACAAATATAATATGATATGTGCACCTTTTGTTGAAGTTAATCATCATTAGAAGAATGTTCTGTTTGACTGTGCACTTATGTTAGATGAGACTACAGAGTCATTTACTTGGTTATTTAATGCATTTTTGAAGTTTATGAGAAAAATGTTCCAAAGACCATATTCACTAATCAAGACTAAGTCATAGCAAAACCCATTAGAATAGTATTTTCAAATACACAATACTATTTATGCACCTGGCATATTGGGAAAAATGCCACTCAAAACATTCTACCTCTTTATAAAAAACCGATTTTAAGGATAAATATTTTTCAAAACTTATGTATAGATGTAGATCGGAGGAAGAATTTGAATATACTTGGACGGAAATGGAAAAAGAGTGGGATACTGAGAATAACAGCTGGCTTCGGAGATTATACAATCTTAGATATAAATGGAGTTTAGCCTTTGGTCGTGATATTTTTACATGTGATATAGTATCAAGCCAAAGGAGCAAAAGTACCAATAATGTCTTTCAAAATATAGCGAGGAAGACATCGACTCTTGTAGCATTTGTCAATTACTATGAAAAACAAGTGAATCACATGAGAGAAACTGAAAGTGAAGATGATTATAGTTGTCATGGGATGCCTAGATTGGTGGTTCGGCATGATATTGAAGCATGCTGGTTCAGTGTATACCCGTGCCATTTTTAAAAGGTTCAATGATGAATTCATCTAAAGCCTTTTAGAAAATATTTCAAATGGTGCATTTGATGGATTAATTTATTTATTTACTCTCAAGAGTGGGGGGATTGAAGGTGAATATGTTGTCAAATTTGACCCTGCAGACTATTTAGTTTCACGTGAATACAAATTATTTGAAGCAAAATGGTGGTTGTGTCGCCATGTTTTGAAAGTGTTAAGTGAGAATATATTGATAAAGAGCATTCCATTCACATATATTTTGAAAAATGGATTAATGATGCAAAATAGGGGATTGTGAATAATGAATTTGATTATATGTCAGCGGATTCATATAAATTTAATTGATTTTCCACATTGATGCAAGAATATTTTGAACTGATGAGTTTGGGAGTTGAGGATGAAAATATTATGAAAATAGTAATGAAGAATATGGATAAAGCAAAGATTGAAATTTCACTGTACAAATCAAGTATGATTGTGAATGATGATGCTAGTGGTGATGATAATGATGATTCTTTGTACAATATTTCAGTATTAGACCCCATTCGAAAGAAAGGAAAATGAGTGAGTTATCAAAGGCTTAAAAGCTTACGTGAAAAAAGAAGAAAAAAAAAAAAAGGAACCCTCCAACGTCAATAGAAAATCGAGGTGAGTGTCATATTATTCTAATTAATATGATTAGTTAAATTTTACGTGTGTGTATGCCAATTGACATATTTATTATTTTGTACAGTTGGTTGTCCAAGCAACTTATGATAAAACTCATTTCCCAAATTATTCGAGTAATTCTAGTTAATTTTATGGTGCATATTATTCTATTAATCAGGTATATCACTCTTAATCTTCCATTTGTATTTATATATTATTAATTTGGTCGATTTTTTACATAAATACATGATGCCGCCGGGGCTTATGAGTGGACTTTGCCCATTCCCTAGTAAGGTATTTATTATCTTTATATATTAATTTATGTGTGTTTTGCTAATGTGGTCATTTGTTATATGTAGATGCAATCACCATTCATCATATCGTTACAAATTATGAGTGGAATTTTTCCATTCACCAATCAAGTGCTTATTATGAAATTATATTAGGTTGTCGCGTTATTTTATCTTATTGTTATTGCTGTGGTGAATTCTTGTTTATGGTTTCTTATTGATAGATGTTGGAGTATCATAATAGATCCCTCATCCTCATTATTGGTTGACATTGGTTCTTGTTCGACATTGCTCTGGCAAAAACTTTTGGATACACTCCTCCTAATCAACCCAAATAAAAAAACAACTTTCTCTTCTATTATAGTGGTCGTATCTTGGGCAACTATAGTATTTTCTTTCTAGATTGTTTTCGTAATTGTCGTTTGTAGATGACATTTGAGATCGTAATAGTAAAACACGGACGTATTATTGTTGATTAGAGGAGCCAATATCATTGATGACGAATAGCCTGATCTTTTCATGAATTACCAAAACTAATGTAGAAGGGAAAAAGTGACGATAGCACAACAAATCATAAATTTGAAGCAAAAATTGTTTAAAACATTATTTCAATAATCTAAAATACGATTTTTCTCAAAAATCATAAGTACAACAAACCTTAAACAACTTCTGCTTCAAACTTCCACATATTAGGCTTGGGCAAAATTATAACCAAAACATGTATATTTCTTAAAAAAAGATCTCAAGCTCTTCAGGAAAAGAGTGTTCCTCCAAGTGACAGAACTCAGAATCAATGAACTTTACGAACTAAAAGCAGTCAAACACAATCTAACAAAAACATGTGTCAAGGGTTCAGTTAGTCTATCACTTGTTTTACATTAAACCTAACTGTTTGGATAGGTTGATAGTAGTGGAACTTGTTGAATAGCGAACGACCAGCTTTATGGTTTCTAAACAACACATTTTTGAAAATATTAGCAAAAATTACATGAATCGTAAGAAATGCAACTCACATAGATTTTCAACTACCATCAAAGCTACATAGGCATATAGTACAGTAAGAAATTGCGCGGTTCGATAGTAGTTAGAAGACCACAAGTAATGGTAATAGGCACTCGTTGCAAACTTTTTCAACTGGTGCATGATACCCAACTAAGTGAAGGTGGAATCTGTTTATGGAGAACCAAATTTGGAAAAAATTTACTTAAAAGATTACCTATGTAATAAAAATAAGTAGCTCTCCCAGTGCAAAAAGAGTTATAAAACCATACAAGCTCCTTAAACAGAAGGTAGTGAAACAGAAAACAACACCTAGAAAGGTTGCTCCACAAAGAAGCTGCATCAAAATAATGGAGAAATTACGAGTGTTAGGGAAAAAGAGAACTATCGACACAAGCTAAATGGCAAGACATAACATAAACGGAAGTTGTTTAAAGCGTTATTTTAATACTCTAAGAGACAATTTTTCTCAAAAACCATAAACACAACAAACCTTAAGTGTCTTAAGGTCCTCTTAGAAACACTAGCGACTCAAGCCTTTGTGTTCCTACCCACTTTTGTGTTGGTAATTCTAAGGGGCACAACGGACTTGGTGCACGTCAAACTTCCAGACTTAAACTTGATCACGTTACCTGTAGAATAAAGTTTACAGTAAATACAAAAACCCTTTATAGTTAATCTCAACAACCTAGAAAACTCTTCTGACCCAAAAAAGAAAAAAAAAACTAAAAAAGAAAAAACTTAGAAAATTTTATTGAGCAATTGAGAGAGAGAACCCATTTACCCGATTCACAGCTAAACGAGATCAAGAACCATTTAATTGAATCCATAGATCTAACATTGACAATTTCTTGATTCTATATGTTGTTAATGCTTAAGGTTGAAGTGGTTTCTAACTACATAGTCTTGCAACCACCACTTGGAGTTTATACACTAAGAAATAATTTCTGACACATTTTACATTATTAAGAGTTTTCATTCTATTTGTTCAAAATAAAAAATAGATAATTAAAAAAAAATCCTAAACAACATTATAGTTAATCCTTCTATTGAATGTTGTTGGAAATTGGTGATCCATTTTCAACAAAATCTGGAAACTAATCATGAAGAGAACAAGAAGTGTTCAAATTGAAGAGGACAACTTCAACTCAAATGAGAAGGCTGCTTAACCAAGAAGAAAGAAGAATCAAGAAAAATGGAGAACTAGAATCAAGCAATGTACACCTTGCAAACTAGAAGCATTCTCAATGGCGGTAGTTAGTTGAACCTTGAAGACTTACGTGAGAATACAAGCAAGTAGCATCAAAATAAACAGTGAAAAGAAGTCAAGACTTAAGGGCTCCACATGAAGAAAGAAGTTACTATGTCAGGAAGAGTGGTCTGATTAAGAGTCAAAGAATCTTGTAAACTAAGTTAAAAGTTGCTACATGCAAGTCGGTTAAAGAGGCTATAAATTCAGCCTTTTTTATGCTAGATTATGATGTGAGGTTTAGAACTCCACCTGCGTGTGGGGTGTCTCCTTCACCAACGCCTCCATGAAACTATTTTGTTCAACTAATGAAACTATTTTCCCTTTATCTCATGACCTATATCTTTGAACTATCCTACCTTGTCCCTTGTCCATCCTCTACCAAATACATACTATACACATACACTTGCATTCATCAAAACACAAACTATCAACCATATCAAAATCATACTTCTACACACATTCAATTTTCCAACAAATGTTGGCATGCATTCCAGTTGATCTAATTATAGCAAAGACATGTGAGGATCATAATTTACTTGCACAATTTAATCTTGAGGATCATAACTATGCAGGCCAGTTAATCTAGAGTAACAATTTACTTGCACAAGATACCCACCATATGTGCTCGTAGTGTTGTCAATTCTGGAAGATCATACTCATTACTAGACTAGCTACAAGAACACTTACATCGGCAATCGAATGAATAATTTTTATAAATCCCTATAATGTCTAGGGAAGTACTAAAATCTAAGTATGCCATGTCAGACATTTTACTAAACATGTGATAGGCACCTTAGCTAAAGATCTAGACGCAGCTACAGAGCAATGATTCACATCCAAATTATCACAATATCATCAAAATAGGTTCAAGTCAATCACAAATCCTCAATTGGAGATTATTTTCAATTAAACGATAGCCAGGCTTCTCAGTTTTGTTTTCATTTGCAGTCACCTAAAACACAGCAAATTCAGTTGGATCTAGCAAAGAATTGTTACTTGTGGTGATTATTGATCGAACATCAATAAGGCAACCACTGGGATGACTTAAAGGACGGAATCAACAAAAGAAGAAGAAACGGCTTTTGCTTGAGCTCTTCGATGATGGCAACTGTGGACAAACATGGACGGAGTTTACTGAGTAGCGGTGAAATCCGCAATTATCAAAGGCCTGAAAACGTCGGAAGGAGTTAATCTAGAGCAAGAGTAGAGAGTGAAAGCCGAGAGGATTGTCTTTGGTTCGTGACATACGCAAGACAAAGCAACATAGAGCGCGGGTAGAGAGAGAGTGAACATATTCAGAAATTGAAAAGAGCCAAGACTCCAGCAAAAGTCAAAAGCCCATTTATTTAACAATTCGAGTTCAATATCCCCAAAATTGAGCCTTCCTTGATGGCCATTATCCAAGCTCATGGATTTGGAGAAAGCAAGAAAAGCAGCTGAGAGTGTCACACAAATTGCAGCAGATGATCCCAAGCCTAAACTGAGAGGAAAGTCGAAAGTGACATACCCGAGCGTTGGTCATCGATCGAGGCGTGGCGGAGGGAGCGAGAGTCGGGTGTTGTGCCGCGGAGAGAGAAATGGGCAGGGGAGAGGTTTTGAGAAAAGAAAAGGAGAAAAAAGGGACAAGAGAGAGAGAAAAAGGAGAAAAAGGGTAGAAGAGAGAGAAAATGGTGGATCAAGTCGAGTGGTGGTAGTCGGGCGTGGCGTGGCGGAGGGAGCGAGAGTCGGGTGCTGCGCGGTGGAGAGAGAAATGGGCAGGGAGAGGCTTCGAGAAAAGAAAAGAGAGAAAATGGGCAGAAGAGAACGCACGCGAGGGTTTCAATTTTTTGAAATCCTAATCTGACATGAACTGACACTCAAAACATGTGTCGATTAGCGAGGCTCCTTCCCGTTTGACACGCTGGCACGTCGAACGCACCCAATAATTTCTCCTCTCTCTCATCACTTGGATATGGCACAAATTTTGCTAAGCAAACAGCTCATGTCATGGCGTGTGCTTGAGCTTTGTTGAGTAAGAGAGCCACGTCAACATGATCACGTGACATGGCAATTTATTCAACAAAGGTTTCACGTTGAGCAAAATTTGAAAGAGTTAGGTATTTTATTGAACAAGAAGAAGTTGAGGTACTAAATTATAGAAAATACAAAAGATTTGGTACTCAAGATATAATTGTCATAGAAGAAAACCCGAAGATTTCAACTTAAAAATTTGTAATATCATTTGAGATTTTTTTTTTGATTTGCCTATAAGGTTTTATTTGTTTCGCGATAAATGTGGCATTTTTAACAATATTTTGTAGTAAGTAATTTTCCAGTTTTTTGTCGAACTTGAAAATAAACTGAAAATATTTTCCGTCATTTGATATGAAAAATATGATTTGAATATCCTAAATAGACATACACTATTTGAGCACTAGTAACTTGCGCATGGGTAGCTAGGGAATTAGGTATGAGCACTAGAGTCTTAGGTTCGGCCTCAATGGACCTTAACTCGGGCGTTGGGG
Organism: Angophora floribunda; assembly: GCA_014182895.1. Classification (NCBI taxonomy): domain Eukaryota; kingdom Viridiplantae; phylum Streptophyta; class Magnoliopsida; order Myrtales; family Myrtaceae; genus Angophora; species Angophora floribunda. Next base: position 20,262,220 of record CM024712.1, read on the forward strand.
ATTGGGGCACAAGCACTTGGGTCCTTGCCAGTCTTGATGGACTGGGGCGTTAATGCTAGGGTATCGAGTGCTGGGTTTAAAAATTAATTGGGACTAAATTGGTAAAAGTGTAATAGGTTTATGAATTTTTTGAACAATTTTGCCATTATTGTCATTCCTTTTGTTTTCTTTTGCTCCACCCCTTCTTTCCCAAACGTAGTATAAAACTAGAAAAAGTATGCAGTAAACAATTATGTTCCCTCAAGTAAGGGGGAAGCGCTCCGAACCTATTTTTTTTTTTTAATCTTGATGGTTTCATCCCATCGGCTTTGTTTATTTTTATTCTGAGATCCATACTTCTCTTTATTGGATAATGCCAATATGTTGAGACTGATTTTTTTGGGTCAATGTTATGAAGATGATTAGAAGTTGTTGTTCACTCAATTCCTAGAGTCTCATCCAAACTGATCATTCAGCTCGGCTTTTGTGAATGATTTTTCATCCAAACCGATCATGCTTCGCATTAGGGTATTTGATGGCATGGAGTTCAGGATTTTTGTGTTTAGGTTAACTATGAGTGTTAAAATCAATGTCAAGTCTAGCAAGTTTTGGTTTCCTTTCATTATTTAAAAGTAATTGAATTATGGTTAATTATCAAATTAATCTTCCAATCGCAGGCTACAAGGGAAAAAGATGGAAAATGAAGATGCTGACGGTCTGTTGTTGGCGATACAAGTAACGAACCATTGTCCATCGCCCATTTTTCTTAGTAACCCAATATACTTATTGCATTGGTTTTTAATTTCTTACCAATATGTCATAGAAAGTTAATCATGCCTATCGTTGCCGGTTGCCAATCATTCGGGAAAGGGAGCTTATGGTCCAAAAGGCACCGTCATTTGTAAAGAACAAAGGTGCCGTTACCTTTGTATGGTTCCGAAAAAATAGCTTTTAACTTGTCAATTTAGCATTAGGAGAGGATGAAAAATAATTGCATCGGAAGCTCTATAGAGTATCCGTTGCCTTCTTTTCAATTATACCCTCAAACCAGCTTAAAAAAATCATGATAGTCATAGAATTGCATGATGATTACACAGGAGGTGATGTAATGTAATGTAACACAAAGCAGTGTCCCTTTCTACTTTTTTTTGAATAATTCGAATGACAGGTTCATGTGAGTCCCTCCAATTTGACACGAACACATTCGACAAAGGAAGTTAAACAACACTGGCCTTGCTAGCCAGCTAAAAACCTTCTTGTTCCCTATCCAACCTCAAAGTCTAATGAATCATGAAAACCTTCACTTTTGATATTGCAAAAGATAAAAATTAAACAACCGAATAATGAAAGGAACCATGATATATTCTTAGTTTTTGCTAGCAATCATAGTATGGTCATCACAGGTTCGTGCTGGTGACATGCTAGTGTCCTTCACCAGAGGGGCTCGGGCCCGAATCCTTAATCCCTCCGTTCATCTCAGAGTTGGTGAACTTGTGTCCTTCACCAGGGGGGCTAGGGCCCGAATCCTCAATCCCTCCATTGGTCTCGGAATTGGTGAACTTGTGTCCTACACCGGGGGGGCTCGGGCCCGAGTCCTTAATCCCTCCATTCCCCTCTGAGTTGGTGAACTTGTTTCCCTCACCTGGACTAGGTCCAGCTTGCTTGATGGCCCCAAGCGACAAACCGTCAAAGAACCCTCCGTAGGCAACTCCCACTTGACCTTTCGTCTCCATCACATTGAAGGGTCGACCTTCATTCGCGACGAAAATGGCGCTGAGCATCGCCAAGACCAAGAAAACGTGGAGAGCCCTTGTTGCGCTCCTCATGTTGATGAAATTACCGAGAGAGACAATGAACAGCAATTTTTTTTTGATTTGTTTAGAGGGAGCTTGTGATGCGGAGTCTATGGCCGAGCGGGCGCTCAATATATAGTGCGAGCGACGAAGAGTCTTTTTTGACTGGCTCATCTTGATGGTCCCGGTTTCCTCGTTATTCTTCTCTTTTTCTTCGGAAGATGATTTCCATGTTCAAAGGCAACGTGAGCATTGGCATTTCTGCATGCAGCCACCTCGAGGAACCAACGAGGGAGCTTCCGATAGAGCGCACATGCAAGACGGGGAAGAAGGAAGAATGTAGCACACGACTGATTGACCGTTTACTCAAATGTGTATGCACTCATCTTAAGGGCTAGATACATTTCATATTACTCTATTTCACATAAGTAGATGTTGAGAGAGACCAAGTTTTCAGCAGGCGAGCGCATATAGTCTATAAGCAGCCATGGAAAAGAATGGTTGTACACCAAACCAAAGACCGAAGAACATGAGGACCACGTTTGTTTTCTTGAGATGATGTTGCGGTGTTATCACAATCATGTCACATGACGATATATTCAACTGAGGCTTCACAATGAGCGGAATTTGAAAAATTTAGGTACTTGATTGAACCAAAAAAAGTTAAGGTACTGAATTGTAGAAAAAGGCAAAAATTTAGGTAGTCATGATCATTGCCCAAGAAGAAAATTCTAAGGGCGTGTTTGATAACTGTTATATTTCTCTTTTTTCAATTCTTCTATTCTTGGGAATAAGTTTGGAATAGAAATATGTTTAGTAACGCAATTTCATTTTTCTATTTTTGGAACTAATTTTTAGTCAAGAAATAGTTTTGGAACATAAATGATAAGTAATTTTTTTTTTGATTTTTCTATTTCTGGAACAAAAATGAGAAATAAAAACTCTTCTTATTGCTCGCCCTTATTACTAGATGGCCGTCCACTTGTCGTCGCTCGTAGTTTGCCCACTTGCTTCTGCCTGTTAAACCTAGTTGCCCACTGGTCGCTCGAGAGAACAGAAATATTACATATTTTACAAATCACATATGTTTGGTAAGAAACTTGTCTAGGGAATAGAAACAGAAAAATCCAATTTTGTGTCATTATTAAATGTGTATTTTTGTTCAAAAATTCAACCAGAGAATATAAGTAAAAAAATCTATTTTTGACAAGAAAATATTTTCTGGAACAAAATGGTTATTATTTGTGCCCTAAGACTTCAACTCAATATTGGAATACTTTGAGACATCTTTTTTATTTGCCTTTAAGTTTATGCAGAACTTCATTTCTATTTCTCATAAATGTGTGTATTTATTGATGTCATCTTTCATTCTTATTTAGAATTTAGAGCTCCTTAGCACAAAGGCATTGCCCTTATCCATTTTCTCCTTAATTTTAATTTTTTTTTCCATTTTCCTCGTTTATAGAACATAACACAATATAATTTTCTCTTCTATTCATATTCATTTTCTCTTATTGTCACTCTTTTATTTTGTTTTCCTCTATGCCTTTTTTCCCAAACTTAGTATGTAATAAGAGAAAGTATGCAATAAACAATTATGTTTCTTCAAGGAAGAGGGAGCGCTCCAAGCCTATATTTAATCTAAATGATTTTATCCCAATGTCTTTGCTTATTTTTATTCTTACATTCATCCTATTGAGTTTGGATAAAGCCAACATGTTAAGACTAGTTTTTTGGTCAATGTCTTGAAGACGATTGCTAGATGTTGCTCACTTAATTCCTTGAGTCTCATCCAAAATTATCATTCAAGTCAACTTATTTAAATGATTTTTCGTCCAAACCGATCACACTTCAGATTAGGGTATTAGATAGCATGGAGCTTGAGATTTTTGTGTTTTGATTAACTATGAGTTTCCGAGTCAATGTCAATGTCAAGTCAAGTCAAGTTTGGATTCCTCCCATTATTTAAACTACTTGAATTATGGTTAATTATCAAAGTCATCTTCCAATTGTACGCTACAAGGAAAAAAAATGGAAAATGAGATAGTGGCGGTCCGTTGTTGGCGATACAAGTGATGAACCATCGTCCACCGCCCATTTTTCTTTGTAACCCCATATACTTGTTGCATCGGTTTTTAGTTTTGTACCCTTGGTGAAATTTACTTAAAGCCAATATGTCGTAAAAAGTTAATCACCCTGCCTATTGTTGCTGATTGCCAATCATTCGGGAAAGAGAGTTTGTGGTACAAAACGCGCCGTCATTTTTAGAGAATAAAGGTGCCGTTACCTTAGCATGGTTCCGAAATGATAGCTTTTCACTTGTCAAGTAAACATTATATGAGGGTGAAAAATTGATGATAGTCAAAGAACTACATGATGATCGCACATTAAGTAATGTAATGTAATGTGATGTAGTACATAACCACGTGCCTTTCTACTCTCAATCTTTGTGAATGAATGATTGAATGACGCGAGTCAGTCCAATTTGACACGAAGACAGTCAATAAAACAAGTTTGACAACACTGGCCTTGCTAACAGCAAAAACCTTCTTATTCCATATCCAAGCTCAATCCCCATGAATGACAACAACCTTAGCTTTTGATAATGCAAAAGATAAAAATTTTTAAAAAATCAAATAATGTAAGGAATCATAAAATATTCTTAGATTATGCTAACAATCAAAGTTTGATCATCACTATTTCGTGTTGGTGACGTGCTTGTGTCCTTGACCAGGGCTCGGCCCAGAGTCCTTAATCCCTCCGAGCGTCTCCGAGCTGGTGAACTTGTGTCCCTGACTAGGGCTCGGGCCCGAGTCTTTAATCCCTCCGAGAGTCTCCGAGTTGGTGAACTTGTGTCCTTGACCTGGGCTTGGGCCCGAGTCTCTAATCCCCCCGAGTGTCTCCGAGTTGGTGAACTTGTGTCCTTGACCTGGGCTCGGGCCCGAGTCTTTAATCCCTCCGAGTGTCTCCGAGTTGGTGAACTTGTGTCCCTCACCTGGGCTTGGCCCAGCTTGCTTGATGGCCCCAAGTGACAGCCCGTCGAAGAACCCTCCACAGGCAACTCCCACCGGAGCTTTTGTCTCCATCACATTGAGGGGTCGAGCTTCGTTCGCAACAAAAATGGCATTGAGCATCGCCAGGACCAGGAAAACGGGGAGAGCCCTTGTTGCGCTCCTCATGTTCGATGAGATTACTGACAGAGACAATAAAGAGCAAATCTTTTAATTTGTTTGAAGGGAGGATGTGATGCGGAGTCTATGGCCAGACGGGTGCTCAATATATAGTGCAAGCAACGAAGAGTCTTTTGTGACCGGCGCTTCTTGATGGTGCCAGTTTCCTGGTTCTTCTTCTCTCTTTCTTCGTTAGATGATTAGTCTTTTCCCTGTTCAAAGGCAACGTGAGTATTGGCATTTCTGCATGCAGCTGGCTCGAGGAAGCAACGAGGGAGCTTCCATTGTGGCCGAGAGAGCGCACATGCTAGCCGGGGAAGAAGGAAGAATGTGGCGCACGTCTGATTGACCGTTTACTCAAACATGTTTGCACACATCTGAAAGGCTACATACATCTTATATTTCACGCGAGTAGATATAGAGAGTGACCAAGTTTGAAGGTTTAGAAGATGAGAAATAGAAGTTGGACTGTAATATCCGTGTCTAGTTTTTCAGCGGGCGAGCGTATATAGTCTATAAGCAGCCATGGAAAAGAATGGTTCTACCCCCAACCGAAGACCAAAGACCATGAGGATGACGTTGTTTTCTTGAGATGATGTTGCAGAAGAGACGTATTGAACGGCTCAAGCATTGGAAGCCGGCACTCTCTCTCTCCTCCGTCATGGAGATGGCACAAATTTTGTTAAGTAAGCGGCTTATGTGATGATTTGTATTTAAACTTTGCTGAGTAAATGAGCCACATTATCACAATCATGTCACGTGACAATATATTCAACTAAAGTTTCACACCAAGTGGAATTTGAAAAAATTAGGTACTTGATTGAAAAAAGAAGAAGTTAAGGTACTAAATCATAGAAATGACACGAATTTAAGTACTCATGATATCATTGCCCAGGAAGAGAACTCTAAGACTTCAACTCAATATTGGAATACTGCTTTGAGATGTGTTTTTTTATTTTTGCCAATAAGTTTATCTAGAACTTCATTTCTATTTCCTACACACATATATGTATGTATGTATATAATTATTGATCACATTTTCCATTCTTGTTTAAAATTTATAGCTCCTTAGCACAGAGGCATCGCCCTTATCAATTTTCTCCTTATTTTTAATTTTTTTTCCATTTTCCTTGTTAATAGAACATAACACAATATAATTTTCTCTCCTCTTCATATTCATTTTCTCTACTCTTTTTATTTTCTTTTCCTCTACCCCTTTTTCCCGAACATAGTATAAAATAAGAGAAAGTATGCAGTAAACAATTATGTTCCTTCAAGGAATGAGGGAGCGCTCCAAACCTATGTTTAATCTAAATATTATACCAATGGTTCCATTTATTTTTATTCTTAAATTCACACTTCAATGTTTGGATGATGATAATGTATTGAGACTGGTTTTTTGGTTGATGTCATGAAGACGATTAGAAGATATTGTTCACTCAATTCCTCGAGTCTTGTCCAAAATTATCATTCAAGTCACCTTATGTAGATGACTTTTTGTCTAAACCGATCACGTTCCTAATTAGGGTATTTAATAGCATGAAGCTCGAGATTTTCGTGTTTTGATTAACTACGAGTTTTGGAGTCGATGTGGATGTCAATGTCAAGTCAGTTTTGAATTCCTCTCATCATTTAAAGTACTTGAATTATGGCTAATTATCAAAGTAATCTTCCAATCGTCGGCTCCAAGGGAAAAAAAATGGAAAATGAGACGGTGATGGTCTGTTGTCGGAAATACAAGTGAGGAACCATCGTCCACCGCCCATTTTTCTTAGTAACCCGATATACTTGTGGCAGCGATTTGTAGTTTTCTACCCTTGCTAAAAGTTAACAAAGCCAATATGTTGAAGAAAGTTAATCACGCTACCCATTATTGCCGGTTGCCAATCATTCCGGAAAGGGAGTTTGTGGTCCAAAAGGTGCCGTTATTTTCAGAGAACAAAGATGTCGTTACCTTAGCATGGTTCCGAAAAGATAGCTTCTGACTTGTCAATTAAACATTATGAGAGGGTGAAAAGTCCATAACAGTCATAGAACCACATAATGATCACACAGGATGTCGTGTAATGTAATACGTAACAATGTCTTTTTCTACTTTTAATCTTTGTGGATAATTCGAATGACAAGTTCATGTGAGTCTGTCTTATTTGACATGGACACATTCAATAAGTTAAAACAACATTGGCCTTGCCATCGAGCTAAAAACCTTCTTAATCCATAGCCAACCTCTAAACCCAATGAATGATGTCCACCTTAACTTTTGATATTGCAAAAAAAATAAAAATCAAACAACCAAATAATGAAAAGAACCATAAATTATTCTTAGTTTCTACAAACAATAAAATTTCGGTCATCACTAATTCGTGCCAGTGACGTGCCCGTGTCCTTCACCAGGGGGGCTTGGGCTTGAGTCGATGAACTTATGTCCTTGACCTGGGCTCGGGCCCGAGTCCTTAATCCCTCCAAGTGTCTTTGAGTCGGTGAACTTATGTCCTTGACCTGGGCTTGGGCCCGAGTCCTTAATCCCTCCAAGCGTCTTTGAGTCGGTGAACTTATGTCCTTGACCTGGGCTCGGGCCCGAGTCCTTAATCCCTCCAAGCGTCTTTGAGTTAGTGAACTTATGTCCCTCACCTGGGCTAGGGCCTGAGTCCTTAATCCCTCCGAGTGTCTCCGAGTTGGTGAACTTGTGTCCCTCACCTGGGCTCGGCCCAGCTTGCTTGATGGCCCCAAGTGACAACCCGTCGAAGAACCCTCCACAGGCAACTCCCGCTGGAGCTTTCGTCTCCATCACATTGAAGGGTCGAGCTTCGCTCGCAACGAAAATGGCGCTGATCATTGCCAGTACCAAGAAAACATGGAGAGCCCTTGTTGTGCTCCTCATGTTCGATGAAATTACTGACAGAGACAATAAAGAGCAAATCTTTTAATTTGTTTGAAGGGAGCTTGTGATGCAGAGTCTATGGCCAAGCGAGTGCTCAATATATAGTGCAAGCAACGAAGAGCCTTTTTTGACTGGCACTTCTTGATGGTCCCAGTTTCCTCGTTCTTCTCCTCTCTTTCTTCGTAAGAAGATTAGTCTTTCCCCCGTTCAAAGGTAACGTTTTACTCTATTTCACGCAAGTAGATATAGAGAGAGTGACCAAGTTTGAAGGTTTAGAAGATGAGAGACAGAAGTTGGACTGTAATTTCCGTGTCTAGTTTTTCAGCGGGCGAGCGTATATAGTCTATAAGCAGCCATGGAAAGAATGGTTTTAGCCCAAACCGAAGACCGAAGACCAAAGACCATGAGGATGACGTTGAAGCAGAGACGTACTGAACGGCTCAAGCGTTCGAAGCCGGCAGTCTCTCTCCTCCCGTCATGGAGGTGGCACAAATTTTGTTAAGTAAGCGACTCGTGTAATGATATATACTTAAACTTTGCTGAGTAAGTGAGCCACGTTATCACAATTACGTCACATGATAATTTATTCAATTGAAGTTTCACACCGAGCAAAATTTGAAAATTTTAGGAACTTGATTAAAAAAAAAAGTTATGGTACTAAATTGTAGAAAGGACACAAATTTAGTTACTCATGATATCATTGCCCAGGAAGAAAACTCTAAGCCTAACTCAATATTGGAATACTACTTTGAGATGTCTTTTTTATTTTTGCCTATAAGTTTATCTAGAACTTCATTTCTATTTCCTACACACGCATCTATATATATGTCGATGACATCTTTCATTTTAGAATTTATAGCTCTTTAGCATAAAGGCATTGCCCTTATTTTTTTTTTTCCATTTTCCTTGTTCATGGAACATAACACAATGTCATTTTCTCTTATTGTCACTCCTTTTATTTTCTTTTCCTCTACAGCTTTTTCCCCGAACATAGTATAAAATAAGAGAAAGTTTGCAGTAAGCAATTATGTTCCTTTAAGGAAGGGGGAGCGCCCTAAACCTATTTAAAATTTAGATGATTTTATCCCAACGGCTCTATTTATTTTCATTCTTAGATTCATACTCGTGTTTGGATAATGCCAATATGTTGAAACTGGTTTTTTGGTTGATGTCAATAAGACAATTAGAAGATATCGTTCACTCAATTTCTTAAGTCTCATCCAAAATGATCATTTGGGTCAATTTATGTAGACGATTTTTGTCAAAATTGATCACACTACGAATTAAGGTATTCAATAGCATGGAGCTCGAGATTTTTGTGTTTGGGTTAACTATCGGAGTTGATGTCAATGTCAAGTCAAGTCAGTTTTTGATTCCTCTCATTATTTAAAGTACTTGAATAGTGGTTTATTATCAAAGTAATTTTTTGATCACAGGCTACAAGGAAAAAAGAAGGAAAATGAGATGGTAACGGTTCGTTGTTGACATGCAAGTAACGAGCCATCCTTGATCGCCCTTTTTTTTAGTAACCCAATATACTTGTTGCATTTTTTTTTTACTTTTCTACCCTTGCTGAAAGTAAATTAAGGCCAATATGTCGTAGAAAGTTAATCACAATGCCTACTGTTGCCGGTTGCCAATCATTTGGGAAAGGGAGTTCGTGATCCAAAAGGCACCGTTATTTGTAGAGAATGAAGGTGTTGTTACCATAGCATGGTTCGAAAAGATAGTTTATAACTTGTCAAATACTAGTCAGTTTAAAATTAGAAGAGGGTGAAAAATAATTCCCCTTCTTTTCAATTATACCCTCAAACCAGCTTAAAAAAATCACGATAGTCATAGAATTACAAGATGATCACACGGGATGTAATGTAATGTAATACATAACAATGTCCTTTTCTACTTTCAATCTTTGTGAATGATTCAAATGACAAGTTCGAGTTTGTCCAATTTGACATGAACACATTCAATAAAATAAGTTGAACAAAACTAGTCTTGCTACCCAGCTAAAAACCTTCTTAATCCATAGCCAACCTCAAACCCCAATAAATGATACCAACCTTAACTTTTGATATTGCCAAAATAAATAAATAAATAAATAAATTAAATAACCAAATAATGAAAGGAACCATAAATTATTCTTAGTTTCTGTTAGCGATAAAATTTCAATCATCACTGGTTCGTGCCAATGACGTGCTAGCATCCTTCACCTGGGGGGCTTGGGTTGGGCACGAGTCTTTAATCCCTCTAAGCATCTCTGAGTTAGTGAATCTATATCCCTCGCCTTGGCTTGGGCTCAAGTCCTTAATCCCTCTTGGTGTCTTCGAGCTGGTGAACTTGTGTCCCTCACCCAGGCTTGGCCCAGCTTGCTTGATGGCCCCAAGCGACAACCCATCGAAGAACCCTCTGCAGGCAACTAGAGTCTTTTTTGACTGGCTCATCTTGATGGTCCTGGTTAACTCCTTCTCTTTTCTCCGGAAGACACCTAGTCTTTCATCGTTCAAACGAAACGTGAGTATTGGCATTTCTGCCTGCAGCCAGCTCGCAGAAGCAACGAGGGAGCTTCTGTTGTGGCCGAAGGAGCGACATGCAAGCCGGGGAAGAAGGAAGAATGCAGCACACAGCTGATTGACCGTTTACTCAAACATGTTTGCACTCATCTGAAAGGCTAGATACATCTTATATTACTCTATTTCACACAAGTAGATATAGAGAGTGACCAAGTTTGAAGGTTTAGAAGATGGGGGACAGAAGTTGGACTGTAATTTCTTGTCTAGTTTTTCAGCGGGCGAGCGTATACCCCAAACCGAAGACCAAAGACCATGAGGATGACGTTGTTTTCCTGTCATGATTTTCCGGCAGAGAGACGTGACGACTCAAGCGTTCGAAGCTGGTACTCACTCTCTCTCTCTCCCTCTCCTCCCGTTACCTCACATGCGAATGAAGATGGCACATCCTCATGTAACAATTTACACTTAAACTTTGCCGATCAAGCGAGCCACTACCACAATTTCGTGACATGACAATATATTACACTGAGGTTTCATTGTTGGCCACTAAAGCTTACCCGGGACCTCCATATCTAGAAACAAGAACACGTACCATCGAGTAGAAAGATTTACGTGGCAGATTTGGAATTTATCATTCTTGATGCGGAATAGTAACAATCTGAAACTCAAGCACTTCTCCTCTATTGCCTTATGTATCATTGACTCAGTAAGACTGTTCCCGGTGATCCAAAGTTTAAGTGCTTCTCCTCTATTGCTCTTTGTATCGCCGGCTCAATGAGATTGTCCCTCACCCTTAGCGTGCAGTAGCCACTTTTTATGTGATGATTTCTATGTGTGTTAGGGTAGAGGAGAGATCTGAGTATTATTTCTAGAGTTTTCAGCTAGGTCCTCTCATTCCGGCGGGGCTCAACCCGGCCCACACTAACCAGCCTCATATTAGACTAATTAAGAAACGTTATATCTTACTTTATTTGACCAATATTGTAAAACGGTAAATTATAATATTAATTAATATTAGCCCACATAGAAAAACTCTTATATTCACACCGAGTGGGATTTGAAATATTTAGGTACTTGATTGAACAAATAAAAGTTAAGGTAGTAAATTGTAGAAAAGACAAAAATTAGGTACTCATGGATCATTGCCCAGGTAGAACACTCTTAAGACTTTAACTCAATATTGATATACTACTTTGAGATGTCCTTTTCTTTTTGGTCAATTCTACTATACTCCTACTTAAATTATCATTTTCAGACTTTTGCCCTATCTTTGTATAAGGTGTAAGAGTCGAAATCCGTACTTAAAATTAATTCGTCGCCACCCCTACCCCTCTTGAAAATGTGGGGATTCGAATACTCTAATTCCTCCTTCCGAGTGGTTGCCAATGATTGATGTGTCTGTTTTATTTGCTTAGAGTTTATCTAGAACATCATTTTTATATATATAGATCAAAATTTTCATTCTTGTTTAGAATTTATAGCTCTTTAGCATAGAGGCATTACCCTTATCAATTTTCTCCTTATATTTAATTTTTTTTCATTTTCATTGTTCATAGAACATTACACAATATAATTTTCTCTCCTCTTTATTCATTTTCTCTTATTGTCATTCCTTTTATTTTCTTTTCCTCTACCCCTTTTTCCCAAACATAGTATATAATAAGAGAAAGTATGCAGTAAATAATTATATTCCTTCAAGGAAGGAGGGAGCGCTCTAAACCTATGTTTAATCTAAATGATTTTATCTAAATGAAGACGATAGAAGATATTGGTCACTCAATTTCTTGAGTCTCGTCCAAAATTATCATTCGGGTCAACTTATGTAGATAATTTTTTGTCCAAATTGGTCACATTCCTGATTAGGATATTAGATAGCATGGAGTTCAAGATTCTTGTGTTTTGATTAAGTACGAGTTTCGGAGTCAATGTCAATGTCAAGTCAAGTCAATTTTGGATTCCTCTCATAATTTAAAGTGCTTGAATTATGGTTAATTATCAAAGTCATCTTCCAATTGTAGGCTACAAGGAAAAAAAACGGAAATTGAGATGGTGACGGTCCGTTGTCGGCAATTCAAGTGACGAACCATCGTCTACCGCCCATTTTTCTTAGTAACCCGATATACTTGTTGCATCGGTTTTTAGTTTTGTACCCCTGCTGAAACTTAATTAAAGCCGAAATGTCGTAGAAAGTTAATCGCACTGCCTATTGTTGCTGATTGCCAATCATTCGGGAAAGGGAGTTTGTGGTCCAAAAGGCGCCGTCATTTTTAGATAATAAAGGTGCCGTTACCTTAGCATGGTTCCGAACTGATAGCTTTTCACTTGTCAATTAAACATTATAAGAGGGTGAACAATTCATGACAGTCAAAGAACTACATGATGATCGCACATTAAGTAATGTAATGTAATGTACTACATAACAATGTGCCTTTCTACTCTAAATCTTTGTGAATGAATGATAGAATGACGTGAGTCGATCCAATTTGACACGAACACATTCAATAAAACAAGTTAAACAACACTGGCCTTGCTACGAGCAAAAATCTTTTTTATTCCATATCCAAGTTCAAACCCCATAAATGCCGACAACCTTAACTTTTGATATTGGAAAAAGTTAATTTTTCTTAAAAAAATCAAATAATGTAAGGAATTATAAAATATTCTTAGATTTTGCTAGTAATTAAAGTTTGCTCATCATTGGTTCGTGTTGGTGACGTGCTTATGTCCTTGACCAGGGCTCGGCCCAGAGTCCTTAATCCCTCCGAGCGTCTCCAAGTTGGTGAACTTGTGTCCCTGACCAGGGCTTGGACCCGAGTCTTTAATCCCTCCGAGCGTCTTTGAGTTGGTGAACTTGTGTCCCTGACCAGGGCTCGGGCCCGAGTCTTTAATCCCTCCGAGCGTCTTCGAGTTGGTGAACTTGTGTCCCTGACCAGGGCTCGGGCCCGAGTCTTTAATCCCTCCGAGCGTCTTCGAGTTGGTGAACTTGTGTCCCTGACCAGGGCTCGGGCCTGAGCCTTTAATCCCTCCGAGCGTCTTCGAGTTGCTGAACTTGTGTCCCTCACCTGGGCTCGGCCCAGCTTGCTTGATGGCCCCAAGCGACAGCCCGTCGAAGAACCCTCCGCAGGCAACTCCCACCGGAGCTTTTGTCTCCATCACATTGAGGGATCGAGCTTCGTTCGCAACAAAAATGGCATTGAGCATCGCCAGGACCAGGAAAACGTGGAGAGCCCTTGTTGCGCTCCTCATGTTCGATGAAATTACTGACAGAGACAATAAAGAGCAATCTTTTAATTTGTTTGAAGGGAGCTTGTGATGCGGAGTCTATGGCCAAGCAGGTGCTCAATATATAGTGCAAGCAACGAAGAGTGTTTTTTGACCGGCGCTTCTTGATGGTCCCAGTTTCCTGGTTCTTCTTCTCTCTTTCTTCGTAAGAAGATTAGTCTTTCCCCTGTTCAAAGGCAACGTGAGTATTGGCATTTCTGCATGCAGCCGGCTTGCGGAAGGAACGAGAAGGCTTCTGGTGTGGCCGAAAGAGCGCACATGCAAGCCGGGGAAGAAGGAAGAATGTGGCACACGTCTGATTGACCGTTTACTCAAACATGTTTGCACACATCTGAAAGGCTATATACATCTTATATTTCACGCGAGAAGATATAGAGAGTGACCAAGTTTGAAGGTTTAGAAGATGAGAAATAGAAGTTGGACTGTAATATCCGTGTCTAGTTTTTCAGCGGGCGAGCGTATATAGTCTATAAGCAGCCATGGAAAAGAATGGTTCTACCCCCAACCGAAGACCAGAGACCATGAGGATGACGTTGTTTTGTTGAGATGATGTTGCAGCAGAGACGTATTGAACGGCTCAAGCATTGGAAGCCGGCACTCTCTCTCTCCTCCGTCATGGAGATGGCACAAATTTTGTCAAGTAAGCGGCTCAGGTGATGATTTGTATTTAAACTTTGCTGAGTAAATGAACCACATTATCACAATCGCGTCACGTGACAATATATTCAACTAAAGTTTCACACCAAGTGGAATTTGAAAATTTTAGGTACTTGATTGAAAAAAGAAGAAGTTAAGGTACTAAATTATAGAAATGATACGAATTTAAGTACTCATGATATCATTGCCCAGGAAGAGAACTCTAAGACTTCAACTCAATATTGGAATACTGCTTTGAGATGTGTTTTTTTATTTTTGCCAATAAGTTTATCTAGAACTTCATTTCTATTTCCTACACACATATATGTACGTATATAATTATTGACCACATTTTCCATTCTTGTTTAAAATTTATAGGTCCTTAGCACAGAGGCATAGCCCTTATCAATTTTCTCCTTATTTTTAATTTTTTTTCCATTTTCCTTGTTAATAGAACATAACACAATATAATTTTCTCTCCTCTTCATATTCGTTTTCTCTTTTTGTCAATCCTTTTATTTTCTTTTCCTCTACCCCCTTTTTCCCGAACATAGTATAAAATCAAAGAAAGTATGCGGTAAACAATAATGTTCCTTCAAGGAAGGAGGGAGCGCTCCGAACCTATGTTTAATCTAAACATTATCCCAATGGTTCCATTTATTTTTATTCTTAGATTCATACTTTCATGTTTGGATAATGATAATATATCGAGACTGGTTTTTTGGACGATTTCATGAAGATGATTAGAAGATATTGTTCACTCAATTACTTGAATTTCGTCCAAAATTATCGTTCAAGTCACCTCATGTAGATGATTTTTCTTCTAAAATGATCATGTTCTGAATTAGGGTATTCGATAGCATGAATCTCGAGATTTTCATGTTTTGATTAACTACGAGTTTTGGAGTCAATGTCGATGTCGATGTCGATGTTGATGTCAGGTCAAGTCAATTTTGAATTCCTCTCATTATTTAAAGTACTTGAATTATGGTTAATTATCAAAGTAATTAATAAGGAAAGAAAATGGAAAATGAGATGGTGATGGTCTGTTGTCGGAGATACCAGTGAAGATACATCGTCCACCGCCCATTTTTCTCGGTAACCCGATATACTTGTGGCAGCGATTTTTAGTTTTTACCCTTGCTAAAAGTTAATTAAAGCCAATATGTTGTAGAAAGTTAATCACGCTACCTATTTTTGCCGGTTGCCAATCATTCCGGAAAGGGAGTTTGTGGTCCAAAGGTGCCGTTATTTTCAGAGAACAAACTTGCCGTCACCTTAGTATGATTCCGAAAAGATAGCTGCTCCCTTGTCAATTAAACTTTATAAGAGGGTAAAAAATCCATAATAGTCATAGAAGCCCATAATGATTACACAAAATGTATTGTAATGTAATACATAACAATGTCCCTTTCCACTTATAATCTTTGTGGATAATTCGGAAGACAAGTTCATGTGAGTCCGTCTTATTTGACATGAACACATTCAATAGGTTAAACAACACCGGCCTTGTTAGCGAGCTAAATACCTTCTTAATCCATAGCCAACCTCAGCCAACCTCTAACCCCAATGAATGATGCCCACCTTAACTTTTGATATTGCAAAAAAAATAAAAATTAAACAACAAAATAATGAAAAGAATCATAAATTATTCTTAGTTTCTACAAATAATGAAATTTCGGTCATCACTGATTCGTGCTAATGACATGCCCATGTCCTTCACCGGGGAGGGCTTGGGCCCGAGTCGGTGAACTTATGTCCTTCACCTGGGCTCGGGCCCGAGTCCTTAATCCCTCCAAGCGTCTTTGAGTCGGTGAACTTATGTCCCTCCCCTGGGCTCGGGCCGGAGTCCTTAATCCCTCCGAGCGTCTTTGAGTCGGTAAACTTATGTCCCTCGCCTGGGCTCGGGCCTGAGTCCTTAATCCCTCCGAGCGTCTTTGAGTCGGTGAACTTATGTCCCTCGCCTGGGCTCGGGCCCGAGTCCTTAATCCCTCCGAGTGTCTTTGAGTCGGTGAACTTATGTCCCTCGCCTGGGCTCGGGCCTGAGTCCTTAATCCCTCCGAGCGTCTTTGAGTCGGTGAACTTATGTCCCTCGCCTGGGCTCGGGCCTGAGTCCTTAATCCCTCCGAGCGTCTCCGAGTTGGTGAACTTGTGTCCCTCCCCCGGGCTCGGCCCAGCTTGCTTGATGGCCCCAAGTGACAGCCTGTCGAAGAACCCTCCACAGGCAACTCCCGCCGGAGCTTTTGTCTCCATCACATTGAAGGGTCGAGCTTCGCTCGCAACGAAAATGGCGCTGATCATCGCCAGTACCAAGAAAACGTGGAGAGCCCTTGTTGTGCTCCTCATGTTCGATGAAATTACTGACAGAAACAATAAAGAGAAAATCTTTTAATTTGTTTGAAGGGAGCTTGTGATGCGGAGTCTATGGCCAATCGGGTGCTCAATATATAGTGGGAGCAATGAAGAGTCTTTTTTGACCGGCGCTTCTTGATGGTCCCAGTTTCCTCGTTTTTCTTCTCTCTTTCTTCGTAAGAAGATTACTCTTTCCCCTGTTCAAAGGTAACGTGAGTATCGGCATTTCTCCATGCAGCCAGCTCCAGGAAGCAACGAGGGAGCTTCCGTTGTGGCCGAGAGAGCACATGCAAGGCGGGGGAAAGAAGGAAGAATGTAGCTCACGGCTGATTGACCGTTTACTCAAATATGTTTGCACTCATCTGAGAGGCTAGATACATCTTATATTACTCTATTCCACACAAGTAGAGAGAGAGAGAGAGAGAGGGAGAGGCCAAGTTTGAAGGTCTAGAAGAAGAGAGACAGAAGTTGGACTGCAATTTCTATGGCTAGTTTTTCAGCGGGCCAGCGTCTATAGTCTAAGCAGCCATGGAGAAGCATGGCTTTACGCCAAATCGAAGACCAAAGACCGTGAGGACGACGGTGTACTTCGAAGACTTTTTGGTCGACCGGTTGAATTTTCACAAGCAGACAAAAAAGGAATTGTTGGGGAAATCTCCCATGTGTCTTCGTCGTCTGCCACGTAACGTCCATCCCGAAAGACTATTGACTTGAGTTCGAATAAACACACTAATACAATCCTGAAATATCGACTCACGGAGCGAAAGTCGGAGAAACTCCACAATCAACGAAGTTTAGTGATCGGGTGTTAAATGTCACGACGATCATTATTAGCAAAATAAAAAATCAAATCTTTAGAAATGGGTCAACAATATAATTATAGTATATTTCTTAACACTCCTCGTCGTGCATAAAACAATCACTCACATGCGCGAAGACTAGATGACAGTGGAAATAGAAAACAGGCAAAATAGCTTTAATATTAGACAACAAAATCCACAGGGGTGCTAGAATTAGAACTTTTATTGTATTAGAAAAATTTGTTTTCTTCAATAAGTTATAAGAAAATTTGTCAATAATGTATTTATGACATATTCTTTCACAGATGAAAGTTGATACAAGATTCCTTCTTCAGAGGAGTTTGGTAACCCGTGGGAATGATTTCAATCTCTATTTTTCTATAAAAAAAACCATAATTTCCCTCTATTATTAATCATTAAGAAATGAATGAAATTGTTATTAATAAGTGGTAAACAAAAAGCTACTTAAGTTGATAAAACAATTAAAAGGGCAATTCATTAGATTTCTCACTTCTTCTAAAACTGAATCTTTCTTCATTTCACAAAACCCAAAATAAACCAAAGTTCCAAACTGATTTCCTTTTTCATGCTTACTTTTTCATTATCCTTCATCACACACGACACTTTTCTTGTATAAGAAAATCTAACCACTAAACCATGAACCTGCCCAACGCTGCCCAAACGAGAGCTCCATCATGAGACGAGGTTGGGCTTTTCATAACGGCGATTCGCCAGTCGTGAAAAGCGTTTTCTAGCAAACGGCGGTGTCCGTTTGTCCCTGAAAAGTAATCCTTATCGATCCCATTATTCAGAACATTTACTTTTGTTAGCTGTACATCGAGGAGGTCCGCTGGAAAAACATGAGCGCCTAATCAACGCGATCTGTTTCTGCGATAGGGGAGAGATAAAATCAATGTAATTAATTTGTGTATTATGGAGGAAATCATCCTTGATTACGGGAATAATTCAGACGGATTCGATTTTAATGTCGAGCCTAACTGCACAAATTTCAGTGTAGAGCCCCTCTTTGTTAGGGTCAGATCCTGTGGAACACGCTCGAATACATGCATGGCATCTCATTCAATGTGACACACATAATAGCAATGTTCAGAATTGAATATGGAACTAAAAATCATTGCAGAATAGAACATTCAAATTCAAAGAACCTCGTAGTATAGTCACAAGCTTCTTTCTGACAAGTAAGTCGCGATATATATGTTGATTTGATCCTTCCACTAGTTTCGTTTTCTCAACTAAGCCCAACCAGCAGGGGGACAGGAGTTTCTTTGGCTGTCATTTTGTAAATGGGTTTACTTAATTCCAGGCTCTAGTTGCTTTTTCCGTTGTGTTTAGATGTGCTGAAGAGAGTCGGTAGATCTCCTATTGCCAAATCTGATTTTGCGCCTAAATGGCACTTATATTTACTACGTTGAACCCATCTTAGATATACATTGAGCTTTTGTGAAAGGCGAGAGAAGTCGAGTGGGAAATTTATGAATTGCAAAGTGAAAAGGAACTTGTACATTGTGTGAAAAGAGTCCCAAAATTCTTACATTCATGGTAGTAATTAGAAAGGAGATTTCTCTTATCTGTGGAACTCAGTTTCAATGTCATTAAGCACTCTGTTGACTGGGTTGTAGATCTTGATAAGATATTTCTAAAGTTGTTAAGTAGCTCCAAGCCAAACAAAAGGTTTCATTAAGTATATAAATGTAGCGAAAGCAAGTTTCGAATAATAAATTAGATTGAACAAGAAAATAAACCAGGTATAAGATTTTTAAATCTCACTAATTGACAAGTTTTATAACTTGACAAGTTTTAGGACTTTGATTGCATTTTTTTGAAAGTTTTAAGATTCAATTGTAATATTGTGACATATTTTTAAAATTTAATTGCATATTTTGAAAGTTGTAGGACTTAATTGCACTTTTGTGATAAATTTTAGAATTTGATTGCACTTTTTGAAAGTTCTAGAACTCCATTGACCTTTGTAACAAGTTTTAGAACTTCTTGTGCACTTATTTGTTAATTTTGCAATCCTATATGTTGAGTGAGTCTAGCATATTGAGTTTATCTAACATTTGCTAAGGGACAATAAGATTGGCAGAAGAATAGCTCAAGTATCAAAACTTGACACGTTAGAATACTTAAAAGTTACAAAATGTATACTTAAGTGTTATTTTTTTTTGATCACTTAAATACAAACTTTGGTGAGAGCCGGCGGAAATCCGATGTGGCACTTTTTTTATAATTTCTATTGCCTACGTGGCTCATCAGAGATTCACATTAACTTACCCTCACCCAAAACAACACTATTTTGGCCATAAATTTAATTTTTGATATAAATATAAATTAAATAATATAAAAAAGAAATATTAGAAAAAAAAAGGCAACACAGCCTGGAGGGGGCTCCCCTGCTTGTGGCTGTCGCCCCATCAACGATGGGGCAACAATAATGGACAATGAGGTTCGCCAAGGGCCGATGACCCTTGCCAACTGGATGTGAGTGCCGGCAAACCCTCACTAGACGCTGGAAGAAGGTGGCAACCCTCGCCTAGATCTGGAAGAGGGTCTCACCCTGTCTCGATGCTTGGGCGAGGGCTTACAGGCCCTTGCCCAAGTACCGGCGACCCTTGTAGCCTTTATTGCTACCCCACCAGTGATGGGGTGGTGGCCATAGACAAGGATGTGCTCTTGCTTTTTTATTTATTTCTAAATTTTACTTTTAAATTTAATTTAATTAATTTTCATATTAAAAATTGAATTGGACAAAATGACGTTGTTTTAGCTAAGTATAGCCACATCAGTGCCTAAAACGATGTCGCTTTGGGTGCTTTGGGTTTATCAAGCCACATGAGCATGGAAAAAAACATCGTTTTGAGTTCATTTAGCCATGTAAGCACTATCCAAAACGACATCGTTTTGAGCATGTGTTAGAAAATTGTTACTTATGCATTTATGCCGGATTTTCTTACTGTTGGCATTTAACTGATATTTTTTGCTTTGATTTTGACACTTAAATATATTTTTCATAATTTTTGGCATTTAAATGTTCTTCGTACTAAGTTTTTGACATTCCAGGGATTCACTCGTCCAACAAGACTTGTCGCTTAAGTGCTCTATAGTTTTCAAAAATTGTAATCAATCAAGTCCCTCCATAGTTTGTCCAATTTGACTAATTAGGAAAAAAACGTGAGTTTTCTTTACAACTTTATTGAGACACATAGCATCGATGTGGCTCCGGCTCATCAGCTCAAAAAAAAAAAAACTTGAAAATACAAAGGGAAATAAAACTAGGAAAAACTAAACACAAGAAAAAAAAGGATAAAAGAAAAAAAAATATAAGAATAAAACAGCTAAAAATCTAAATTTTTTGAAAAAGCTCTAGCCCCATGGCCGAATGGCCAAGTTTTGACAATTTGAGCGGCCATGGCCATGAGCTCGAAGAAGCTCCTGCTGCCATGGTCAAGAGGTCAAAATCACCTTCGCTCCACGAGCTTGATGAATTTCGGTATAATATCCCCGATTCGGCTTCTGCTTTATTGACGGCTCCAGCGGTTGATCGATCTGGACAGACGGATGATGAAGCCGTGCGGACAGCTACTGAGTTCGAACCTCCTCGACTGATATCGTGGAACCTTGGGTACTCCAAATCTTGTTCCGTTAGCCAAGGGAGTCTCAACTTCTGTTTCTTCTCCTCCTCAAATGCTCAAAGTCAAAAATTACGTTTGGAAGATTCAGTTGTGACTGAGAAAGGTGTTAGCTAATGGATAGATAAGAAAATTGAAAAGTGACAGAGAGTTCACCAGATCCAATTTGCTGATCATCTTCGAGTGTCGCTGCTGTTGGGGTTGATGGGGATGCATGAAAAATCAGTGACGCTCCCGGTGGATCACCTTCCTCTACCTTCATCCAGGATTGCGTCGATGCATAAGAACTTCACACTACTTGTCAATAGTCATGGTACTCTGCGGATTCTCTGAGGATGGGACATACTTATATTGATTGAAGATTGTCGAGCAAATGTCGAAATGGCGGCAGAAGGTGGTATCATCTGTATGTTCAGTCTGTGGAGAAAAGGAAATTCTGTCGGCATAGCAAGTACAGTTCAGCCCAAAGAGATAAGCTTCCCGTAGGAGAGAGAGTAGGCCAGATCGACAAACCCTTTGGAAATTTTTAATGATTGATGACGAAAGACAAAAGGAGAAAGCCAATGAAGAAGAAAGGCTGTATGTTCCTTGGATGAAACTTCCCCCTCGAATCGAGAATATTTGTTGATGGAAGAATCCTAGGAAAGATCATAGGACAAATCAGATAGATATGAGCATTGGTCCTTAAGGAAGAAAGAAACATTTCACAGAAGAAGACCATATGAGCAAAGGAAACGTATTAAACCAAATCCCAGATCAAAGTTAAGGCCACAAAATTCTAAAGCCTGGTTACTTCCTGCTTGTTTTTAAATAGTCAACATGTGAGGCTTTATCCTTGAGATCCACCGCAAAAATAGTGCATCGAAAATCAAAAAACATGACTCGCTGATTTATTTTCAACCGAGCTTTTTTCAAAATTGAAATCTCAGACGGATAGGGAGATTTCTTGGTAACATTAGTAAGAAATTGGTGGGACAGAAGGTGATTTAAAATGAGGGCCGAGAATAACTTGATTGGTGTTATCTTCATTCCCATCCATGAATTGGAGGGAAAACCGACGTTTCCGTTCTAATCCCCCCAAGATCAGTGAACTGACCAATACATACCTCAGGACGGCCAAAAGAGAAGGCTGAAACTCTGGTGATTGGTGCCATGGTGAAAGGGCTTGAGAGTGACGAGTTCGAGAGTGAAAGCTCGAAGACGATTCAGTTCGTGAAAGAAATGAAAGGTGTGGCCCGTGGTTTGGTATGCGTCGTCTAAGTAAATAGGTTGTCTAATGAAACGATATGGTGTTTCGTGAAAGGACGTGATAAGAGACATGTAGAGTAATCGGTGAAATGGTTTACAATGAAAAGATACGATCTAATGGCACTTTGAATTTATATTTGTTACATGTAATTTGGGCCATCCGGAGGATTTCACCTTATCCCTTTCAGGTAATAGGACCTTCCTCCTTAAGGCAAGCCGGCCATTACTTTTAACCAATGAAGGCGATTGTGTCGGTTAGCTTGTTCCCTTAGTTGGTGGCGTAGCGTTTTCTTCTCCACCAAAGGAATACGGAAGGTGATAAAGTTTTTCCTATCTACCTAGGAGTTGGCTAAGTAGCATGCTCCTGAATCTTCCTTAAGCCTTTTAAAGATCTGCTTAGGTTTGAATCTTTATATAATGATTGTTCCCAAATATTAAAAAGAACGGAAAAATGATTCAATTGAAGTTTAAAGCAAGGAATCACCAAGTGTTGAGATCCACTGGTCGACAAACCTAGTTGGTTGACAAAAGAAAATAGTTTTAGCCGACGGAGTACATGGGCGAAAATAGCTATCTTAAAGCAAAACTTCGACTAGTGAAGATCAATTCAATCGACGTAAAGGCTATGATCGGCATAACCGTCAGCGAAGTGGAAATGAAATAACTCTCTTGTGATGGAGCCGACAATTCCAAGATGCAATCGTTGGAGAGGCAACCATAATAAAGTAAATCCAAAACAACTGTTTGGTGATAAAGCCCAAAATTCCGGAGCAACTGATAATGGCAACCGTGAAGAAGTGGAGATGATACAACCGTTGAGTAGTGGGGTTGATTATCTCTGTGTAACTATAGATAGGAATTACTGTCGATAGTAGGTATAAATGCTTGAATAGTAGTTTATAGAAATGACGGTCAATCAATCAATGAACATAGGTTGTTCACTTTTATCTTTACATTTCCAATACTTTTACATAGTTGGTAACGATTGTTTCCAATCCCTATACTTTTAACATTCTCAGTGTCTACATTTCCTGCCCAAGAATCAATAAATGACCCTACACATCTGTTGATGATTTACTCACTGATCCACTTCTTGAAGGGTGTTTCATCAACCCTTTTCAGTGAAACAATAAATGATGGACAAAAATGTAACTTAATAAAACAATCAAAGGCGATCCATAAGATTTCTCACATCTTCTAAAATCACATCTTTATTCTTTTTATAAACCCAAAATAAATTAAAGTTCCAAATTGGAATTTGTTTCACTTTCTTTCATCACACAACTTTTTTTGTATAAAAAAGCACACAATAATTTCTAATTGCTGCCTGTGAACTGGCACAATGCTGCCGAAATGAGAAGTTGTCTATTGAGCTCGATTATGTCATTAGGTTGGGTTCTCATCAAATAATGCTTTTCTAGTCGTGAAGAGCGTTTTCTAGCGACCCGTGTGTTTCTTTGTTCCCGAACAATAGTTTTCCTTGTTTATATGATTTTTGGTAATAGTTGTGAGCAAGAATCAAAGCAATTATATTTTGTTAACTGTATTTCGAGAAGGTCGACCGGAAAAACATGAGCTGCCTGATCAATGTGATCATTTTCTCAAAGATACACGTGCCATTTGCCGGCAAAAATTTCAAATGTCAACGATTGTTGAGGTGGCCGCTTGGAATCCAACTTTGCAATCTCTAATTGCGATGCTATTGGGTCCACCTATGTGGGGGCCCAGCTCACACATAGACAAAACAAAGACAAAAAAAGAAGAAGAAAAGTAAAAAAAGCAAAAGGAGAGAGAGAGAGAGAGAGAGAGAGAGAGAGAGAGGCTTCGTGCGAGGAGAGGGCAAAATGAGAGGGAAAAATAGAGAGAGGGCCTGCGACAGAGGGTCATACGGACAGGAAGCCAAGAAGAAAAAGAAAGTGGCCAAAGTTTTGTGATTGTGATTCGAAAGTCAAATATTGACGGAATTTGCTTAAATTTGAGTTTGTTGTTAGTGAGACTAAAGGCTACGAGTTGATCGTTCCTGTTCATTGAGAATCTCCTCCAAATTCTATAATAGCGGTTAGGCTTTTTATGTTTTGTTTTTCTTAATTCATTTTTGTGGCGAGAAAATATGGTTGCGTTATTCATGTTGAGCTTTTAGTAGGTGACTCGAGAGGAATGCTTTGTGTATCATGATATTCTTAGTGATTAGTGACATTTTTTTAGGTAGTCCGTTGTTTTTCCCATATTGAATTTCCACGTTAAATCATTGGTGTTGTTGTTGTTGGCTTTATTTCCTTATCAAATTGGTGTTATATTTGTTATTGCGAGGCTGTATTGGTTCATTGTTATTGGGTTTAAGTCGATTTTGATCGGTTTAGTTTCAGGGGATAAATTGATTCTAGATTGTGTTTAGTTCCTGGTGAATTATTGTTCAATTCTCCCCCAACAAAATTTGAAATTGAGTGCATGGTCATCTACTCTAAAAACTAACCTATACTAGGAATTTAGTTTTATATCTTAGCATGCCGAAGCCACAAAACTCCATTCTATTCTCTTTTCATAATGAATTAGATCGAAAGTAGAATGCTGATCTCATATGGACCTGAAATGAGAGAAAAAAGGTGCCATTTATTTAAGTCCTCAAATTCAATAAGTACACTGGGGGTCCTCAATGCCCGACACCACGTGGGCTTGGACCCGATGAGTTCACTTCATCAAAGAGCCCATTAGTGTCTGGGCCTACGCCTCTATGCCCCGGACCATGTGGAATTGGACCCGATGAGTTCACTTCAACAAAGAGCCCATTGGTGGGACGACCTGGGCTTGGACCCGATGAGCCCCCTTGAAGTGACTTGGACTTGACGGCTCCAAGCGACGGCCCATCAACGAACCCTCTGCTGGCAACTCCCGCAGGAGCTTTCTTCTCCAGTGCATTGAAGGATCGAGCCTCAGATTTGATGAAAATGGCGTTGAGCAACGCCAGGACCAGGAAAATTTGGTGGGACCTCGTGGCGCTCCTCATGTTGGACAAGATCGCTTAAACAGGCAAGATGCTGACTTTGACTTGCTTTATGGGAGTTTGATCTGTATGTGTTAGTGTAGTTTGGTAATCCAAGAGGGGTAATTTATAATGGATAAACATCACTTTTTTGTTGTTGTCGGTTCTACTCTATTCCTGTTCTAATTCTCACTTCTAAACTTTGTCTTACCTCTTTTTATAAGACGTGAAAGTCGAAATCTATACTTGAAACTAAATTATCCCACCCCAACCCTCGATAAGGTGGGGATTCGAACTCCCTCTCTTCTTATGTGGGAATGGTGGCTACTAGAGCAAATCTCAGTAATTGGATAAGCAACACCTTAGAAGGAAATGAGATCTATGAACATTAACGAAATAAGGAAGGGAATCGGATCACAATGTCGCCTATGGGAACATTAATCATTAAATGGCAACAATTGTCGTGACCTTTCCGGAGGTGGATATCAAAGCTTACTGGGCGATGAGGAGATGCGGTGGCAAAAGGAGCTGCTGCAACGTCTTCAAGGAACATCCACCGAGTGATCCCAAAGAAAATCTTTTTTGGTCTTCTTACTTTGACCAGTAACAAAACTCTGTTAACCCCACAACTTTTTGACTGAATTTGAGGTAGTTTTGTGACGATTTCTTTAATTATCAAACTTCGACTTTTCAAGCCCCACGGCCAAATTTTCCACTTGTCTATCCTCGATGCCTCCGTGAGTATCGAGAAGAAAGCCGGTCTTGTCGGACAAGAACGTCGGGCTGATTGCTGGAAGATTACTCAGAAAGGCAAAAGGCTGACTTTAACTTGGGTTATGTGATGTCTGTGTGTGTTAGGGTAATTGACAATACAAGGGAACTAATTTATAGCGGATCAGAGCACCTTGGAAGGCAAGAAATCTACAGAGAATATTGAAATCAAGAAGGAAATCAGAAAGCAACGCCACATACGCAAACATAGTTGTGATTTTGATTTTTTGTGCTTAGTTTAGTTTGGTTTTAATAGCCTAAGCAGTCATTCAAGCGAGGTTTTACTTTTACCCTGAAGCGAAGGCCGAAGACCATGAAAAGATGATCACTTCAATACTTTCGGTTCCTTTCTCGAGATTCCACAATCAGACAATAATGGATGGTTTTGATTGGCTTAGCCATTTTAGAGTTATGTTAATTTTTATCCATTTTCTAAAGTTCAGAATCAATAAGAGATGAAAAATATTAGAGAATCAGAATCCACACCGTATAGTTTAAAAATATACCATGTGATAAATTTATGCCACAGGACAATGAAAAGTAAAAAATGAAGTTTTAATTTCTTTACTAGAATATTCGTTGAATATACTAAGGTGTGTTTTAAATTATAAAAATATTCTTTTAGTAGTTAGATATCTATTTCCATTTATTCAAATAGGATAAATCTTTAAATCTTCCTATGATAACCTTTTCTAAGTTATACTCACTTCAAGAAATAAGTCATATTTGATATTATAAGTATCACTTAATGAGAAATATTTATGTTTTACACTATTAGGTTCTAAATATAAGATATACTTTCACCATTAATCAAATAACCCGTATTATTTGAATTTGTATTTCAAGATATGTTATAACCTTATCCATTTTTTAAAATTTAAAATCAATAAGGCATGAAAATTGGAGGATGACAACAATAAACTATGCCTTATTGGTCAGATATGCGGAACTTGGCTTTTAAATCTATAAACAATAAGAGATAACAATTAGAGAACGAAAATTTAATCAGCCATACCATATTGGTCAAAAGTGTACTACGGGGCATTCAACTTCGGAAGTATGGCGAGTATAAGAGGAAATATTGTCTCGATTTCTTTCTTAATTATCTATAATAGAACATAATAAATTAATTGATTATATTATTAGTACTAAAAAAGATTTTTCAATAAAAAAAGTAAGATTGATTTTACTATCCAAAAGGGTTTGAATTTATTGTACATATTGTTGCAGAGTCATCAGTCCATCTAGAAGGTATTTATATGGTTTAAACTTGTTATGCGAATTCTTTACTTTTGCCTATCACTAAGAGCTCTATTAGGTGTATCTATTGGATACACTGAAATGGATTTTACATGTTAACCTGATATGATTCATTAAATGAATATTAATGTCAACCTGTATACTCACAATTTTATTGTTTGTGCATAAACAAGCTGATTTGATTATGACATGCACATGGTTAAGCTTAACACAGTTGCAATTAATTACAATACTTGTGAATAAGTTTGAGTTGCAAATTAATTGCCAGCATTAATACTCAACATTCATATTTTTAATGAAACTCTTTTCATGTTTTGATCGAAAAGACTTGTTTGGATATGCATAGAGTGATTGGCGGATTCACTTGTCTTTTGAACACCTGATATCCTTGAACAGTGATTGTGATGGATATGGTTTATATGAATTCGGATCTAAAATAGAATCTCTTTTTGAGCAAGGAGTTCTAACTTCTTATGCGTTCTGCAACTCTGAAATTGTTGATGGAGTGGAGTGACAATCGATATCTCATTACGTGCTTGTCATATATGCCTACTTGTCAAGAGATAAATGATTAGTTCCCACGTGGCAAGACAACAGATAAGGATTATTATCGTTAAATAAACTCATCAACTTTCAAATTTAACTAGTTATATATCTGCGGTTGATACAATTGAAGCTACCCTTGTTAGACATGGATGAAAGGACAAAATCCAACAAGGAGCAAAGAAGCAGTCCAGAAATAAAAGGACAAATATGATAGAAGTTCAAGGGAAAGAGCAAGGGGAAAAATCTGGTGCATAAGAAGACGTAATTCTCGAGTGGTTTATATTTTCAAAACATCACTTGGGAGCCGACGGCGGACTGAGAATTCGAGGTTCAAGGGGGCTGACAAAACTTTCACCTAAGCACCAGACCTTTTCCTTCACAAGGTCCGCCACTTCGGAGCACCTTATAAGTAGACATGAACATCAATTCTGAAATTGCATCATTGTAAAAGATCGAAAGAAAGGACAACCATGAGCATCCCACATGTTCTGGCCATACCTTTTCCTGCACAAGGTCATGTGATTCCCCTTATGGAGGTCTCGAAACGCCTTGTCGAACGTGGGATTCGAGTTACATTCGTGAACACAGACTTCATTCACAAAAGGGTCATCGATGCGCTCATGGACAAGGATCTTCTTGGGGATAAGATCCGTTTAGTTTCCATTCCTGATGGGTTGGAACCCGGGGAAGATAGGAATGATCTAGGATTACTAGCGGAAGCGATGTTCAGAGTCATGCCTGGGAAGCTAGCGGAGCTCATACGAGAGACTGAGGCAAAAGGAGAGAAAATCACCTGCATCCTTGCTGATGGGAGCACGGGCTGGGCTCTGGAAGTTGCGCAAAAGATGAACATTCCTAAAGCTGCATTCTGGCCAGCATCCGTTGCGCTCTTATCATCGGGATTGAGCATTCCGAAGATGATCAGTGATGGAATCATCAATGATGAAGGTGAGATGAAGTTTCTGCTATGTGTAGCAGGGCAATGCATTGGTAGAGAAATCATATAGTGTGATTAATTCAATGAGCTTACTTGCTTAACACCATCTCACTTCTAGGAGATAATTCACAAAACTTAAAGGAAATTTGATACCATACTGACGAACTTTGATATCGAATCTAAAACTTTAGTCATTCAAAACCTTCTTCGAAAGAAGAAAATTTTGGCAATCTACTGAGGATAGTTCATTGGTAAGAAACTAGAATGCCCTTACATCCAACGGTCCACCTCATAGCTAGAAATATCAAATTGAGGTACAAGATAAGCCTAACATAGTAACGCACTGACATACTGCATCTGAGAATCGATTTAACATGAGATTTTACTATCTTCATGTCATTCGTCACCTTCACTTTTTTCAACTTGCCGTTCTTCATTCTGCCTGCTCTCAGGAGTAGTGATTAAACATCAGAAGTTCCAATTGGCAACCGGCATCCCTGACATGAGCCCGGCGAACCTTACTTGGGCCTGCATTGGTGATGCAGCTACGCAGAAAATCATTTTCAAAGTTATGGTCAAAATCAGCAAAAGCGCAGAACTCGCAGACTGGTTTATAGGCAACACGTCCTGTGACCTAGAGCCTGCAGCGCTAGCCTTTGCTCGTAAGATCCTGCCCATCGGCCCACTCTTGGCGAACCACCGGCTCGATAGTTCGGCCGGATACTTCTGGCCCGAAGACTCGAACTGTTTGAAATGGCTGGACCAACAACCCCATAAGTCTGTCGTTTATGTTGCTTTTGGCAGCTTCACAGTTTTTGACCAGATCCAATTCCAGGAACTGGCATTGGGCCTTGAACTCTGCAACAGGCCATTCCTATGGGTTGTTCGTCCTGACACCACCGAAGAGAAAGATGATGCATACCCAAAAGGTTTTGAGGAGAGGATCTTGGGTCGAGGGAAATTGGTTGGTTGGGCTCCGCAGCAGAAAGTCCTGGCCCATCCTGCCATCGCTTGTTTCGTAAGCCATTGCGGTTGGAACTCTACCATGGAAGGAGCGAGCAATGGCATTCCTTTCTTGTGTTGGCCGTATTTCGCCGACCAATTCCTGAGCGAGAGCTACATATGCGACATGTGGAGGGTTGGTTTGAGATTTGACCGAGACGAGAGCGGGATCATAAGGAGAGAAGAAATCAAGTGCAAGGTGGATCAATTGCTGGATGATCACAACTTCGGTGAAAGAGCTTCGGACATTAAGGAAAAACTTGCAAAGGGCATTGAGGAAGGCGGTGAATCTGACAAAAACTTCAGTAACTTTGTTCAATGGTTGAAAGCTCTACGAGCCTGAAAGTGCAATGACAATGTCCAACACTATTTGTTGCTGTGTCTGTCTTTGTATTATGAAAACCACATATGTAAGGTGGGCTTGGAGGAAAGATCTCTAACGGGGGAGTTTCTGAGAGGATACTCCAAACGGGCACCTGCTTTAATGTCTTCGATAATTACATTTTCTGTTCGCGCAGAGAAATCTTCATCTCCAAATAAAAGAAGCAAGAGTGATGTGTTATAGATGTGTATATATCCCTGACTTAGACTGGGGAGTTTCCAAGAAAACTTCCAGCGTCCGTAGGCCTCAAATTTGAAAACTTCATGTTGGTTGTCAATACTGTTGGTATGAAACATCCATGGATAATTTGGCTTTTCAGATAATCTGTTGATATGTTATCAACATTATCGAGTTTTATAGTAATTATCAACTCATCTGAAATTGTACAGGTGTCATAGACCAACTACTATAATAAATTTACTAACACTGCACTAATTTAGTGGACATACCAATTTCTCGGGAAATTTACAGGTGTGGTTAGTAAAATACCCAACATAAAAGGAATTTATCAACCTCCCATTAAATAAGTAAATTACCAACTAATCTCGAGTTTGATAAGTGCGGTCCGTAAGCCCTGATACTACAGGGAGTTTTCCAGTGAATTATTAACTTCTTCGAAGTTGCCAAACATTTATCAATGACCAAATGAATTAGTAAGATTCCAACTCTTCTGAAATTATACATGTCGTTAGTAACTTACCAACACCATAATAAATTTACTGACATTCCCCTAAATTATCAATTCACCAATTTCTTTAAAATTTTACAAATGTGGCTACTGAAGTTCCGAAATTGTAAGGAATTTACTAATATTCCAATAAACTTGTATTTGACCATCTGTTTTGAAATTTTATAAATGCAGCTAGTGAATTCCAAAATTTTAAGAAATTGACCAACATCCCAATATCTTCATTCAAAAATCCATCATAAGGAATTTACTTCCTTTCGAATAAATTAGTAATCAACAACTTTTAATAAAAGTTTCTTTCGTTTCTTTCAAATGGTTCACGAAGGAAGCCGAAGTTCAATTCTTTCAACGCTCTAGCAATATCAATTTTAAACATTGAACATGCATATTGTTAAAACTTGAAAAGAATTATAGATACATGAACATATCTTACTCAAATAATTATGGATACCAAGTGGGTTTGAGGCTTTATTTATTTCATGGAAGATGAATGATTTTAAAAAATATTTTCCTATCAATAATCATTTGTATCGTTTCCAATAATTAATCAATTATTTTTATTATTGACAATAACTTATAACTAAACATTTTCATATATGATAAGAATAATTTCCTTTTATTCAATTTTATAAAAGATATAAGTAATTATTTTAAAATAATTTTTTTCTAATTTATTAATGTTTCGCAAAATAAACGGAGCCAAGCTCGGCTAAAATATAAAGTAAGGTAAGACCACAGTACAGATGGTCTTTATATTTTATCTCCCAAATAAATTCCATCTGGGGATGTAGCTCATATGGTAGAGCGCTCGCTTCGCATGCGAGAGGCACGGGGTTCGATTCCCCGCATCTCCACTCTTCGTTTTTTTCTTTTTTCAATAAACAAAATCTCTTCGATTCTATCGCAGGATTGGTCGGCATCTTCCAGAACCTGAAAATTTTATGAATGGTCTGAACAAGGCAAGATTCCATAGGTGATATAGGAATGACCAAACACTCGTGAAAACGCGTGACATGCAAGGGTAATTGACTAATCAATTATAGTGAGACATGAGTAATCAATTATAGTGAGACATGAGTAAAATGAAGAATATGTTATTTCAAATGGAGCAACCACGAGCATGGGCTGGCATCATTTTACCTATGTAGAATCTCACCACCTTTTATAAGCACATGCATGTCAAAATGTAGATAGTAAAATGTACATTTTAACAGTAACATTATAAGTTTGATAATAATAACAATACAAGAACTAAAATCAGTCTACTGGCCAGTAAAAATCCCGACTTTGAGTAGGCCGCCACAAAGGAATGGTACTGTTTTTCGAAAATAAAAAGTGACCTTTTGCTTTCATGCCAAGCTTCAATTTGCAAGCCAAATTTTAGTATATATGTATAAATGAATTTATGTGGCAATATTTAAATATCATAAAAGTTTGAAGTGTCAAAATGTGTTCGTGTCACAAGATTTAAATTAAGTAAAAACATGCAGCACTATTGTTCTTCATGTTTTCAGCAAGATGTTTCCAACGCATTCTGCAGCTCCGGAATCAATACTGGCGTCCCACTCGATACCGCCATGTGCCTGTATTATATGAACACGACAAATGATTAGTAGCCAACATAAAAGACAGCAGATAATTACTATTCTGATCAAATTGGATTCCATCAACTTGACTTCGTATAGTAATCTATCACTTGCATTCGTTTCACGTTTATTTGAGTTCCTGTGGTCGATGCGATCAAAGCTATCCTCGTTAGACCTCAGTGAAAGGACATAATTCTAGGAGTAGGCACAAAGAAAAAATCCAGAAAGAGAAGGTCGAATATGGTGAAAAGAATTAGGGAAAGTGCACGTGGAAGCTTTCCAGAACCCTTCTCAAGAGCGAAACAAAGGATGTGGTGCTTAAGAAGACCTGGCTTTTGGGAGCTTTTGTGCCTTCATAGCATTATTTTATTAATTTCATGACTTCTTGGAATATTAATAAATTTCTTATAGTGTTGGTAGTTTATTAACGCAGATAAGATTATGTGATGTGTGAATGGGTCAAGTCATAAGTTGACAAAACCATTGTTCTTCATGTTTTCTGCAAGAAGGTTCTCATGCATTCTGCAGCTCTGAAATTGTCGATGGAGTCACATCCGATGCTGTGATGTGCTTGTCTTATGTGACTACTCCCCTTGGAGGGACAAATGACCCGTTCCAACATGAAGAGACAGCAGATAAATGACTGTTTTGATTAAATTGGAATCATTTAATTTGACTTTTTACAGGAGTCCACCACTTGCATTCATTTCACATTTATTTAAGTAGTTGGGTTGATGCAATTGAAGCCGTTTGTCATTAGACCACAGTGAAAGGACACGATTCTTAGAAGAAGTGACAAAGAAGCAATCCGGGAAGAGAAGGACAAATACGGTGAAAAAGGACAAGGGAAAGAGCAAGCGGAAGCTTCCCAGATACCCTCCTTCTCAAGGGGAAAACAAAGAATGGGGTGCATAAGAAGACACTGCTTTTAAGAGCTTCGTGCCACCATAGCATTACTTTATAAATAGACATGATGAAACTAAATGTGAAATCGCAGAATTCGAAAGGAGTGCAGAGACCAAAAGATTGAACGAAAATGAGCATCCCGCATGTTCTGGTCATTCCTTGCCCTGCACAAGGCCATGTAATTCCTTTTATGGAGATGTCAAAACGGCTTGTCGAACACGGGATTAAAGTGACGTTTGGGAACACAGACTTCATTCACAAAAGGGTCATCGATGCGCTTGCGGACAAGGATTTCCTTCGAGATAGAATCCATTTGGTTTCCATCCCTGATGGGTTGGGCCCCGGGGACGATAGGAACAATTTCGGAATATTGTTGGAAGCAATATTCCAGGTCATGCCCGCGAAGTTAGAGGACCTAATACGAGAGATCGAGGAAAAAGAAGGTGCCAAAATCACCTGCCTCGTTGCTGACGGGAACATGGGATGGGCTCTGCAAGTTGTTCGCAAGATGAACATCCCCAGAGCTGTCTTCTGGCCTGCATCCGCTGCGCTCTGGGCATTGGGAATTAGCATTCCAAAGTTGATCATTGACGGAATCATCGATAATAAAGGTGAGATTGTATTTATGCCATATGTTGCAGCGCATGCGTTCATTAAAGCACATAGTGCTACTTACTCAGTGATCTTACCTGTCTAAAGTATCACAGATCGAATAAAGGTTAAACGAAGAGGCTTGGGAGGTGATTACTGTTTAGAGAAAGGATGGGTTGGAAAGAACTTAATAGAAATAAAGTTTATATATCAATTTCAAATTCTAATCATTCAAAAATTTATTCTATAGTACTTTACTGCCGATGACAACAGAGGATACGATCGAGTAAGAACGTTGATGGCCCTTGCATACCATGCTTGACCTTATGGGCAAGAAACTTCAAAATGAACTGCACGATCTTGATGTCCCGACATACTATATCTAAAGTTCAAGTGTTCATCAAATTCTCGGCATCCTTGTATCGTGCTTCAACTTGACACGCTATTTTCTCTTCCTTGTTCTGGCTACTTAGGAATTCCAATCAAGCACCAGATGTTTCAATTGGCATTGGGCATGCCCACTATGAACATGGCACACCTAGCTTGGGCCTGCGTTGGAGACTTGGCTGCACAGAAGACTGTCTTTAGTTTGTGGTCCGTAACAACAAATTCCTGGAAGTTGCGGACTGGTTGATATGCAACTCTACACCTAACCTTGAGAGTGCAGTGCTCAACTTTGCCCCCAGGATCCTGCCCGTTGGCCCACTCCTGTCGAGCCACCGGCTTGAAAGCTCAGCCGGATACTTCTGGCCTGAAGACTCGAATTGTTTGAAATGGCTGGATCAACAACCCCATAAGTCTGTCATTTATGTTGCTTTTGGCAGCTTCACAGTTTTTGACCAGATCCAATTTCGGGAACTGGCATTGGGGCTTGAACTCTGCAACGAACCATTTTGTTCGTCCTGACACCACCGAAGAGAAAGATGATGCATACCCAAAAGGTTTCGAAGAGAGGATCTCAGGTCGAGGGAAATTGGTTGGTTGGGCTCCGCAGCAGAAAGTCCTGGCTCATGCTTCCATTGCTTGTTTTGTGAGCCATTGCGGTTGGAACTCTACCATGGAAGGAGCGAGCAACGGCATCCCTTTCTTGTGTTGGCCGTATTTCGCCAACCAATTTCTGAATGAGACCTACATATGTGACATGTGGAGGGTCGGTTTGAGATTCAAGCGACACGAGAGTGGGATCATAAGGAGAAGCGAATTCAAGTGCAAGGTGGATCGATTGCTCAATGATGTAAGCTTCAAGATAAGATCTTCCGACATAAAGGACAAACTTGCGAAGGTGGTTGATGAAGGTGAAGGCGGTGAATCTCATAAAAACTTCAGTGACTTCATTCAGTGGATGAAAGCTCTATGAGCTATAGGCTATTGATGCATTCCATAAGACCTAAAATTGCATGTCCTATACCATATGTTCCTGTCTTCCGAATATGAAAACCACATATAAGGTGAAGGAAAATCCTAACAAGGAAGTTTCTTAGAAGATACTATATCATACACATGATCAAAATTCTTCGATACTTCGAGCAGAGAATTCTTAATCTCCTAATAAAAGAAGCGAAAATCGTGTACTGTAGGCGTGGTTTTATTATCCCTGACAGGGGCAGGGGATTTTCCAAAGACAAACAAACTAATGTCAAAGTGATGATGTTAATGCCTTTCAAATCCCCAGAAGCATGACAGCTTCAAAAATCAAAAGTGTCCTGTTCCACAAGCAAAGGACATTTCTCTATTCCCATAATTTGTGCATCAAACTCTTGCAGTGCCTCTTCCTATGCCATGTAAACATGATCACTACAAACAAAAAAGATTGCAGAAAAGGATATTGGGAAAACAGGCAAAATAATAGGAAGAGCTAACTTTGAACATTTGACCCGCATAGTGACATCATCTTGTAAACTGTTAATCTTAAAAACTCTGTCAGGATGACTCAGGAAACGCTTCACATCACATACAAAGGAGACAATGCTCGCGCACTACTATCATATTCACAACGAAATTTTTTTTTTTTTTGATCGGTAAACCACTTTCATTCATTACTAAGTAGAAGTTTCATTACAACCAAAGGGAAATTCGTGGCATAAGATAGATACGAGGGATTGCGGGGGGCGGGTAACCCAGTTGGGTGGGAGAGAGCCGGTTAGATGGGCCTTTGCCACCCAATCTGCGGCCCGGTTCGTCGCTCTTGATTCGTAGGTTAAATGGACATCTTGAAGATGGGCCAGAAGGCCCTTGCAGTCTTCAACAATGGATCGTGCAGCCCATGGAATTGCTTCCAAGCCCAGCACTTGCTGCACCGCTGGTTTACAGTCAGACACGAGGATAAGTTTGGAGTTCAACGTAACTGAAGTACTTGCTGTTCCAGTGCAGAGAGACACGCTCCTTTTGTCTTTTATCCACAGAAGAGCCTTCCGGATGGTGAGGGTTTCTGCTAGGGTCGCCGATGGAGCTCGGATTTTTTCTGCAAATCCGCCGGTGAGGAGTCCTTGGGCGTTCCTGCAGACTGCCGCTGCTGCTCCCTCCATTTCCGAGCACCTCCACGCAGCATCCAAGTTGATTTTTAGGGCACCCGGAGCTGGTGGTTTCCAGATCTCCGATCTGGGGTCAGATCTTCCGGCGTTGCTGCTGTTCTTCGGTTTCCACTTGGTAAAGTTCAAGTATTCTCGTTCGGCTTCGTTGATTGTTTCCGTGGGTTGTAGCTGCTGTCTTCTAAAGATGTTTGCGTTGCGTTGTTTCCATATTGACCAAAGAGAGCCTGCGAACAAAGCTTTGAACAGGGGAGATGCGTCGGAGGTGAGGGTCTCGCTAACCGTTTTTTCTATTCTCGAGATCGCTGTTGGGGATGTGTTTATATTCGCCGTTGGTCGACCAGATCGGCTTTGTCCGAGGGCAAAGGAGGAAGAGATGCTCCGGCGTTTCTGGTTCGGCATTGCAGATTGGACACTTCGGGTCAGGTAAGAGTGCTCGCCGGTGCAGATTTTCTTTAGTCGGGAGTGCGTTGTTGCATGTTCCCCACATAAAGAATTTAATTTTTGGGAAGACTTGTAGTTTCCATATCTCGGTCCACACTCGCTTGGGGATTTGGTAGGAAGTTGATGCTACTTGTACTTGGTATATCTCGTACATTTAGCACGTAAAGTATTGTAGCCGCTCTTGACTTGGTATGAACCGGATAGGTTGGCGATCCAGAGTAGTCTATCTGGTCCCGGTTGTAGGTTTAGGGGTATGGTGAGGATCTCTTGCACCGTATGGTTAGGGAAGAAGTCAGCCAATAGGTGGGTGTCCCATTCCCCTGTTTCTTTGTTTATGAATTCTGAAACTAATGTAGGTTCGTTTCTATTTGCTGGACCCCCTATCCTCCCTGATAATAACCATCCGTCCAGCCTAGTTCGATACTATTGCCGTTGCCGACCTCCCACTTTGTTTCTGGTTCAATGAGGTCCCTTCCCGAAATGATGCTCTGCCATCCCCATGATGGTCGAGGGCCTTTGCGGGCTGCCCATAGGCACTCTCCCGGGAAGTAAAGTCCCTTTAACAGCCTGCTCCACAGTGCATTAGGCGATTGGATGAGCCTCCAAGCTTGTTTTCCGAGCAAAGCTCTATTAAAATCCACCAAGTCTCGGAAACCGAGGCCACCTTGGTCCTTCCTCACCTTCAAGTGGTTCCAATTTTTCCAGTGGATCCCTTTTCGGGACACATTTTGTTTCCACCAGAAGTTTGATATTTTCTTTTCTATCGCTCGACAAATGGATATAGGTATTCGAAAGAGAGACATGGCATATTGTGGGAGTGCTTGGATGACAGTTTTGATGAGGATTTCCTTCCTCGCTTTTGAACTGAGCTGTTCTTTCCAACCCTCCAGCTTTCTATCCACTTTTGCTAGCACCCATGAGAACATCTGTTTTTTTGTTTGGCCCCAGTCAGACGGTATCCCCAAATATTTCCCGGTTCTCTCCATAATAGGGACACATAGTTCTACTGCAATATTTGACCTTAATCCAGGGGGGGGCAGCTTTTTCCAAAGTAGATTCCTGACTTGTTCAAGTTTATGGCCTGTCCTGAGGCAAAACAATATTGATGTTGAATATTAGCTAGATTCTGTGCTTCTCTAGTAGTGCCCTCCAAAAAGAAAATGGCATCATCCGCGAACATTAGATGTGATAGTGTGGGACAATGGGAATTTAGTGTGATCCCCTTAATCAGACCGTCGTCCACAGCTTTGGACATTAGATTTGAGAGGGCATTGGCCATAATGATGAAAAGATAGGGAGAAAGAGGGTCGCCCTGTCTAATACCCCTTGATGGTTTGATGATGTCAGTAGGTTCACCGTTCACATTTATCGTAAAGGAGGTTGTAGATATGCAGAATCTGACCAGAGAAACCCACTTCTCACAGAAGCCCATACTCAACATGTAGTTGCATAGAAAATCCCACTCCACCCTATCGTAAGCCTTTTGCATGTCTAATTTTAAGATGGCCTGAAATTTCCTCTTTCTTTTTCTTACTCGAAGCTGGTGCAAAACCTCCCCGAACGATGAATATGTTGTCTTGGATTTGGCGACCCTCCACGAAGGCACTTTGTTCCGGAGAGATGATGCCAGAAAGCCAGGGTTTTAATCTATTTGCCATAACCTTTGCAATTATTTTGTAATTGAAATTGCATAGGCTAATAGGTCTATACTGAGTTAGGCTCTCAGGGTTTGTGACTTTGGGAATGAGGGTAATTTGGGTTGAATTCATTGCATGAGGGAAGGTACCTTGGTTAAAGAAGGTGGTCACAGTGTTAAAAATGTCTTCTCGAATTACTGGCCAACTGTTTTGGTAGAATAGCCCATTTAAACCATCCGGCCCAGGTGCCTTTGTAGGGCCCATTTGAAAGATTGATGTCCGTACTTCTTCCATAGTTATTGGCCTTACAAGGTCTTCGTTCATACTGTTTGTGACTACCCGGGGACAAAGCTCTAGTACAGGCTGGAAGTGTCTAGGTCCTACCGAGGTGAATAGGTCCCTATAGAAGTCTGTTATATGCTGTTTGAGTGCTGTTGGTTCCCTGCACCAGTGCTGGTCGGTGATCCTCAACATGGAAATCTTGTTTCGTTGCCTTCTTTGGATAGTGGTTGCATGGAAATACTTTGTATTTCTATCCCCCCATTGCATCCAGTTGATTCTAGACCGCATATGCCAGTACATTTCTTCCTGTCGCCATAGCTCATCAATTTGTTCGACGATTTTTTTATACTCCTCACCATCCGATTGCCTAGCCCTGCTGTTTGTTAGAGAGGTGAGTGTTGCTTGGAGCTGATTTATTTGCTGGAAGGCGTTCTTAAAATGGTGCCTACTCCAAGACCTTAAGTCTCTAGTCACCCGCTTTGTCTTGCTAATGATGTCTTCTTGGTACTGTGTGTCGCCCTTCCAAGCCTTTTGCACCACTTCAAACCATTGAGGTTGATCTAACCAGAATGCTTCAAATCTGAACGGTTTTTTCCTATTTCTGTTGCCATCTGATTGTGTTTCTAGGATGATCGGGCTGTGATCTGATCCAATAACTGGAAGGGCAAAAGCCTCAGCGGAAGGGAAAGAGATTCTCCAATCAAGGTTGCAAAGCGCTCGATCCAGTCGTTTTTTAACTAGTTGATCCCCAGTTCTCTTATTTGACCACGTGTAGGCACACCCTTTGCTTTCAATGTCCATTAAGGCACATGAATCCACAAATTCTCTGAACGCAGCCATTCGATGTCGATCAGCCTCCCGGACTCCAATTTTCTCCCAGTGATAGAGAATGTCATTAAAGTCACCGATGCATAACCATGGAAGATGATTGGAGAGAGTACCATTTCTCACATTTTGCCATAGCTCTAATCTATCCTGCAGGTTTGTGGGCGCATGGAGGAAGGTAATTTTCATCAGAATATCACTTCTAGGCTCCCTGCAGTGTATTTCTATATAAACGCCAGAACTGAGCACCACGTCAACTTGCACCTCTTCGTCCCATAGTAGAGCCAGGTCTTCTGCTATACCCACCGGGTCAATTATTTTTAAGAAACGCAGCTTTAGATGCTGCTGGAGTCTGTGTACTACCTCTCTTCTATTCTTGGTTTCCATGAGGAAAACCAAGTTAGGCCTTTCGCGAGCCATTAAGGCTCGCAGATGCTGAACTGTCAAGAGGTTGCCCAACCCTTGACAGTTCCAGCTCGTGATCTTCATATATTCTATGGTGGCTTATTAGGGCTAGCCACCAAAGCCTGTGTGTATCCACCTTCCCACAGTTGGATAGGTGTATCTAAGAGCTGGTCCTCGGTAATGGGTCCAAGGTTTCCTTTGATGCCGTATGGGGCGAACCTTTTCTGCTTCTTTGGAGCTGAAGTTTTCAGAACTGCTTTGCCTTTTTTTGATAGTGCTGTATATTCTGTTTCTCTAGAGGAGGCCGGGAGTAGTTTTGTGTCTCGCTTTCCTCTTTTACCCCCTGTTTGGGATGCAATATTCGGCCACTTCATTGTTGCTAGTTTGCCTGTTAGCCGCTGGATTATAGAGGATAAGAGCCTTCTCATTCAGCTGGGAATTTTCATTTTGCAAGGTTCCAGCAGTGGGGGAGGTAGGGGTTTCAGCCACCATTTCGTCTTCAACACCCATTTGGTCGATATCCCCGAAGAAAGTCTTCCGGATGGGCTTAACTCCTTGACTTCAGCTTTAAGCCACGACCCATATCTTCCGGGTTGATCTTTTGGTAAGCCTGACTCTTCATAAGGGAATTTTGTACAATCATTCGCATAGTGGCCAATACATCCACATGAGTAACAATAATGTGGGAGGCGCTCATATTTGAAGTCGATCCACCATTTCCTTCCGCCAACAGCTATGATAGTGCCCGTTTTTAGGGGTTGCAATAAGTTCAGTTTAACTTTGGCTCTACTGACTTTGCACATGTTAGTGCTCCTTGCTTCTGTTTTTACATCTTCAACTACCCCTAGCTTGCCAGCAATTTGTCTTATGGCACTATCTGAGATTGCAGCTCGCGGCAGCCCTATAAGGTGGACCCAGAAGGCATACTGAGTGAAATCGTAGCGATGTTCAGGAATTGTTGGGTCACCTACTTGCAGCACTAGGAGATTACTGGCGAAAGACCAAGGGCCTGATTCTAGAACACGGTTTTTTTCATCAGCCGAATTGAAGGTGAACACATAGAATCCCTGTTCAATGATTTCGCATTGGGCTGTTTCTGTCTTCCACACTCTCTTCATAGTGTTCCAGAATGCTTGGAAATTTACATTTGGTCTAGAGAACAGTTTGCCATATAGAATTGCTTGGTTTACCTGGGAGACTTGCTCTGGGGTTGTATTGCTGAGGTCAGTAAGGTCATCTTCTGACCACATTTCGCCCATTTTGTTGCACAGGGCCAGCAGGCGAAGGTGGTCTTCTTGCTCCACATCCATGGTATGAAGTAGGCGCTTGGCTTGTGGAATGAAGGGGCTTTAGCCTGGCGGTCTTTGACACTTCGGGGAGAAGGGTCTTGTGCGAAGAGGGATTAGAGAGGGTTGGCAGGGAGAGGTGTAGGGTTTGGGAGTTAGTCGGGGGGATGGTTTGTGGCAGCTTTCATGGTTCGCGTCAGGGATGCAGGTTCAGGAAGATGTGGATTGCTGATGGGTTGCCTTGTAGAAGAGGATTATGCGAGGGAGAAGATGACCTAGCTTGAGGCTATGCCATGGCTCTGGTATGGTGGGCGGATCATGCTGTGGGCAGGAAACTTACGGACAGCCATGGGCATTCACTACCCAGACTGAGAGAGGAGGAGTTAGGGTTAGGGTTTTTGGGGTTGAAACTATTCACCATGGGAATAGAGAGAAACTCACCCAGATGGTGAGAGAGAACAACGAAATTATTAACGTAAGTTAGGCCACTTTCAGACATTATTAGATGATTCAGAGAGAACTTTATCCATTATCTCGCATGGTCTGCACAATGCTTCCAATGGCTTTTCCCTGTGTACAGTCAGCCCTTCAGTCTCAACCATGTCGACTTCCTCTTCGCCGATCCTCTTCCACTCGAAGCATTGAATCAGTGAACCCAAAGTCAATCCCATCATTTTATGAGCCAACGTTGCACCGGGGCATGCTCTCCTCCCCAACCCAAAAGGCAATATCAACCTGTTCATTTTATCATCATCACTTTCAAATCTTTCAGGCTTGAAGCTCGTTGGATCGGACCATTGTTCGGGGTCTCTGTGAATAGCCCAAGCATTGACTAGCACAATTGTGCCACGTTGCACGCTGAAGCCTCCAATTGTGCAATCATCTGATGAGTAATGGGGTAGGAGCAGTGGGACTGATGGATGTAATCGAAGCGTCTCTGAGATAATATTCTGCATATAAGGTCGTCTCGAAAGATCTGATTCATCAATTAAACGGTTTTGGCCAATTTGAGAATCAATCTCTGCTTTTGCCTTTTTCAAGATGGTAGGATGGTTGAGCAAATTGGCGAATGCCCACTCCATTGTAGATGACGATGTATCAGTTCCAGCAAGTAGTATTGTCTGCTCATTCAAAATTATTCCAGATTAATGTCATGATTAAAGGATATATCATGACAAGATTATGATATATCAAGGCTAATTAAAGAATATATTAAAATCACGAATATGATAATAATAGAGCGGAGATGTATTTTGTTTACACTGGCCACATTGATCTCTAGGTGGGCGCGTTGATGTGTGAGCATGTTTATCAATGTGAAGGAGTTATTTTCATGACCCTATATATTCTGTGAGTCTAATATATTGAGTTTGTCTAACATTTTTAAGGAATCAATGTACTAGACATTCTAAAACTTATCGAAAAAGAGATTAATCAAGTCTAAAAAATTGTCAAAATGGTACAATCAAATTCTTCAGCTAAGTGCATCCAATTTGACTAATTGAAAATGATGACGTGAATTTTTTTTCTTTTGTTACTTTCTAAAGATACACGGCATAAATGCGGCACTTATTAGAAAAATATTGAAATTTTTAAAAAAGAAATAAAGGAAAAAATATTCAAAAAAAGAAAAAGAGGGTAAAAGAAAAAAATGAAAAAGGATAAAAAAGAATAGCTTATTTTATTAAATAAATAAAAACTCCAACTGCCATGTTCAAATGGCTGAGCTCAATGACGCTCAAGCCACCTTATCCTCGAGCTCTATAAAGTTCGAACTGTTATGGCTAAGATCGGAGAAACTTGGGCAGCCATGGTTGCGAGCTCGAAGAAAGCTCCAGTTGCCACTGCAACATGCTCCAAATCTCCTTTGCTGCATGAGCTCAAAGAAGCTTGAGCGGCCATGGTTGAACTTAACAAAGCTCAAGTGGTTATGATTCGGAGCTCGAAGAAGCTGCCATCACTACGAGCTCCAAAATTATAATAAGTACCTGTTGGGGTCCATATGTTTAGGGATGTCAACACGCTCTTGATCAGCAAGTAGATAGGTAGGAAGTTTCTCCGAGTGTTTATATAAATAGGTGTTTGACTAATTGGGTAAAAATAAAACAAAATTGGGTCACATTCAACAGCCACTATACATATCTTATTAACACATACCTCTATGTTTAGGGATGACAACACGCTCCTGATCAGCAAGTAGATAGGCAGGAAGTTTCTCCGAGTGTTTATATAAGTAGGTGTTTGACTAATTGGGTAAAAGAAAAACAAAAAAAATTGGGTCACATTCAACAGCCACCACTATATATATCTTATTAACACATACCTCTCTGTTTAGGGATGAAAACACGCTCCTGATCAGCAAGTAGATAGGTAGGAAGTTTCACCGAGTGTTTATATAAGTAGGTGTTTGACTAATTGGGTAAAAAAAAACAAAAAAAATTGGGTCACATCCAACAGCCACTAGGTACCTATTATAATTTTGGAGCTTGCAGTCATGGTGGCTTCTTTGAGCTCCGAATCAATACCGCTTGAGCTTTGTTAAGTTCAACCATGGCCGCTCGAGCTTCTTTGAGCTCATGGAGCAAAGGAGATTTGGAGCATGTTGTAGTATTAGATTTTAGATTTATGGAGTTTGTAGGAAAAAGTTTTATATAAGA
The DNA here is from genome assembly GCA_014182895.1 of Angophora floribunda. Lineage (NCBI taxonomy): Eukaryota > Viridiplantae > Streptophyta > Magnoliopsida > Myrtales > Myrtaceae > Angophora > Angophora floribunda. The sequence continues at coordinate 20,306,234 of CM024712.1, forward strand.
TAAGATGACGAGATGATGAGAAAATGCTTTAATGACAAGCACCCATTGCAAAACCTCCTACATCATTAATGCACAAAAATCCATTTATATAATAATAATAATAATAATAATAATAATAATAATAATAATAACTTCAATGAGAAACACCAACTGCAAAACTTCCCACACCATTAATGCACTATAACCTTCTTACATATATCTACGATAATTATACAGAGAAAAGAAAACCTCCTATTTTGGGGCGGGCCCCGGGGGGGGATCTTAATCATGTTTTCGTCCTCATATAGCCTTAATTGCTTATTTTGCAAATATTGTGTCCATGGGTAAATGCTCAGTTCCATATTTTAATTTTATCTCTCTCCTTTTTTTTTTTATATATTAACATATAAATCGTTTCTATTCTGTAACAACTTTCCTAAAAAAAAATTCAAATATAAGAAGATAGTGTTCTTTCTCCATATTATTTATACATATTTTTCGTGTTGTGTATTTTTACTACGTAACAATTCAAATATCTGGTAATAAAATGATTTCTTTAATCTTCATAATTCATCTTTTGGCCATTCCTAGGATAAGGTATATTAAATATTAATTGCCTAACCAGTCCTGGTTGGGTGCAGATATACTAATCTTGGATGACGTTACTATCACCTTCTCTTCCACCAGGGACTTCAACTAACCCAATCAACCAGAAACCCCTAACACAGGCAGACCTTCATCTGCCGCCATCCATGGCGGCCTTCGCTCCTTCACCGCCCCAAGCTGACTGACGAAAGAGGTTGCAGGTGGGGTTTCGTTTGACAGTGATGAGGTCGAGGTAACATATGACAACATGGCAGTCGAGTTTTCAAAAGAAAAAATGCATCGAGCAAAGGAAAATTAAGCAAAGCGGGACGGAGAGTGAGCACCTGCGCGAACGCCTTAATGATTTCGTCTGTGTAAAACTCCGGATGCGACGCCTGCAGCGAGAGGAGGTGCTCGATCATGCTGTTCTCCTCCTTCTTCTTCTTCCTATGCTCGTCGACCATTCCCTGCAGAAGCCTATCCATCTTCTCGCTGAGCTTGGACGCCCTCTTCTCGTACCCCTGGTAGTCAATCCACCTCAGCACCGGCAGATAATCCCCCGGATACGATGTCCCTGCGTATTTGAATGTGTCCTTGATGATTTCCTGAAACGCTTTTGCTTCCTCCTCGTCGCTCACATCCTCCCCGTAGTACCTCTTCCCCGCCGCGACCCTCATCATCACGTTGAACGTCAGCTCCATCAACGCAGACTTCAGCTCCACCCTCGTGAAGCCACCGGCCAGCTTGTCGCCTCGCCCGAGTAGTTTCCGGAGGAGGCGCTTGACCTCGTCCCTCCGGATGTCAAGCGACGCGTCAAGGCGGCGCGAGGAGAAGATCTCATCGGTGCCGATGCGGCGGAGGTTGCGCCACCGGTCGCCGTAGGGGGCGGATCCGATGGTGGAGCAGTTGTAGCTGAAGTACTCGCTCATGACGAACCGGGGGCGGTTAGCAAGGACCACATCGTTTCGGGTGAAGCATTCCTCGGCGAGGGACCTGGAAGAGACGACGACGAGGCGGCGGGCACCAATGCGGAGGGATATGATGGGGCCGTAGGTTCGGGAGAGGGCGAGGAGGGTCCGGTGGACGGGCTTCTTGAGGTGACGTAGGTGGCCGACGATGGGGAGAGCGGGAGGGCTTGGAGGGCGGTTCTTGCTGGGCTTTCTTGTGATTAATTTTCCAGTGAGGAGGATGATTGCAAGGGATATGACGACGAGCGGTAGCACGCTTTGATCCTCCATGTTGGTTCGATTTAGCCTGATGGAAGTAGATCGATGTATGCGAAGCAAATGGCCTTCTTCATAAACATGAAGGGCCTCTGGCTATGGATTATGGAAACTATCTAATTTAGGTCATTAATATAGGCTAATTTGCAGCGTAGCTGGATTTTTTTCTTTTTTCTTTCATTCTTTCGGGGAGTGGGGTTGTTGAGAAATCACAATCAAGTGACTAAGACATAATGTTTGACGTTGTTCTTTTGTTTTTTCCTTTGGGCAACTATGATGTTTGAGTGAAATGTCACTTCAAGAATAGTGAACTTATCCCTCGCCATGAGGCAATCCCTTCTGACAAGCCGTCAATTATTAAGATTAAATAAAACGAGAGATGAGCATCATAAGATTTATGACAAGATGTGAATCTCTGTCAAATATATCTTTATATTCCGAAAATGTAGGAAAAAAGTAATCAGTGAACTACTATCTCTAAATAAAAAGGTGAATGACAACTATTAAGGAAAAGCATAAAATATTTCATCCCCAAAATCGAAGATAGGAACCAAAAGCATACCTCCTTTTTTATATAAAACTAGAACAATTAGATTGAATCAAAACTATTGATAAATAATTAAATTATAAATTCGTAAAAATTAAGCAATTGATAATTACAACCTAAACTACCATGAAATTCGTGTACTTTTTTTTGGGTAAGGTAAGGTAATAATATAAAGACCAACAAAGTGTACATTACGAGTGAAACATGGCACCCAACAAAAGACTCGATTAGACAACATGTCAATGGAGTGACCGGGTACCACGATCACAAGTTGAGAAGAAAAAAGACATGTACAATCACATGGTTACAAGAGGACCTAAGGTCCCAAACAGTCCTAAGGATGAGCCAGTGGAAGCTCTATATCAAAGATACGCGGGTCAATCCCCCAACATCGCTGCATCCTCCTATTTCTATGGTTGTCGTCAACTCTCTTAAAAGTCATGGCCTTGTCCTTGACCGCCTTGCATAGCTGTAGCTTCATGGAAGAGATTTGAAAACTTTGGCCACGGAATATGGTATCATTCCCGGTTTTCCGGATGATGTAGCAAAGAGCGCCAAAGGAGAACCGAGCAATCTCACAAAGAGAAACCTTTGCCGAAGTAACATTACTAACCCAAGAAAGGTTATCCTGCCAAGTCGAATTAATCCAAGGAAGATTACATTTCGCAGCCCAAAAGTTTGCAAGGGAGTTAGGGACGCCGCAATCAAAAAACAGGTGGTTGACAGAGTCAGGCCTAGAGTTGCAGAATGCACAATTCGAGAAGGGTATTCTGCCATAGGCCATGAGAAAGACCTGGGTTGGAAGGCGGTTCCTGGAGATGAGCCACAACAGGAATTTATGTCGAGGTGCTAAGGTCTTATTCCAGACGAAAGAAGACCAGGAGACCAGGTTGGCCTTACCTCGAATAGTAGCCCAAGCTGATGCCATCGAAAATTTACCAGCAGGGTCCTCCACCCAACAGAAGGAGTCCGGATCATGTAAGAGTGGGGGAGCCGAAATTTGCCACAAGGCCAATTCTTGCAGGGTTTGGAGCCCATCCGGAGAGTATAAGTCCCTAACCTTCGCTTGCACTGGGAAGGTCTAACTCATGAATATAATTGTCGAAAAGATCAAGTTAAGTGGGCCAACCTCAAGCCAAGGATCAAACCACAATGATGTGTGGACACCATCTCCTATCTTCCATCTAAAATGGGGTTGGAATTCTTTCCTAAGTGCAAGGATCTTACGCCAGGCCCAAGAACAAAGGGTTGGGGTAGAAGATATCCAAAAATTTTGTCTTTTGAGGTAGGTGGCATGGATCCATTTACACCATAATGATTCTTTGTCAGTAGATAGGATCCAGATGTGTTTAGCTATGGCCGCTTTATTACTGTCCCTAATCCTTCTCAAGCCAAGACCTCCTTCCGAGGTGGGAAGACAAATATCAGCCCAAGCCACTTTTGCACCTCCAGGTCCCATGGTTGGTCCTTTCCGAGAGAAATTGTCTCCGCATATTTGTTCAATTTTGTCCACCACCGAAGCTGGAAACCAAAATATGGATGCCCAGTAAGTTTGGATGGCATGCAAAACTGACTTAATAAGTTGAAGCCTCCCTGCAAATGAGAGGAACCGGTGTGTCCAAGATTGGACTCTAGATGTGAGGTGGCAAACTAGTGCATTACAATCCACTTTGCTCAATCGAGAGGTGATGATAGGTACGCCCAAGTACCGCACTGGGAAAGAGCCTAGGGAGAAGCCAAGTATTTGTACAATCTGGTCCCTAGCTGCGTCAGGTCCACCCGATATAAATACTTCACTCTTGTTAGTATTTGGAGTCAAGCCACTCCATGAGGAGAACATATTGATCCCATCCTTGATACGAGATATGGAGGCAAGGCTCGCTTGGCTAAATATAAAGACATCATCCGCAAAAAATAGGTGGGATAGCCGCGTGGCCTTGCAATGCCAATAGTACCGGAAATCTGGATGCCGGGTGTGAGAATCAATGATCCTTGTGAAGACCTCCATAGCTAGGGTGAAGAGATATGGGGACATGGGATCTCCTTGTCGAATACCTCTTCCACTGGAGAAGAAGCCGTGGAGTTCACCATTTATAGATATAGAAAACTTGGGGGTTCGAACACATACCATGATCAACCTTATAAGATTGGAGGGGAATCCAAAAGCTAGGAGGGTGTTCTCTAAGAAGTCCCAAATCCAGGTATCATATGCTTTCCCGAAGTCTACCTTTATAGCACATTTGGGGATGTGGGGCTTATTGTGAAACCCTCTCGAAAAGTTCTTGTGCAAGAAGGATGTTGTCGCGATTCGCCCGCCTTTAACAAAGGCGCGTTTGGGCCGGATTGATAATTCCAGGAAGCACTGTTGCAATTCTAGAGGATAGAATCTTAGTAATGCATTTGTAAATTGTGTTGCAACATGCAATTGGTCGGTAATCTGAGACCGAAGATGCGTTGGGCACTTTAGGTACTAAGGCAATGATGGTGTTGTTTACTTCTTTGAGCAAACAGCCTGATTGAAGGAAGTCCATAACAGCCTTCGAGACTCGAAGAACCCACTACATCCCAATTTTCCTTGAAGAAGTCCGTATTAAAGCCATCCGGTCCAGAGCTTTGTTCCCAAAGAATAGAGAACAATGCGTCGCGAACTTCGAAGGATGGAAAGGCTCAAGCGAGAAGATTGATCTAGTCGCCCAAGAGGGAGTGGATAACCTCAAGTAGCTCCCCGAAAGATGGTCCCAAAGATAAGGTAGCCGGTGAGAGTATGTCCTGAAAATAAGAGACGAAGATACGTTGCACATCCACTTGATTAGAGACCATTTGGCCTGTGCTGTCCATGACTGACATGATCCGATTGTGGAGGTGCCTGTGATTTACCGAATGATGGAAGAACTTGGTATTGTGGTCGCCTTCCTTTAGCCAACGAATTCTAGACTTTTGTCTGAAGAAAGACTCCTCAAGGGAATGGAGAGTATGATACTCTTTGATTTGGGAGTGCTCCTCTCTCGCCAAAAGGCTATTATGCGGGTCTAGTTGTAAGGCCTCTTGCGTAGTTAAGAGAGTTCTTTTTGCTGCATATACTCTCATAGAAATGTCTGAGTATGCGGCTCTGTTCAAGCCTTTAAGGCGTCCCTTCAGATTCTTGAGACGGGTGTACGCTTTAAACATAGGGAGCCAGAGACTTGAGTATCCCAAGCCTGCTTCAAAAGCATGGAAAAATCCGGGTGACTCATCCACAAGTTAAAAAATTTGAAAGGAGTCCGGCGAGAACCAAGCGGGAGCACTTTTATAACCATCGGCGTATGATCTGAGAGACCCGGTGCCAGAAAAGACGCTTTTGAAAAAGAATAAGTCCTACACCAGCAATTATTAACCAATACACGATCAATTTTCCTTAGTTTCCTACGATCACCCGAGGATGTTGACCATGTAAACCGAAATCCCACATAGTGTAGATCAATCAGTTCAGCTTGGTCCAGGCAATCCTTGAACTCATCAAAGGCGGGGATCCATATGTCAGGGCTACCTATACGATCCGAGGAGTCCCGGATGGCATTGAAGTCACCAAAGAACTATCCAGGGGACTTTCCTTGAGGTTAGAACTCGCCTAATAAGGTCACGCCAAAGGGGCCTTCGTGACACGAAGGTGTGCTCCCCATAAATCACTGAGAAAGTAATAGTTGAACCTGAAATCAAAGTTTTAACGTCTCCATGGATGATCTGACTAGAACAAAAAAGAAGATTGAAGTCCACAAGGAGTGGGTTCCAACCAATCCAAATACGCCCCCGAGAGGAGTGTTCATAATTAGTCAACCATAACCAGCCAGGAAATAATCCAGAGGAGATTAAACCAAAAGAGTTAGCCGGGACTTTAGTTTCCAGTAAGCCGACGCAGCAAAGATTATTGAGCCGCACAAATTGTCTTACTTCAGCTTGCTTAATGGGGTTCATCAGACCCCTTATATTCCAACATCCAAAAAACATGCGGAAATATCAAAAGGACAGGAGGCTACCTCCTTTTGGGGCGCCTTTTGCTGGTAGATGGCTTAGTTTTCACCGAAGGAGAGATCGAAAGTGGCTCCATCGTGTTGGCCAACTTCTGCCTCTGTTCAATAGGAGGAGCATCAGCACATATGTCCGCCTGTGGGGGAGAACCAGCACACTCCGGCAGCTTTGCATTCTCGTTCTTCGGGGGTAGTAATAGGCAAATCAACCTCTGGGCACGGGATTTCAGCATCCCTCGTCAGCTCTTGCACCGGCAAGGGGTTACCAGCTCGCATCAGGAGGTTCATCCCTGCTGTTTGCACTTGCATTTGGCTAGCATTGGCTGAAAGATCGACCTCAAGTAGCAATGGTTGGGGACTTGTAGCATGTTCTTGTTCCTGATCAGAGCATGGGGCAGCTCCAAGTTCCTCATCAAGGTCATCAACTGAGTCAAAAGCCATGGAAGAGTCTGGTTCAGAAGGGGGCATCGCAGTCCCCGGGACACCATCTTGCAGGAATGATGCTGAAGGTCTGAATGGGGTTCGCGCTAAAGGTTGCGCACTTTCCTTACCAGCCCTCCTTCTGACCTGTTGCCACTCCTCTCTAGGGGCTGGTTCGGGTACCTCATTCGGTCTAGAGGAGCCCATAAGGTTGGTCTGGTCATCTGTCATCCCAAGGGGATGGGAAGGCTGCACTTCAGGTTGAGTAGGCTGAGCAGAACACGGGATGGTGGCAGAGCATCTATGTCCAAACACTCCACAAGTTTGGCATGAAATAGGCTTCCATTCATATTCAACTTCAACAACACGGGCAGCCCCATTTAGAAGGATATTAATGGAATCACAGCAGGCTTTGGAAGCATCTAACTCCACACAAACTCTAGCAAAGGAGATAGTTTTTAGTTGCTCCGTACGTTGGTCCACATATAGTGGCTTACCCACCGAGCTAGCCACTTTGCTAATACCCCGAGAGGACCAAAGCCTATATGGGAGGTTCTTCAGTCTTATCCAAACTGGAACCGAGGTGTGTGCCCCTTTTTTCAGTTCAAGCATAGGGTGCCATTGCTGGAGGATGAGAGGCACACGCGCCACCGTCAGTGGTCCTCCCTCAATAACCTTACGTCTAAACTCCGTGTCCGGGATGTGGAAAAAATAGAACCCCGATCATTGGCTTTCATCTCCAATAACCTATGACCCCATAAGTGTTTGAGAGCTGTCTCTATAAGCTTAAATGGGAGTTTTTCCCCACAAAATAGCCGACTAGGCATTCTTTCCATATGGGATCAGCATCAACTAAATCCTCATCAGTACAATTAACTACATTATTTGCAGCTGGATTAAGGGGATAGTAGGTAAGGGAGTACCCTTGAGTAGCTGCTCTAGCTACATTGGCCCAGATCGAAGGTTTCCGATTGCTTTGTTGTAGCGGGGGGGGTGGGATTTTGTTGCAGTAGAGGGCCTGGAAACCGCAGCAACACCAGAGGATGGACCGGCCAAATTCTGCTCTTCATTTGCAGAAAAACCTGCACCATTTAGATCCACACCCCCAGCCACAATCCGGTCGCCAAAGCTGGTATTTCCGTGAGAGAGGTGGGGATCTCGTCTAACAACAGCAGCAACTGCAGAAGACAATCTCTACCCCCCATCGATTGATGAAGGGCCAGAGTTCGGCCCCTCGATTACAGCGCGGTCGCCACCCCTGGCACTACTGCAAGATGAGGTTCGGCTAGCCGGCGCCCTGCTCCGGCTACGGTTACGGCCTCCCCCCAGACTCGACTGAAAATGCCGCTCAGAGTTTCCCTTTTCCATGTCCAAACCAGAGGAAACAGAGCTACTAGAAATACAGATTAAGCCCTAGCATTGCTGATTTCAAACTAAGGAGAGGAAGCCTTACCGGGTCAGAAACCAAAGGGGGTTTTGGAGTACTGCTAAGACACTACTCCTCCTCCAAGAATCGGCTTGCTCCGGCGCCGGAGATGGCCGGCGGAGGCAAAATCAGATCGGCGCTATAGTACCGCAAGGGTTCTGTCGCGAGAGGGAGAAAGGGGTTTTTGTCGGTATATAGTTGTCGTAATTTGTGTACTTTCATAAAAGATACAATGAACTGCAAAACCTAAAGAGGATTTTGGGTAGAGGGAAATTGGTCGGTTGGGATTTGCAAAAGAAAGTTGTAGCTCATTTTGCCATCGCTTGTTTCAAGAGCCATTGCGGTTCGAACTCTACTATGGAAGGATGAGCAATGACATCCCTTTCTTACGTTGGCCGTATTTTTCCTGAATGAGAGCTACCTATGTGACGTGGAGGGTCGGTTTGAGATTCGAGTGAGACGAGAGTAGGATCACAAAAAGAAGCAAAATCCGGGGCAAGGTAAATTCATTGCTTGATGATGTGAGCTTCCATAGAAGATCTTCCCACATAAAGGAAAAAATGGCTAAGGACATTGATGAAGGTGGAAAATCTCACAAAGAATCAGTGATCATTCAGGAGATGGAAGCTCTATGAGCTACAGCGTATTGATCCTTCATTCAAAAGTCAAAGTGATAATTTGATGCCTTTGAATGTCCCCAAAAGCATAACAGAAAGGATGATGTTGTTGTTGTTGTACCCGAGGTACTTGCCCATGATGAACTTGGGCCGGTTTGCAAGGATGATGTCGTTCTTGGTCAAGCATTCCTCTGCAACAGGCGCGGAGGAAACGATGACGACGGGGCGGATGCCGAAGCGAAGGGAGAGGGTGGGGCCATAGGTGCGGGATAGAGCGAGGAGGGTCCGGTGGACGGGCTGCTTGAGATGGTGGAGGTGGCCGATGATGGGGAGGGAAGGTGGGCTTGGAGGGCGGTTCTTTCTGGGCGTTCTTGCGATAAATCTTTGCAAGAGCTTGTGAGCGAATGTGATGATTGTTATAGAGATTGTGGACAAGAGTAGCAGATTCTGATTCTCCAATTTTGTCTTCTTTTTGATTGATTCAAGTTGATTTTCGGTGATGCTGTCTGGTATTATAGCGAAGGGGTTAATGAAAAGGGTCCCGTCTTGTTGACTTCTCCGGACGGCCGCTTGCTATGAATGTGCACAAGATTCATCGAGTTATACATAAAATATTCCTTACTCGTGGTTGGAGCAGGTGAGAAGTTTCACCTTGTTAGGTGAAACTTATTTGACCAAAATATTTTTAGGTACATGCAACTTACATAATTTTTAATTTAAGCTGTAAAGAAACAATGCTTTGGATTATAAGTATAGGATTAGAATTTCAAATATGACACAAAAAGAGCATCTTCATAAGATTTGAGATATTCATTGAGTTTATATCGACAATTTACGTCTTTACCCATCAAATTCGATATGCAATTCTTAAAAGTAAATCGTTCCGGGCTTCCGCAAGATTTTAAAAAAAGAAAATTGAAAAACATTGGTGTTTGGTCAAGGAACATTATTTGCATGTGCAGGCTTGAAGTGCAACCTCTTATATGTTTCCACCAACAAGTTGTTCAAGTACCAAGCTTGTGCAGGAGAACCTGTACATTCTATGAAACATCCGAAACTGGCACAACTGATTAGGTCGTCCAAAAAGAAATAGGTTGTCCGATTTGAACCAAAAAAAGAAGAAGAGGTTGTCTGATGTTTATTAGCATTTACAAGGTAAGTTCAGGTTCAAAACTTTGGTACTAGTAATCACAAGCAGGTTTCAGGACATGGAGCCATATCTATACCTATATTACTATCGACGAGACTCACAATCTCCCGCATAACGCCCTAGTAATTTTGCGTTAGAGTTTTCTTCAATACAACTATTATTTTGCCACGTACCATGTGCATGTGAAAAAAATTAAATGGTTATTCCTAGGCTGAAATGGGTGATTATTTAGTGAACTGGAGAAGTAAGGGATTATAAAAGATATGCATAATCAGTAATACAATCGAGAAATCGCTGCCTATCTCTCCCTCCAGTTGTCTAGACTTATCTAGAACCAAATATCTATAACAGGAAATCAGTATTTGTGGTGTCTAGTTACATCAAATATGTGTTTATAATTAGTACAATATTTGAACTTTAAGAATGAAATACAATTAAATTCTAAAATTTCTCAGTTGGTACAATTGGACCTAATTTACTTTAAAAGATGCAGTTAAATACTTTTGATTAACGCCTAACAATCTCCTATCATAACAATCTTTAAGGTTGCCACATACAAATTTTCTGCTGCCATGCCTTATAGGCATTCTCTAGTAGACTTTGACTGCAAAGTTTTTTAGAAAACTTTCGGACTTGATTATACGAATTGAAAACGATAATATTCTGCACAAAAAATTTAGGACTTTTGGTGATTTTTTATTTATAAAAAAGGGGAAGTATTGTAATATGAACATGAACATTTCAGCTATGTCTAATTTAATGTTAGAGAGACTACCCCTATCGAAAGTTGTTGAAATAGGGGCTGCATTGTACATCTATTATGCATATTTCTTTAGCTGCACTTATGAACTAAAACAAAAGCAATCACATGCTAGCACAATATCGCATCATTAAAAATATCCCGTTATCGAAAAGTACAACGTAAATGAGCTACCCTCATACATCATTAGATGACTAAGAGGGAACTCTATTCATGATCTCACGTGCTTTGCACAATGCTTCCAGTGGCTTTTTCATGGGCATTGTTAGACCTTCACCCTCACCCATGTTGACCTCCTCTTCACCAGTCCTCTTCCATTCAAAGCATTGAATGAGTGAAGCCAAAGTCAAGCCCACCATTTTATGAGCCAAAGGTGCACCGGGGCATGCTCTCCTCCCCATCCCAAATGGCAACATCAACTTATTCATTTGACCACCACCATTTTCAAACCTTTCCGGCTTGAAGGCCGTCGGATCAGGCCATTGTTTGGGGTCTCGGTGAATGGCCCAAGCATTGATCATCACAATTGTGTCACGGGAGACATCATAGCCTCCTATTACGCAATCATCTGATGAGTAGTGAGGTATGAGAAGTGGGACAGGCGGGTGTAAGCGAAGTGTCTCTACGATGATGTTATGAAGGTAAGGTAGCTTTGCAAGATCTGATTCGTCTATCAAACGATCTTGGCCAATTTGGGAGTCTATCTCTGCTCTTGCTTTTCCTAAGATGTTGGGATGGTTGAGCAAATTGGCTAGCGCCCACTCCATTGTGATAGATGATGTATCAGTCCCAGCAATAAGTAGCGTCTGTTTATTTAAAATGGTCACATTAGATTCCATCTTTATTGAGACTCACAATGAAGCCTAATTATATCCATCGAATCACATCTTCTTAGATTGTGTAACTCATTTTTTACACAACTATGTAACTCATATTTTACCCAACTTTTATCCATTACTATCGATTCAGATATCTCAGTTTACAAACTATACCTTTCCATATTTTTTCAAAGAGTTATAGCTATGATACCTATGATAAAGGATATAGATCGTATAACAATGAGTTACGCATCTTGTGTAATATATTAAAATCCTATTTTTCAACATAGATTTGGTAAGTTTGCCACATGGATAAAGGTCGCAGAGAAAACGGTAACGACAAATTGAAGTCTAACGCCTGTTTCACCGTTCAAAGAACGGTAAACAGGATATTCAACTTGTTCAGTGGGCTTCCCCCTTTTTGCCAAAGTTAAAAGCAGGTTCATATATTGGCAGAGAAAAATTTATAAAGCAAGTCTACCCAATTGCAATATATCAAAGAAAATATTTAAAAATTAGGTCCACCGAGTAGCAACTGATGAACACCTAACTTCGACCTGAACAGCCAAATCGACATATAATAAGTGTCATATTTGGACGTAAAGAGACGGAATAATTTGCTTTATGGTGAAAGTGCAACATGAGTTGGTTCCACACATATGAAATGTCGAACTAATTTTATGGATCCAATGAAATGGGGACTCGTAATTGAATAAGTGACCTCAACGTAAAATATTTTGTACACCGAGTTTAGTGAGAAAAATTGCATTTGTATATATTATCCACAGATACATGCATTTTCCATTTCTTTACTGACTACCCTATCAAGAACTTATAGTTCTGTCTACATATCATATCGTCTAAACTACTATGTTTATGAGATTCATATGAGTCCGTCAATTGTTAAAATCCGATCGGTTGGGTTTCCGCTCGTTCCATTCCATCGATAAAAACAGAACTTTATCAATCCAGAGAAGCACGCTTGCACATTCAGCTCATCAACAAGAAGATACCGACGAAATAATTGGAAAATAACGGAAGAGATCAAAACAAGCAACCAACCAAAAACCTCTCGAGACCAGACAAGAAAAACTCACCAGCAAGAACCCCTTGATGATCTCATCCGTGTAATACAACGGCTGCGACGCCTGCATCACCAGCAAGTGATCGATCATGCTCTTCTTCTCCTCCTCCCTCTCCATCTTCTTCCGGTGCTCGTCAATCAGCCCCTGCAAGAATCCATCCGTCTTCTTTCCGATCTCAAACATTCTCTTCATGTACCCACCGTAGTCGATCCACCTCAGTGGCGGCAGGTAGTCCCCTGGGTATGCGCTCCCTGAGTTCTTCACGATCTCCTTGATGATGTCCCTGAACATAGCCGCCTCCTCCACGTCGCTCACGTCCTCCCCGTAGTACCTCTTCCCCGCCATCATCCTCATCATCACGTTGAACGTCAGCTCAGTCACTGCCGCCCTCAACTCCACCCTTGCAAAGCTGTCGCTGCTTTGTCCCTTCAGCAGCTTCCTCAAGAGGCGCTTGACCTCATCCTTGCGGATTCCGAAATATGTGTCAAGGCGGTGTGAGGAGAAGATCTCGATGGCACCGATACGGCGAAGGTTGCGCCAGTGATCGCCATAGGGGGAAAGGACAACCGTGGTATAGTTATACCCAAGGTACTTGCCCAAGATGAACTTGGGTCGGTTTGCAAGGACGATGTCGTTCTGGGTAAAGCATTCCTCGGCAACAGGCGCGGAGGAAACGATGACGACAGGGCGGATGCCGAAGCGGAGGGAGAGGACGGGGCCATAGGTGCGGGAGAGAGCGCAGAGGGTCCGGTGGACGGGCTTCTTGAGATGGTGGAGGTGGCCGATGACGGGGAGGGAAGGTGGGCTCGGAGGGTGGTTTTTTTTGGGCGTTCTTGTGATTAATCTGCGCAACAGCTTGTGAGTGAGTGCGATGATTATTAGAGAGGTTGTGAACAAGAATAGCAAGTTGTGATTCTCCATTCTTGTTTGGTTTTTCTTGATCCAAGTTGATTTCAGGTGATGATATTGAGGGTAATAATGATGGCTGGACCAGGTGTGTTCCGTGGGTTGTTGAGTCAAGATGACGAAGCTAAGAAGTTTCAACTTGTTAGGTGAAGCCTTAAAATGATTTAAATATTTTTAAGCGACGTGTAACTTTACATAAATCATAGTTTAAGTTGAAGAAACGAAGTTTTGGATTGTAACTGTAAGGTCTGAATTTTAAATAAGATACACAATAAACACCTTTTATAAGGTTTAAGATATCTCATCGAGTTTTCATAGACGATTTACATCTTTACCCATTGAATTCAACATTCAAAGCAATTTGTACATGTGTAATCGTCCGGGGCTTTAGCGAAACTTTTAGGAAAAAAATTAAGGTTGAAATTAAGGATAATTGCTTGAACTAATTCTTATTTTCAGCCAAGGAATCTGATTTGTATTTGCTGGTTTGAATTACAACCTCTTAATCAGTTGTATTTCCATCAACAAGTTGTATAAGTACCAAGCTTGTGAAGGAGAATCTGCAAATTTTACAAAAGTCGCAAATCAGCATGTCTAAGTAGGTTCAATGATGGTTATTGACATTTATAAGGTATGTTCTAGGTTTCAAAAATTTAGTACTGGTAATCACAAGTAGGTTTCAAGACAAGGAGCCATATATTCTACTTTGCATTTTGTACTTTATAACCCTTTATTATGTGCATGATAGCCTGCACAAAGATACAAGATACTCTACCGATTATTTTGAAAAAAAATATTTATGTACTAAAACATACTAAAATTTTATCATTCATTTGTGATATTATGTTTTATCTAGAACTCTAGAGTTATATTGGGAGACATAAAACATTCATTTGCTTACATCTTAGTTGTGCAAATGTAGTCATGTTAGATGGTTCTATATTCCAATGATTATCATCTCTATGTCTACATCACTAGTGATAAGACACATATTCTATTGTATAAATGCACTTTGTGCACCAATAGGCATGCGGCCTGCTGGTAAAGGGATTGAGGGGGGGGGGGGTTGGGGCCAAAGAGAACTAGGTCCAAGATTCAATCGTCATATGCATAGCCCAGCCCATGCATGTATATAGAAGAAAAGAGTGAGACAAAAAAAATGCACTACGTGCATGTCAAAAGTTAAATGGCTAGTCATAGGCTGAAATGAGTGGTAATTTAGTGGAGTGGAGCAATAAGTGCTTATAAAAGCTATGCAAAAAGTTAAATGGCTATTCATGGGCTGAAATGGATGGTAATTTACTGGAGTGGTGAAGTAAGTGCTTACAAAATCGTGCATTTAACAAGCATACATGCAAAAGGTTAAATGGCTATTCATGGGCTGAAATGGATGGTAATTTAGTGGAGTGGCGAAGTAAGTGCTTACAAAATCGTGCATTTAACAAGCATGCATGCAAAAGGTTAAATAGCTATTCATAGAATGAAATGGGCGGTAATTTAGTGAAGTGGAGAAAGTGCTTACAAAAGCATGCATGTTCTATACATAATCACTAATTAGTAATAGGATCAATCTAGTCAATAAAAGAATCAAAACCCTCTTATGTGCCTGCCAAAAGTTATCTATTATGATTGACCTGATCCAGTTTTTAAGCAAAAATTTAGGATGCCACATCTAATAATCTTCCTAAAAACCTCTCCACTGACCTTGTTTTGTGTAGAAAATAGTTGCCTTGCATATGTGATTATGCATTAAGAAAATAATTTTTAGATATATTAAGCAATGGTAAAAGGTTGTTTGTACATAGCAAGCTTGTACTAGCAGATAATTAGTTAAGTTTTATATTCTTTTTGGGAAGAATTAGATGATTAGAAAAGTTCATAATCTTCCAGAGAAGAAAAATTGAACAATGAATAAGAAGATCCAATTAATTACATTACTGTGCCTCTTACTAGGGGTGATCAATTTTAGGATAAGTAGATTTCGGATGAGTAGGTTCTAGACCTAAACTTTGAAACTTACTCTGTAGATACGGTTCCTAATTTTTGGAACTTGAAACCTACTATATTTTTTTTGAAACCAAATCTAGAGCCTACTTTATTTTTCCTGTCCGATTCCAATGTCTATCTAAGAACCTGTTTTCTTTTATTACTTTATGGGAATTCTTCACATGGGGAGAAAGATAGAAGATAAATGAATGGATACTTTGGATATAGTCTACTTGGGCAAAACTTGAATGAGATTTTGCCCCCGCTTCCAAAAGAACTTGAAGGGATGTCGATGGGACAACCAAAAGTGCTTTTCTCATGATTATTTCCATAGTGCTGCTCGTGTCCTTCGAGGAGCTTCTCCATTTCTTGAATTTTTATAATAAAATAATACAAGTAATAAAATGATTCAAAGTAAAAAATGAACATTAAAAATCCCTACCAATAGCAACAATTGATAAGATTAACACATAATTACATATAGTTATAAACTATAAAAAATTCAAATACATAACATAAAATATAAATTATAAACCTCCATCCGTCATTCATCTATAAAAATATTGTTCCCAAATCTAACCACCTCAAAACAAAACAAACAATATAGTTAAATTTACTATAAATTTATATAAAAGCTGAGCCTAGAGGTCAGAAATAGAGAAATTATGGTTTTTACTATATTTAGCTTTATGAATTTGATTCCGAAACTGGTTTGATTTCCAAGTACATCTTCACTTGGAATTGAGAATCGGATCTGTCTTTAGAGTGGTCTAATTCGCTTTTTGGGTAGAATCAATCCAGTTACACACCTTTACGTCCGCACCAGGTCTGGCTAGTAACTTCTCCATGCTGGAATTAGGTATTGGTCTTATAGTTATAAATCTTCTGATGAGAAAACATATTATTTCCTTCAGGTGCAATTTATTGAGCTGCCCAATTAGGTCAGGAGATGGGACCGATATGATCCACCGGTTGAATTAACTGATTTTTGGGGGGACAACCTTTGCTTGATGACAAGATAAGGTTACACGTGGCTCCTTGCATGACATTCACTTAATTTGGGGTAGGCAGAAGAAAAAGGGAGTAGGCAAAAGAAAAGTTCTTTCATAAGGTGCAATTCTTTTTCATACAAAAGGGTAATTTATAAAGAGAATTTCAAGGTCATTTATCGAATACACTTCTTTTCCATAGAAGCAGATTATTGAGATAAATAAATATTTGGACTCATAAAATATTAGATTAAAATTATGAATCAGGTTAAATGCAAATCGAAATTCGAATGAATGGTTTGAATAATAAATGTTTGCGTTTATGCAATAAGAGAAACAAAAAATTATAGGTAGTAAACTTCATAGTTTGAATATTTCTCCAACCTTATTATATTTGTATCGTGTCATATTTTCTCCATTTATTTGATCAATTTGTTGATTTTAATGGTTTACAAACATAAATATTGGAGGTTTGTTAAGTTTTTTTGTGCAACGCTAGCGGGGGTATTTTCAAAAGTGATGGGCTTCATCTTATAGATTGGGTTTAAAATAGCTTATCATTTTTGGTTACCAAGCATGGCTTGTGGTTATTACTCTCGATAAATATATGCAGGTTAATTTGGATTCGTGATTTTCAATAATAGTTTTCTAAGATAAGTGAAAATAAATTATGAAAGGCGGTTAGCCAACATTAAAATGCAGAGCTAGTCACACGTCCTTCCCTTTTATAAGTGTTTAAGTCAGAACTTGAATGGCAAAGCTACAATAACTACATATCAATAATTCGTATATGTTATATTAGTTTTTACACATCGCACAAGTAATGATTTCAGACGGTACAGACACTTCGGCTGTGACACATGAATGGGCAATGTTAGAATAACTCAATCATTCTCATGCTCTAAAGAAAGCTGCTGAGGAGTTGGACACTGTAATTGGCAAGCAACGACTGGTAGATGAAGCCAACATATTGAAGTTTCCCTATCTACAAAACATTGTATCTTAAACCCTATGATTACATCTTGCAGCTCCACTTCACAATTCTTAAAAGATGTACAAAATGTCAAAGATGTCAATAGCTCTTATGAAATCATATGATACGATTCTCCATTAGTAGCAACGATATTCACCTGTTAGTGAAATTGTAATTTCATCACTCATTAAAACAGCAAAGTTACTAAAATCTCTCACCAATTTTGTGGTAAAGAAGAAGTTCTGAGTTAGAAGAGACATATGCAATCGTTTGCCTTCAATAATCTAAATAATTAGATATAACCAAAATCACTTTTATAATTATGAAAAGCAAATTTTCTTTTAAGACAATATGTGTTTATAATTTGTACAACATTTGAACTTTAAATATGGAATGCAATTAATTCTAAAATTTCTCAGTTGGTACAATTGGACCTAAATTTACTTGAAAAGGTGCAATTATATATTTTCGATTACCGCCTAACGATCTCGTATAATAAGTTACCACATACATAATTTTTTGCTGCCACATAGGCATTCTCCAGTAGACTTTGACTGCATGGTTTTGAAGAAAACTTTCGGACTTGATTATACGAATCGAAAATGACTATTTTGTATCTGAAATTTAGGACTCTCGGTGATTTTTCATCTATGAAATATGGGAAAGTATTGGAATATGAATACAAATATTTCATCGATGTCTAATTTCATGCTAGAGAGACTACCTCTCTCGAAAGTTGTTGAAAAGGGGCCTGCAATGTACATCAATTATGCATATTTCTCTAGCTGCAATTATCAACTAAAATAAAAGCAATCAAATGCTAGCACAATATTACATTATTAAAAGTAACCCGTTATCGAAAACTACCACGTAAATGTGCTATTCTTATACGTCATTAGATGATTAAGAGAGAACTCTATTCATGATCTCACGTGCTTTGCACAGTGCTTCCAATGGCTTTTTCATGGGCAATGTTAGACCTTCGCCCTCCCCCATGTCAACATCCTCTTCACCAGTCCTCTTCCATCCAAAGCATTGAATGAGTGAAGCCAAAGTCAAGCCCACCATTTTATGAGCCAAAGGTGCACCGGGGCATGCTCTCCTCCCCATACCGAAAGGCAACATCAAACTATTCATTTGACCATCACCACTTTCAAACCTTTCCGGCTTGAAGGCCGTTGCATCGGGCCATTGTTCGGGGTCTCGGTGAATAGCCCAAGCATTGATCATCACGATTGTGTCACAAGACACATCGTAGCCTCCTATTGAGCAATCATCCGATGAGTAGTGGGGTATGAGAAGCGGGACAGGCGGGTGCAAGCGAAGCGTCTCTGTGATAATGTTCTGAAGGTAAGGTAGCTTCACCAAATCCAATTCATCTATCAAACGATCTTGGCCGATTTGGGAGTCTATCTCTGCTCTTGCCTTTTCTAAGATATTGGGATGGTTGAGCAAATTGGCTAGTGCCCACTCTATTGTGATAGATGATGTATCAGTTCCGGCAATCAGTAGTGTCTGTTTATTTGAAATGATCACGTTAGATTCATGTCTTCTTTGAGAGTCACAATGAAGCCTAGCCTATATACATCAGATCATGTCTTCTTCGATTGTGTAACTCATATTTTACACAATCGTGTAGCTCATACTTTACATAACTTTTATTAATCACCATCGATTCGAATATGTTATGTTCAAACTCCAGCTATCCAAATCTTTTCTCAAAGATTTATAGTTATGATATCAATAATAAAGGATATAGATTGTGTAACAATGAATTTCGCATTCTGTATAGCATATTAAAATCCTAATTTTTAACATAAATTTGGTAAATTTGCCATTTAAGCAATGGTTGTTTAAGGAAGATCGCCCACTCACAAGTAGACCTGTTAAACGGGTGGGTTGGGTTGGGTTTGAGTCAGGTCATAAATGGTCCGACCTAAATTGACACATTAACCCGTTTATGACTCATTTAAGTATAATATAAATTTTTTGACCCATACCCAACCCATACCCGACCCGACCTATATTGTTAAAACATTTATCTATCTAACTAAACTTAGAAAAATTTATTCTTATAATCTTTTTTAAATATTTTAAACTTATTCAAGTTTATTAACAACTCATGTATTTTAGTTTTTTTAATTTTTAAACCCATTATGGATACACTTGTCAAAATGGATGTATAACCCATTTATGACCCATTAATTAAATGGGTCATAAATGGGTTATGCTTTCTTTAAATGGGTTATAAATATGTTATACTAAAAGAAAGCCTGACCCATTTATGATCCATTTAATATTTAAATGGGTCATAAATGGATTATCCACCCATTTTGACAGGTGTACTCACAAGTTGAATCACTACAATGAAACGAGAAATTTTTAGCTTGAGAATGGGATCAGTCTCTCATATATTTTCTTGAGGCACTAGATTAATCTCCACGTGCATAAAGCCCGCAGCGAAAACGACACAACGGGATTTTCCAACTTTTGATCCAAGTCTCCCGTCGGATTTACGGGTCATAGAAAGGCCAAACAAGATACTTTACTTGTCAGGTGGGCTCCTCCCTTTTTGCCAAAGTCAAAAGCAGTTTTTTTTTTTTTTTTTGGTTTTCGCAGAGAAACAAAATTATAAAACAAGTCCATCCAGTTGCAATTTATCAAAGAAAATATAAAAAAAATTAGGTCCAACCTGTAGCAACTTATGAACACCTTAATTCAATCTGAATAGCCAAATCCACATATGATAAGTATCATATATGAACGTAAAGAGACGAAATAATTTGTTTTATGGGGAAAGCACATCCTAAGTTAGTTCCACATGAAAGGACTGTCGAACTAACTTTATGGATCCAATAAATGCACGCTTAAATATGAACAAATGATCTCAATGCACCTATAGTGAGAAAGGTGGAGCCCTGTTGGAGACTAGTGAGGATGGAGCTTGTCAGGATCAGGCAAGGCTTGAGCCTTGCCATCTCAAGTGAACTCAACTTTACCATATCTAATGAGGTGAAGCCTCGTTCAAGCCTAGCAAGGCTCTAGCCTGTCGGGATTAGGTGAGGCTTGACTTCACCGGCCTCAAGTGAGCTCATGGACTCTCTATTGGGCCGATCTTTAGCTGTCATCGAGATCTGACAACCGACACCGGAAGAAAGAAAAAGAAAAAGAGAGAAAAGAAGAAGAAAAAAAAAAGAAAAGGAAAAAGAAAAAATAGAAAAAAAAAGTATTGAAAATTTTTAATTATAAAAATTATTAAAGTCAGTGTTGGTTATGTTAAGTAATAATTTTCAGTCAAAATGGCCCGAATAGATTATATTGACAAAATTTTAAATTAATTAATATAATCCAAATGTTTATGAATTGATTGATACCTCTATTAATTGAATGAGATTCACATGAGTTTGTCAATTGTCAAAAATTGATTGGTTGGGTTTCCGCTCGCTCGTTCCCATCGATAGAAACAGAACTTCATCAATCTAGAGGACCACGCTCGACATCACATGCGGCTTATCAACAAGAAGATACCGACAAAATAACTGGACAAGAACGAGAGAGATCAAAACAAGCAAGCAACCACAACCTTCGAGACCAGACAAGAAAAACTCACCAGCAAGAACCCCTTGATGATCTCGTCCGTGTAATACTCCGGCTGCGACGCCTGCATCACCAGCAAGTGATCGATCATGCTCTTCTTCTCCTCCTCGCTCTCCTTCTTCTTCCGATGCTCGTCGATCAGCCCCTGCAAGAACCTGTCCGTCTTCTTCCCGAGCTCGTACAGCCTCTTCATGAACCCGCCGTAGTCGATCCACCTCAGCGGGGGCAGGTAGTCCCCAGGGTACGAGGTCCCTGCGTTCTTCACGATCTCCTTGATGATGTCCCTGAACATAGCCGCCTCCTCCACGTCGCTCACGTCCTCCCCGTAGTACCTCTTCCCCGCCGTCATCCTCATAATCACGTTGAACATCAGCTCCGTCAGCGCCGCCCTGAGCTCCACCCTTGCAAAGCCGTCGCTGCTTTGGCACCCGAGCACCTTCCTCAAGAGGCGCTTGACCTCATCCTCGCGGATTCCGAGTGATGTGTCAAGGCGGTGCAAGGAGAAGATCTCGACAGCACCGATCCGGCGGAGGTTGCGCCAGTGGTCACCGTAGGAAGCGCCGACGATGGTGGTGTAGTTGTACCCGAGGTACTTGCCCATGATGAACTTGGGCCGACTTGCAAGGACGACGTCGTTCTTGGTGAAGCATTCCTCGGCGACATGGGCGGAGGAAACGATGACGAAAGGGCGGACGCCGAAGCGGAGGGAGAGGACGGGGCCATAGGTGCGGGATAGAGCGAGGAGGGTCTGGTGGACGGGCTGCTTGAGATGGTGGAGGTGGCCGATGATGGGGAGGGAAGGTGGGCTTGGAGGGCGGTTCTTTTTGGGCGTTCTTGTGATTGATCTGCGCAAGAGCTTGTGAGTGAATGCGATGATTGTTAGAGAGATTGCGAACAAGAATAGCAAGTTGCGATTCTCCATTTTTGTTTGGTTCTTTCGGTGGTGATGTTTGGTACAATAATGAAAGGGGACTTCCCGGCCGGACGCTTGCTTGCTGCGAATTTGTGTATTTATATGTGCACGATATTCATGAGTCATACATAAAATACTCCTTATTTGTGGCTGGAGTAGGTGACTTACTTGGGCAGTTGAGCTCTCAAGACGGCCAAGCTAAGAAATTTTACCTCGTTAGATGAAAACTTATTCGACTAAAATATTTTTCAGGTACATAAAACTCACATTATTTTTTAATTTAAGCTGTAAAGAAATAGAGTTTTAGATAATAGCTATAAGATGAGAATTTTAAATATTATACAAAGTAGGGGTGAACATGGTCTGCGTTAGGCTGATCTGGCGCTTAACCTAGAGACTAATCCACACAATGTTGGTCCCCAATTTTTGAGGCTAAGGATTGACCATGTTAAGCTTGGGACTAAGAACTAGACCGACCCAATGGTTCTAGTATAGTTCCAAGGTTATACGGGGATTAACCAATTTTTTCAAACATACTCTTTAAAATTATATATCCATCAACAATACAATATTGTGCAATTAAACTATGAACACTGGTACAAATCAAATAGAAATCTTCACTTGCCAAAAGCAACAAGTTATAGAAGACGAACGCGTGAAATAAAATTAAACAATAAAATGTTCAAAACACGTATATAAACCATGGCTTATACATACACACAAAAAGTTGGTTCATGTCATAAATACGATGAAAAAGGAGGAGACACTGGGCACTTCAAGATATATATAAGGTCGGTCTAGGTTGGACTAATCTTAAAGTCTCAGTATGGGGACCAATTTTCACAATAATGTTCTAGTGGTCCCAAGACCAAGGATTGACCTAGCCCTTTTGAGAATTAGACAAAAAATGGTTGAGACGGGCTAGTCCATGGTCAGTCTAGGGGCGATCTTAGACCTATGCTCAACCCTAATACAAAGAGAACATCCTCATAAGATTTGAGATATTTCATTGAGTTTATATTGATAATTTACATCTTCACCCATTGAATTCGACATGCAATTTGTACAAGTAAATTATCTAGGGCTTCAGCCAAATTTTTTCCTAAAAATTTTAAGAAAAGGTTGAAATTAAGGATAGTATTTTCTTTCTATATAAAGGAGACATTTTGTTTGGTCAAGAAACATTATTTGTATTTGCAGGTTTGAACTGCAACCTCTCATATGTTTCCATCAACAAGTTGTACAAGTACCAAGCTTTCGCAGGAGAGCCTGTAAATTCTACAAAACATGCAAAATTGGCACGACGGAATAGGTTATCCGATTTCCAACCCAAAAAAAGAGAGAAGGTTATCCGATGTTTATTAGCATTAGAAGGTAAGTTCAGGTTCAAAATTAATCAAAAGTAGGTTTCAGGACGTGCAGCCATGTTAACCTTACACTGCTTTGCAGCTTGTATCCCGTAACCCTTTAGCATGTGCATGATTGCCGGCGCCGAGATACTAGACACTCCACAAAATATTTTCCAAATAACATATGCATGTACCCAATAGACTTGAGAATTTTATAAACTATTCGGCTGTATGTTCCAACGGAAATTGTCTCTATATCTATATCACTATCGATGAGATGCATACTCTCCTGCATAATGCACTAGTAATTTTGCGTTAGAGTTTTTTTCAATACTACTAGTTTTCGAAAAAAGATATGCATAATCAGTAAAATAATGGAGAAATCACAGTCTATCTCTCCCTCCACTTCTCTAGACTTCTCTAGAATCTATATCTATAATAGGTAGTTAGTATTGAGAAAATATTAGGTACCCAAGTTATTAATACATTAGCTTCCTATTTGTCCATAAACAGATCGATACGTGTCAATTTGAGACCCAGTTTTTAGAGACCCTATGTCTCCTCTCTCTCTCTTCAATTTAATGTTTTCACTTTTTTTCTTCTCTCCCCTTTGTCCTTTGTTTTCTTCTTCTTCTCCTCTTGTTCTCTCTGTCGACCCTTCCTCCGCCGCAATAGAGCTGGTGAGGTGCGTCTACAACAAGACCGCCGACCTCGGCTAATGCATCGCCGCCCTCTCCTCCGAACCCCGCACCCCTATGCCGACTCCGACTCCCTCGCCTACATCTCCGTTGGCCTCGCGTACCTCAAGGCCACCCACACCTACGACCACATATCTTGCCTCCTCCACAACCCGACCACAACCTTGCCCTCACCAACAGCCTATAGTCTTCCTGCCATCGTCGCCAAGCTTGCATCATCTTACAATGACCTCAACTCGAAGACCTTCGCCGACCTTGCCGGATACTTTGGCGGCGGCACCCGCGCGATTGGGGACTACGACAGGGCCTTCGGGAGCAGCGCGTATGCACCGCTAATGGTGAGCAGGATCTGGGACCTGAGGCAGCTCTGCGAGATCTAAACCGTTGTGTCAAAGATCTTCACTTGACGGGCATGGCTTTGTGTGGGTAATACCTGACAGTGTGGAAGAAGAAGGAAAAAGAAAAAGAAGAAAAAGAAAAGGAAAAACATTAATTGAAGAGAGAGGACACCTAGAGTGTAAGATAAGTAGGTCCCAAATTGACACGTGTCGATCTTTTAATGGATCAGTGGGAAGTTAATGTGTCAATAATTTGTGTACCTAATATTTTCTTGTTATTTGGGGGTGTTGAAGTTACTTCGGTTTAATTGAAATAAGTGGATAAAAATCACTCAGAGTAGCCAAAATTTGTACTCTAGGAGAGTCCACACTGACCTCTTCAGGAGCACTCATTTTGTGCTGAGCTGATGGAAAGTAGCCTATAAATAGGCAAAGCATGCTCTGCTTTGTTCTTGGTCCGCTAGAGAACAAGTGACCCACTCTTGTAAATCCACACAATAGCTCTTCCTTTGCCTTTTTTGTTGCTCCTTCACTTAGATCTATTGCCACAATCTTGTCTTACACGTAAACATATTAGAATTTTGCACTTCCTCGATTCTATCATTGACCGAGCCAACAAAAAGAATCAAGACCCTATAACGTGCTAGCTGGAAGTTTCTAATGTTATTGACCTGGTCAAGTTTTTAAGCAAAAATTAAGATGTCACTTTCACTGATCTTCTTGAAAACCTCTATGCTAACTTTGTTTTATGTAGAAAATAATTTCTTTGACAAAAAAAACCACCAAAAACTCCATATTATGCTTATTATGACATATTGCCCTAAACTTTCTATGGTGACGCTAAAAATCTCAAACTTATACTTGTATGACATATTTATCTTTTATCAAGGTTCCGTCAATGAGTACTGCTAATAATTTGCCAATAGGGATGATGAAAGACAAAGGGAACTAACATGGTACGGTACCATTGGTACCCACGTGGCTTAATTAAAATAAAACGATATTATTTTGTGCTGGAAAATCATCTAACGGAATCTTGAGGATGGTAAATATGTTATATAAGTACACGTTTAAGGTTTTCTATGTCAGAAAATTCTTTTAGGATAAATATGTTGCAGTGGAAATAATTTAGAATTTTTTGAATTCACAAAAAAGAAGAAGAAGCTCATATATGTGTCGTAATGGACATAATTGATAGGTTTTTATTTTTATTTTTTATGGCTTTTCCCTATTAAATTAGTGACTTACAAATTTGAATGATTGGCTAAGGTGGTGTCTCCGTGGTGATACTTTCGTGGGGAATGCAGTAAAACCTTTTCTTGCAAATTGCAATGTGATGAAGGCAATTCTAGTAAACTACAACTCTACATAACACAACTAAAAGCAACACTTGGCACCTTTCATTATCATAATTGTTCATGGAGTTCCATTTTTTAACCCTATAGAAAACTAGGTTATAATAATGTAATTCGACATTTTAATGATCGTTGTGAAGTCTCTTCATTTTCGTAACTCTTTGTTTGTGTCAACCACCCACTACTCTGGTAGTACTACCTTCTGTCTTTTCCTTTTTTCTTATGCGCACATAAGAACTACAAGTCTTTAACATCTAGACGTTTACAAGAAACTCTCTCTCTCTCTCTCTCACATTTGCAATTGTGAGTTCAACATCTCCTGATTTTGGTCCTTCATGACGTTATCACTGACATAGGGTAAAAGTCTGAGCGTCGAAGAGGGGTAGAGTAGGATCAACTAAAAACTGCAAGTAAATGAAAGTGATCCACTCGAACCAGTTATATTATTAGGAAAAAGAGGTATTTTTATTATGCAAAACGTTTCAAACTCAAATACGTGGAAGATAGCAAAAGTTCAGTACATGTTTGGTCCACTTGATAGTCACCAAAACCCAATCAAATGAAGTTGGATTCTTTGATCATTTCAAGCTCTAGATTCAGATTATTTAAATAGCTCATTCTACCAACGTAATTGTGCATGAAAGTTCGCCTTACTTTTATATTAGAATTTTAGAATTAATTTTAAAGTTTTTTTTTAATGCGACAATTAGCCAAGTAATGAGAATTCTAAAAGATTGGGCTATTGGTTGGGCTATTTTTTTTGGTCAAATGCGTCTTTAGAATAACAAGCCTTAAAAAATCGTTCTTACGATTAGGCCGAATAAAATTGAATTTGACATTTTTCAATAGTTGGCAACCAATTGAAAGGAGAGAGGGGGTGGCGCTCAGTTAGAATTTAATCGCATTCTTACACGTCGGAATTATATGTACACGTGGCACGCATTCGACAGTGTGTTGAATGGTGGCGGTAGATAATAAAGACGGGGTACGGCGATGGAAGGCTCACCCGGTTTTCTCGCCCATCTCTGCATGCAATCTTATTTTCGTGATTATAAAAAATTAGGCCGGCATTCGGTTGGGCTTTCGAAGAGACTAATTAGGGAAATATAAAGCATTTTTCGTTAAAAGGGGGTTTGAAATGTAAGTAATGTTTGGTAAAATATAATTTTCAAGGACAATTCTTTCGCAAAGAAAAGGAAATGACTTTCATTACTTGAAATAAGTAACGGTGCACATGAAATTTATTCACATTCTCTATTTTTCTATTCTTCTTGGGATAGGTTTGGAAAAAAATCCAATAACAAAATTTCATTTTTTTTTTATTAGAATAAATTTTTACACTAAAAATAAGTTTGGAATAGAAATTATAAGTTAAAATTTTTGACTTCTCTATTTTTAAAATAAAAGTGAGAAATAAAAACTCTTTTCATCGCTCGTTATTGTCATCACCTATTGTTGGCACCATCAACCACCAATCGCCACCACTATAGCCATTGATTGTCGTCAGTCCCTTGCCAACGACCACTGTTGCTAGCCACTTGCCTCCCCTTGCCATCACTGGTTGATCGCCTCTTGCTGCCATTAGTCCCCCATCGCCGACCACGCCATCAGTCGCTAATTGCCCACCCACCTCCTGCAGGCCGCTATCGCACCCCCCACTCGCTATTGGTGGCTAGCCATCGCCCCTTTGGCTATTGGGCTATAAGTCGTCTATTGCCTGCCCACTTCCCATTAGCCATCGCCTTGTCTGTTGTTGATTGTCAGCCATTCACCCAACTTGCAGCCACGGAATTTTTTTTTTCACAGAAACAATAATTTTTTTATCATTACTAAATGCCTATTTTGTCTCAAAAACTCGTCTAGATAATAAAAATAGCAAAATGAATTTCATGCCAAAAATTGATTTTTGAAACAGAATAGTTATCATTTGCGCTTTAAGTGGATATATTTTATTTCAGAACAAAGAAGCTTCGATAGGGCCAAGGGTGGTTGCTAAACCCAATCTTGTAATAATCTATTTTTATTTTAGGCTTTTAACAACTCAGTGAACGACTATTGGACTCTATTAATATGGGCTAATGCTCGAAAGCCTTGAGAAGTGAGGGGGCCTTTATGTGAGACTTCAGTTCTCGTGGAGAGGTATGTTAAGATTTCCACCATAGTTTGCACCTCCGCTTGAGCTGCTAAAGACGCCTTGATTACTGCACGAAATTGTCAATCAGCCTCCTAGGGCTGTCGTGTGCACTTTCGTTGAAGAAATCACATTGAAAAATAACTTTTAATGTGAATGGGTGTTTGGAAAAATCACCCGTCAAATGTCATCTTATTGGCGGAAAAAATGAGCAAGATGAATAGTAGCCCCCACAAAAATAAATCATTAGCTTTACCTGGTGCAAGAGGCTTAGTGCATGAGATTTGCTGGGTCACGTAAAGCCACATGAGAATGAGGAGATCCAATTAATTACGTAAAGTGTGCCTCCCACGGTGGGTCTAGCTAATAACTTGGCCTTATAATTATAAACTTACTGAAGAAAACATATTAGTTGCTTCGGGTGCAGTTAATTTGAGCCAATAAATCAGGTCAACATGAGGTGGGACCGACATTATCCGCCAGGTGAATTATTTGGTTTTTATATAAACTCAAGCATCCTCACCTTAACTTAAGTTTAAAGGTGATTGGTTGCAGTATCCACCAGTTGAATTAACTGGTTTTTGGATATAAACTCAAGCATCCTCACCACAATTTAATTTAAGTTTTGGGGTTATCAGTTGCAGGGTAAGTGGGTTCTTGATTTAGAATCGGGAATTCACCCTATGATTTATAGTTCCCAATTCTACTCGAAGACCGACCATTTTATATGTTAGAAAAACAATCAAAATTTTAAAGCAAAATATAAACAGATCACACCATTTTCACTCTAAAAACATTGTTACTCAAGTGCTTATATTGATTTGACCCAAAAAAAAAAGTGATTATATTGCTGGTTGTCCATGTTGAAGATCATGGTTTAATTCTTGATAATGCAAATATATTGATTTTTTTATTTCTTTCTAAAAGAAAGTTTAAAACCGGTTCAACTTGATCACCACATTAGTCAAACTGGTCCAAAATTGCTTCTAGATTGGTCGGAGAAGAACACCAAAAGCGCCTTAATTTACGTACAAGGCTCATTTTAGTGCCATAATTTTTTGGCGGCTTACTTAAGTGCCAAATATTTTGAAAAAGATTAATTGAATGCCAACTTCGATTTCTTTGGCCGAAAATCTAATGTTGCCTTTTTTTTATTAATATTTTTAGCTGATATGACTTGCTAGAAACACATTAGTGTGGAAAGACATTGTTTAACTAACATTTTGTCATATCACTTAATTGCCAAATTTTTCGAAAAGCAATTTTTCAGTGTCAATTTTTTTAAAAAAATGATTTTTTTAGTGCCAGATTTTTTGAAAAACGATTTTTCTAGTGCAACTAAAAACGAAAGAAAAAAATAGAAAAAAAAATGACATGGAGAAGAAATGTATACGTGATAATGCCACATGGATTGGTTTTTCATTAAAAAAGCGATGTGTAATTTGGCTGGAATTTCTTACCGTTAGCACTTAAATGATCAATTTTCTTTGATTTTGATATTTAAGTGAGTCGGCAAAAAGTTGTGGCATCAACGTAAATGTCGTATACAAGTTAAGGTGCTTTTGGTGTCCTTCTCCCTAAGTTGCCAAACAAGAAACAGGTCAATCTAATTCCGAGTAAATTGAACCCAATACTCAACTCTATCTAAGTTGACTTTCCCGTTTTTCCGATCTTTGAAAAACTTTCATGATCCACTTGTCCATTCTCTTAACTTTGGGATAAGTGCATTGGATGTCCTAAAACTAATCACGAAAGTTTAAGCCTTAAAATTTAAAAAAAAAATGTAATCAAGTTCTCAAACTTGTTACGAAAAATGAAGTCCAATTTTAAAACATTCAAAAAGTGCAATCAATTCCTAAAACATATTACGAAAATATAATTAAATCTTAAAATTTTCAAAAAATGCAATCTATTGAAAGATTTGATTAGATCAATTTGATAAATTTTATGATTTGATTGCATTTTTAAAAATTTTTAGGATTCAGTTGCATTTTTATGATAAATTTTAAGATTTAATTGCATTTTTAAAAATTTTAGGACTTGATTACACTTTCCTAATAAGTTGTAGGACTTTTAATTCATTTATCCTGTAGCTTTTTCGCTTTTTTTTCATCTTCTCTCCTCCACTTCTACTAACAAAACTTGAAACAATAGATAAAATTACCTGAGGAATTTGGGTCCCGCATGCGTGCCCAAGGGATGTCCATTAAAAAAAAAAAGCATCATCATCTATCGTATATTGATACATAGTTAAGTCGTGCCAAAATTGACGTTTTTGAGAGCCAAACTGTTGTCTATGTGTAATAGTTAGACGAATAAATTGAGAAATCTAATAGAAACGTCGATGTGGATTCGGTACAAAGGGTGACCATAGCAGGTTGACTATGAAACCTCAAAACTATAAGAAAAAGGTTTGATGAGGAAAAAAAAAAGAAAAAAAGAAAAACGAAAACACTTTTTTTTTTGTATGTTCCATTTTCTTTCCTAGATTAACATCTCACCTAAAAAGCATAGTTCATCAATGTTTGCTCATCCTGTCCAAACTCTTCCATAATCCAAACCCAAAGATGGAACTTTCTCCATCCTCCACCTTCGTTCCTCTGGCTCTCCTCCTCCTTGTAACTCTCAAAATCTTGGCGCAGTGGCTAAACCAACCCAAGAACCTCCCACCAAGTCCGCCTACCATCCCCATCATCGGCCATCTCCACCTCCTGAAATTCCCCCTCCACCGCACCCTCCACGCTCTCTCCCAAACCTACGGCCACGTCTTCTCTCTCTGCTTGGGCTCCCGCCGGGTGCTCGTCGTCTCGTCGGTGGAAACTGCTGAAGAGTGCTTCACCGTGAATGACGTGGTGCTTGCCAACCGCCCTACCTTTCTCATCAACAAGCACCTTGGCTACAACGCCACCACTGTCATCTCCTCTTCTTACGGTGACCACTGGCGCAACCTCCGCCGCATCTGCGCCCTCGAGATCTTCTCCTCCACCCGCCTCGACGGCCTCTTGCCCATCCGGAGGGACGAAATCAAGCGGCTCCTCCTGAAACTCTACAAGATCTCATCCAGTGATCAAGCGCTTGATGAGGACTTCGCAAAGGTGGAACTAAAATCGATGTTGTCAGAACTGACGTTCAACATCATAGTGCGGATGGTGGCTGGGAAGCGATACTATGGCGAGGACGTGAGTGACGTCAAGGAGGCGGCGTCGTTCCGGGAGATGCTGAAGGAGATTGCGATGTACGGCGGGGCTTCAAATCCGGGGGACTTCTTGGGGTTTTTGAGCTGGGTCTTCAGGGGTTTCGAGAAGAGAGTGCTAAGGCTGAGCAAGAGAACGGACGAGTTCTTGCAAAACTTGATTGAAGAACACATAGGAAGTGATAAAAACCGTGGTTGTAGTAGTTTAGAGAGCAAGAACACTATGGTTGATCACTTGCTGTCGTTGCAGGAGTCTCAACCGGAATATTACACCGACCAGATTATTAAAGGGCTTATGCTGGTACGAGGATAACTCCAACTCTTTCTGTCTGATCCTGATCCTGATCCTGATCCTTATCAAATAGTTTTATCATCAAAGTAATGCATATTATAGGTCATGGTTTATATTACAGGCGCGGTCAATATGGTAGATTAAACTCTCACGCACGTAATTAAGCATGTTGATTTTCCACAAATAAGTTATTAATTTGACGTGAGGTACTGTTTAAAGCAATCTATTAGACATGGAAACAAGAAAAATAGGCCATATCAAGATTTTGACGGGAGGTATAGTCTAGAGCGAGGTGGGAACATTAGGTGATTCGACATCTTCCTTCATCTTTTACTTTTATTTAAACGTCATTACTTTCCCATTGGGTTGAAAATCGACACGAACTCAACCTTATCTTGTCGTCTTTTTTTTTTCTTTACCTTTTCTTTTCGCCCATCTCCATTATCTTCTTTTCCACTTCTGCCCTTCCCCCACCCGATGCACCCCTGCCCACGTCGTCCTCTTCGCCTAACTGCCATAACCGAGCGGTACGACCGCACCGAGTGTCGTGTCACGTCACTGCACCGCCAACACCCCCGCTTGTACTCTCACTCTACAGAGATCACTGGCCTCATGGGACCTAGAAGAAAGGTAGTCTGAGGTGGGGGAACCTTCGATTTTAGAGAGATTCGAGCAGGGGTGTCACCCTGAGAATCCAACCCTGTTCGTTTGGAAGAAGGGAGTGGGAGATGAGTGACAAAGGTCAGGACGCGGAGGGAGGACAAGTGACAGCTGAGTGAGAGACGACCGGCGGTCGAGCGTGGTGACCCGGATCAGTATAGAACTCAGCCCCCCATGCGCGCACACAGA
This sequence comes from Angophora floribunda, assembly GCA_014182895.1. Classification (NCBI taxonomy): domain Eukaryota; kingdom Viridiplantae; phylum Streptophyta; class Magnoliopsida; order Myrtales; family Myrtaceae; genus Angophora; species Angophora floribunda. The sequence goes on from CM024712.1 coordinate 20,338,417, forward strand.
AGGGAGGGAACGCGTGCGAATCAGAGAGGAGGAGAATGGACGAGGTGAGGATGACAAGGCCGCACGCAACAATGGCGGAAGCGAGTAGCTTTGGAGGCACGACGGGAGGGCGCGGCAGGTGCACGGCAGATGGGTTGGCGGGGACAGAGAGAGGAGGGGAGATAGAATTTGGATTTGGATTTGGAGTTTTTGGATGAATTCCTTTGAATCAAAGGGTATCTGGATCTTTTAAGCTAAATGCATGTCTAGCATTAAGGGATGACCATCCTCATGGGACTGAGATTCCTGTTTTACCGGAGAGGACAGGGATTATTCGCGAAGAGTTCCCATACTGCAACAAAACTTGGTAGCTCACATTCGCAGCCTCAAAGTGCTAGGCTATGCTAGATTTTTGTCCAAACTCAGTTCATTATTATGGGTTATATCTGGATAAGGATTTTCACGTACAGGGCAACTTTTGCTCGATGACTAGATAAGTTAAGGTTATACGCGGCTTCTTGCATGACGACGTTCAATAGCATTCACTTCATTTGCGGTAGGCAAAAGAAAAAAAGTTCTTTCGTAAGATGCATAAGATGCAATTCATTTTTCATACAAAATATCATTTATAAAAAGAATGTAATCATTAGGGGTCTCTTTTCCGCAACGTTAACGGGGCTCCATTAGTTTCAAAAGTGAGGACCTTCATCTTATAGATTGTGTTTAGAATAGCTTTCATTTTTAGTTGCCCCCCATGGCTTGTGGTTATTATTTTCCATAAAAATATGTAGGTTAATTTTGTTCGTGACTTCCGATTAATAGTTTTCTAAGATAAGTCAAATAAATTAGAAAGGCGGTTAGCCAACATTGAAATGCGCAGGAGTCACAAATCTTTTCCTTTATAAGTGGTTAAGTCAAAATTTGAAGGGCAAAGCTCTAACGGAAACATATCAATAGTTTATGTATGTTACTTTTGATTTTACATGTCATACAGGTAATGATTTCAGCTGGTACAGACACTTCAGCCGTGACACTTGAATGGGCAATGTCAGAGTTACTCAATCATCCTCATGCTCTAAAGAAAGCTACTGAAGAGTTGGATACTATAATTGGCAAGCAACAATTGGTAGATGAAGCCAACGTATCGGAGCTTCCCTATCTACAAAACATTATATCCGAAACCCTACGCTTACATCCAGCAGCTCCACTTCTTGTCCCACACATGTCCTCCGTGGATTGCTCCATAGGAGGATATAATGTACCTTGTGGCACCATAGTTCTAGTCAATGCATGGGCAATTCACAGGGACCCAAACTTGTGGGATGATCCAACGAGTTTTAGGCCGGAGAGATTTGAAAAAGGGGAAGTCGGGCCCCACAAGTTGTTGCCATTCGGACGTGGAAGGCGAGCATGTCCCGGAGCAGGATTAGCTCATAGGGTAGTGAGCTTAGCTTTAGGATCTCTGGTTCAGTGTTTTGAATGGAAGAGAGTGAGTGAAGAATGGGTGGACATGACTGAAGGAAGAGGTGTGACAATGCCTAAGGTGGTGCCCTTGGAGGCCATGTGCAAACCACGTATCGTCATGGCCAACATTATCGATCAATGAGAAGCAATGTGTTGGCCAACATTATCGATCAATGAGAAGCAATGAACACATTGCTTCTCCTACTACTTATGTCTATGCCATTTGTAAGATGCAATGAAAGTTGAAAGATGTAAGTGTGCTGAGACTTATTTATTAAATTAATCTTTTTAGTAATGTGGTAATCTATTATTAATTATTGAAAAGTATTTATTGTTTAAACATTAGGCTACGATATGTTCAATTAGTACTTTGGATGCTTGTGGATGTCATCTTTCATTTTCAAAGATGTCATCTTCCATTTTCAAACGTCCTTTCACACTTTTGGACGTCCTGTTTCCTTGGACTGAGGTTTGATCCTGAAGTGAGTACTTTTTCTTCTCAAATTGGCTTTTCCCCATCGAGATATCCGAGTGACTTCTGCATAGTTCATGAGAAATTGGGCATGTTCCGAACCCATGGAGACACATCGTAATGCTTTTATTTCTCAAACCCGTTTCAACTTGTTTTTAAAATTTAAGACAATTCATTTATGATTTGTCCCATCAAATTTTAGTTAAAAAATGAGTTATGGACCCATTTTGCCAACTCTATTAATAAGACATTTTATTGTATAATGCACTTACGTTTTCATTTCAGAAACAAAACCAGTATTTTAACATGTTCCACACATATATGAAAGTTGAATAGTTTTCTATATGTTAAAATGGTTGGTTTTTTCTTTTAGTATAACGTAGTGTGTAACATGGGGCTCCTTTCCTGGCATGCGCGTTGTGCCAAGGAGGAGAGGAATCTAGTCACAGTCTGCGTTTTACGTTTGTCTGTCTATTAGCAAGGTGGGTTGCAAGGTTAACAATATTTATATACCATCAGGTATTCACTGACCGTAGCTCTCATAACTAGGGGTATAGTGTTTTCTTCCCTACCATCAAGGAATACGGAAGGCGATTGAGTTTCCCCTTTCTACCCAGCAATTTGCCAAGTGGTACTTTCTCAGATCTTTCTTAAACTTTCTAAAGATCTGCTATGATCTGCCTACTTGTCTTCTATACAAAAATAAAAAAACCAACCATTTTAGCGTATGGAAAACTATCCAACTTTTGATATATGTGTAGAATGTGTTAAATTACTATTTTTCTTATAGAAAACTCTGACATGAAAAGATAAGTCCATTACAAAAAAAAAAATGCATAATCAGAGAAGAAAGCATTTCTTGGGGAAAATTTCAAAAAAGGGCCTCAAGTCCTCTTAATTTCTCAAATAAGGGCCCGAAGTTGACTTTGTTTCAAATAAGGGCCTGAAGTGTTATCATTTTTTCAAATAAGGGCCTGAAGTGAATCTTGTTTCAAATAAGGGCCTAAAGTGGTTATATCTATTTCAAATAAGGGATTAACTTTCCGGTGATTAAGGGCATTTTCGTCATTTACTATTTTTTCTTTTTCTGTTTTTCTGATCATCTTCTTCTCCGTCACCGGTGGCCGGCCAGCCACCGGTGAAGTGCACACAGGGCTGGGCGAGGGACGGCCTTGCATGGGCGAAGCGACCCTTGCCCTGGGGGAGGCCGACCTCGCCGATCCGGCGAGGTCGCCCTCGTCCGGCCGCCTCGCCCGCGGCCGACGAGTGCCCGACCTCGCCAGATCTGGCGAGGTCGTCTTCGTCTGCGACCGACGAGGGCCCGACCTCGCCGGATCCGGCAAGGTCGCCTTCGTCCGCGGCCGGGTGAGGCCGACCTCGCCGATCCGGCGAGGTCGGCCTAGCTTGTGGCCAATGAGGGCCGACCTCACGGACGGCCTCCGCGAGGTCGGCCTCGCCCATCCCTCGCCTGGGGCCGGCGAGGTGGCCTCCTCAGGGCGAGGGATCGGGCCGCCTGTGGCCGGCGAGGGTGGCCCTTGCCGGATTGGGCGAGGGCAACCCTCGCCTAGCCCTCTGGGGCCGGCCACCGGCGATGATGAAGAAGATGAAACTGAAAAAAAAAGGAAAGAAAAAAGAAAAGAAAAGTGGCAAATGACAAAAATGCCCATAATCAGTCCGAAAATTTAACCGGTCGGTGGTCGACCGGTGACCGGCGAGATCGGCCCTCATTTAAAACAATTATGGCCACTTCAGGTCCTTATTTAATACAAGGTCAACTTCGAGCCCTTATTTGAAAAACTAAGAGGACTTGGGGCCCTTTTTTGGAATTTTCCTCATTTCCTGTGTTGTTGAATATTAATCACTGTTATATCTTATCTAACCAGTTGAAAAGTATATGTCAAGGGTACATTAGACATTTCGAGTTAAATAGCATCTTAGAAAGTTGACTTCATAGGATAGTATTGACTTCTATGTATGTTAACAACCGAGAATTTTATTATGATAAATAATTTGAAAAGAGTGCTACTTTCTATGAGGTTAAGCCTTGCAGAGTAATTCTTGAAACTTATTAGATGGAGTTCTAAAATTCTAAAATTTGAAATCGATGGTAAGATCAGTATTTAGGGCATGCCCTAACCACCCTAAAACATACTTATTTCTAGGAAGTGTTTCCATATCACTAGTTGTGTGTTTATTTTATAGAAAAGAGATTATTTGGATTATTCTCAAAAATGATTACTTTATATCACTTATAAAAATAAATCAATGAAAAATATTTTATCATCCTCAAAAATGTTAGACATAAATTATTATTAATAATGATAATATTTTTCATTGACTAATTTGACTGGGGCTTGGGCTTCTTTTTGAACCAAAGGGGGGAGGGACGGTGGATGACCTGTGGAGGAGTGGTAGCTTTTGTTTGAATTCCTCGCAGCCAAGGCCGAAAGCTGGGTTGGGAGGCTACAACTTTGGAACTGCAAGGGACCTAGGGCTCAAGGTCGCAGGTCCTGACAGCAGACGACTTGGGCTTGCTCTTGAACGTGGGGCGACAGACAACCTCAATGGTGGAGCCGTCGTCGGAGGGGGATTGGCAAAGGAGGTGATGGACGAGGCGGAGTAGAGTCAGCTGTCGAGAGGTGGGAGAGAGAGCAACCGAGTGAGATTACAGAGGAGAGAGAGAGAGAGAGAGAGAGAGACCATGATGAGAGGAGAGTGACAAAGGGAGAGAGATCTGACAGTGGGCCCGTGAGGGACACATGTCATACAATGAGTGGATTCGTAATTTGTTGAGCTGGCATATCTTTTATACCCAATATTTTCTCCTAAAATAGATTTTAAAACTGGTTCAACTTGCGAACTATATTAGTTAAACTTGTTAATTTTAGATTTCGTGAACGAAAAAAAGTTCAATCAAATTCCGAATTAATCGGACTTGACACTCACCCTTAATTAAGTTGACTTTCCCCGTCTTCCAATTTTTCGAAAACTTTCACGGTTGTCTTGCCCATTCTCTTAGCATTCTCCACTTCTCCGACCTAAATTTGAAATTATAGATAAAATTACCTTAGGCAATCAGGTTCCGCACACGTGCCCAAGGGATGTCCATTAAAAAAACAAAGCATCTCCACCTATTGTATATTGAGGCATGGTTAACTCGTGCCGGAATTGACATTTTTCAAAGCCACATTATTGTTTATGTGTAATGGTTAGACGAATAAATTGACAAAATGTAAAAAACGTGGTTATGGATTCGGTACAAAGAGTGACCACAGCAGGTTGACTATGAAACCTAAAAGCTATAAAAAAAAAAAAAAGGGCTCATGAGAAAAAAAAAAAAAAAAAAAAGAAAACACTTCTTTTGTATGTTTCATCTTCTTTTCTTGATAAACATCTCACCCGAAAAACACAGCACATCAATCTCGCCCATCCTGTCCACTCTGCCATTATTCAAACCCAAAGATGGAACTTTCTCCATCCTCTGCCTTCTTTCCTCTGGCTTTCCTCCTTCTTGTTACTCTCAAACTCTTGTCGCAATGGCTAAACCACCCCAAAAACCTACCACCCAGCCCGCCTACCATCCCCATCATCGGCCACCTCCACCTTCTGAAATTCCCCCTCCACCGCACCCTCCACGCCCTCTCCCAAACCTATGGTCATGTCTTCGCTCTCCGCTTGGGCTCCCGCCGGGTGGTTGTCGTCTCGTCGGCCGAAACCGCTGAAGAGTGCTTCACCACGAACGATGTGGTGCTCGCCAATCGCCCTATCTTTTTCATCAACAAGCACCTCGGCTACAACGCCACCACCGTCACCTCCTCTTCTTACGGTGACCACTGGCGCAACCTCCGCCGCATCTGCACCCTCGAGATCTTCTCCTCCACCCGCCTCGACGGTTTCTTGCCCATCCGGAGGGACGAAATCAAGCGGCTCCTCCTGAAACTCCACAGGATCTCATCCAGTGATCAAGCGCTTGATGAGGGCTTCGCAAAGGTGGAACTAAAATCGATGTTGTCAGAGCTGACGTTCAACGTCATAGTTCGGATGGTGGCTGGGAAGAGATACTACGGCGAGGACGTGAGCGACGTCGAGGAGGCGGCGTCGTTCCGGGAGATACTGAAGAAGATCGGGCTGTACGGCGGGGCGTCGAATCCAGGGGACTTCTTGGGGGTTTTGAGGTGGGTCTTTAGGGGTTTCGAGAAGAAAGTGTTGAGGCTGAGCAAAAGAACAGACGAGTTCTTGCAAAACTTGATTGAAGAACACAGAGGAAGCGATAAAAACTGTGGATGTGGTGGTTTAGAAAGCAAGAACACTATGGTGGATCACTTGCTGTCGTTGCAGGAGTCACAACCGGAGTATTACACCGACCAGATTATTAAAGGTCTTATGCTGGTACGTGGATAACTCCCAACTCTTTCTATCTGATCCTCATCAATTAATTTTATCATCAAGATAATGCATATTATAGGTCATGATTTATATTACAGGCGCGATCAATATGGTAGATTAGACTCTCACGCGCGTAATTAAGCATGTTGATTTTCCACAAATTAAGTTATTAATTTGACTTGAGGTACTGTTTAGAGACATTTTTTATAAACATAGAAACAAGAAAAATGGGCCATGTCAAGATTTTGACGTGAGGTACTGTTTAGAGCGAGGTGGGAACATTTGGTGATTCGACATGTTTCTTCGTCTTTTACTTTTAACCATTACTTTCCCATTGGGGTGAAAATCGACACGAACTCAAGCTTATCTTGTGGTCTTTCTTTCTTTTTCTTTACCTTTTCTTTCCGTCCATCTCCATCTTCTTCTTTTCCACTTCTGCCCTTCCCCCTCCCGATGCACCCCTGCCCACGTCGTCCTCTTCGCCTAGCCGCCATAACCGAAAGGTATGACCGCACCAAGTGTCGTGTCATGTCACTGCACCACCACCACGCGCACTCGGTCTCTCACTCTGCAGAGGTCACTGGCCTCATGGGACTTAGAAAGAAGGTCGCCTGAGGCGGGGGAAATCTTTAATTCAAGAGAGATTCGAGCAACGGTGCCACCCTCAGAATCCAACCCCTGTTCGTTTCGAAGCAGAGAGGGGGAGATGAGCAACAAATGTCAGGACGCGGAGAGAGGACAAGCGACAGCTGAGTGAGGGACGACGGGCGGTCGAGCATGGTGACCCGGGTCGTTATAAAAGTCAGCCCCGCATGCGCCCACATAAACCTGGAGAGAGACACAGAAGGGAGGGAACGCGTGCGAATCAGAAAGAGGAGAAGAATGGACGAGATGAAGATGACAAGGCCACATGCAACAATGGCGGAAACGAGTATCTTTGGAGGCACGAGGGTATGTCGCGGCAGGTGCACGGCAGATGGGGGGGCGGGTTCTAGCATTAAGGGATAACCATCCTCATGGGACGAGATTCTTGTTTCACCGGAGAGGACAAGGATTATTCGAGAAAAGTTTCTAAAACAAAACCTAGTAGCTCACATTCGCAGCCTCAATGTGCTAGGCAATGGTAGATTTTTGTCCAAACTCAGTTCATCATAAATCTAAGTGATCAGACGAGTGAATTTTGCCACTCACTAAATCCGATAATTCAAATAAATTAGTCCAATTTTATGGGTTATATATGGAAAGGATTTTCACGAATAGGGCAACTTTTGCTTGATGACTAGACAAGGTTATACGCCGCTACTTGCTTGACGACTGTCGATAGCATTCACTTGATTTGTGGTAAGGGGGTCCATTAGTTTTAAAAGTGACGGGCTTCATCTTATAGATTGGGTTTAAAATAGCTTTCATTTTTGGTTGCCCCGCATGGCTTGTGGTTATCACTCTCCATAAAAATATGCAGGTTAATTTGGTTTGTGATTTCCGATTAATAGTTTTCTAAGATAAGTCAAATAAATTAGAAGGGCGGTTAGCCAACATTAAAATGTGCAGCAGGAGTCACAAGTCTTTTCCATTTATAAGTGCTTAAGTCAAAATTTGGAGGGCAATGCTACAATAGAAACATATCAATAATCCATATATCTTATTTTCGCTTTTACATGTCATACAGATTATGATTTCAGCCGGTACAGACACATCAGCCATGACACTTGAATGGGCAATGTCAGAGTTACTCAATCATCCTCGTGCTCTGAAGAAAGCTATTGAAGAGTTGGATACTACAATTGGCAAGCAACAAGTGGTAGATGAAGCCGATGTATCGAAACTTCCCTATCTACAAAACATTATATCTGAAACCCTACGATTACATCCAGCAGCTCCACTTCTTGTTCCACACATGTCCTCTGAGGATTGCTCTATAGGGGGATATAATGTACCTCGTGACACCATAGTACTAGTCAACGCATGGGCAATTCACAGAGACCCAAGCTTGTGGGATGATCCGACGAGTTTTAGGCCAGAGAGGTTTGAAAACGGGGAAGTCGGGCTCCACAAGTTGCTGCCATTTGGGCGTGGAAGGCGGGCATGTCCCGGAGCGGGATTAGCTCACCGGATGGTGAGCTTAGCTTTAGGGTCTTTGGTTCAGTGTTTCGAATGGAAGAGAGTGAGTGAAGAATTGATGGACATGACTGAAGGAAGAGGCTTGACCATGCCTAAGGTGGTGCCCTTGGAGGCCATGTGCAAACCACGTACTGTCATGGCCAAAATTATTGATCAATGAGAAGTGATGGAGACATTGCTTGTCCTACTATTTATGTTTGAGCTGTTTGTAAGATGTTATGAAACTTGAAAGATGTAAATTTAAGTCCTTGTATTGAGACTTAAATTAACCATTTTAATGATGTGGTAAGCTGTTATTAGTTATTGAGCTAAATTTACTTGTTTAACGTTAGGTTACAGATATTGTCGAATTAGTATACTGGATGCTTGTGAATGTCATCTTCCATTTTCAAACTTCCTTTCACACACGCAAGGTTTTTTTTCTTTGGTCGTCATCTTACTCGGAAGGTTGAGGAGCCATTTTTAGACGTCCTGTTTCCTTGGACTGAGGTTTGACTCTGAAATTACTGCCTTTTCTTCTCATATTGGCTTTTCCTCATCAGCAACACTTGCTGCCCGATCAATCCGACTATTGCTTCTGCACAAGCCCATCAGAACTTTCCCAACCCATTGAGACACACATGTCGCCATGCATTTATTTCTCAAACCCATTTAAATCTATTTTTAAAATTTTAGATAACCCACTTATGACCCATCCCATCAAATTTGAGCAAAAAAATGAATTATGAACCCATTTTACTACCTCTATTATTAATGAGACATATATTTTATTGTATAATGCACTTATCTTTTCATGTTAAGAGTTTTTTGTAGCAGTATCAGTGTTTTAACATATTCTACACACATGAAAAGTTGAATGGTTTTCCATATGCTGAAATGGGTGTTTTTTTCCTTTTAGTATAGTGGAGAAGTAGGCGCTCACAAAAGATATGCATATTTGGAGAAGATATCATTCCCTCGATTGTTGAATATCAATTACTGTTATATTCTATCTGACCCATTAAAAGGTATATGTCAAGGGTACATTGGACATTCAGAGTTAGACAGCATCTTCGAAAGTTGACTTCATAGGGTAGTATAGATTTCTATATATGTTAGAAGAGTTAGTTATTATAATAAAGAATTTGAAAAGAGTGCTACTCTCTGAGGTTAAACTTATAATATGGAGTTCTAAAATTCTAAAATTTTAAATCGATGGTAAGGTTAGTATCTAGGGCATGCCCTATCCACCCTGAAACATTGTCGGAATTTCCGGATCATTAAGGGTGCGTTAATTTTACAGAAAATAAATTATCGGGATAATATTTTCCTAAATGATTACTTGTATTGCTTATAAATATGAATCAACGGAATTTTTTTTTATCATTCTCGAAAATATTTAGACATAAATTATTATTAATAATGAAAATATTTTTTTATTGACCAATTATTTTAAACGATATGAACGATCATTTTTAGAAAAAATGTTATCCGAATAATTTATTTTCTACGAAATAAATGCGCCACTGCTCGAATCAATTATTTTTCACCTTTGCTTCTCTTTCACACGTGCAAAAGCAAGTTCTTAAGTTTTTCATCGTGGATTAACCACCTTATTCAATTCTCTTTCACAGCTTCTAACTTGACAAATCAAAATACAAGAGATAATAGCAAGAAAATGATAGGAAATTGAAATCATTTCATTCATAAGCTAACTCCTCACCCACTACACTAAAATAATTATTCACGTGCTGGATCTTATACTAAAAGATGAAGCCTTTGCCCCGTTTAACCATCAAATTTGACCTCAGAGAGTCATTGTCAATTGTTGCTATGAGAAATTAAGAATTTTTTAATTCTCAAACGCAGTAATTTTGAAGCCCTAAATAGAAGCAATGAAGCAAATTTGTAAATAGGAAAGGAAAACAATAATCTGGAAATCTCTAAGTTTCCTTATGTAAAGTCGTTGAACCCCGAGATTGCTCAGATGGCATCAATATATGTCGTATTACATGAAATAAAGACAACCTTCCACTTTAGGGGATTTAAAACTCTTTTCACAATGTACTTAGTTACTTATTTTTCAAATATCGGATCCATGCACAAATGTGTAAGGTAATAATTCTATATATTCTCTCCCATATTAATATTAAAACTTGATCCTTCTATCCAACATCAATCTTCTTAATAAGATTTCAAATCTTGAAGTATCTGTACCTTTCCATATAAATTATCATACATTAATTTTTTTATATTATTTAACAATTCAAATATTAAGCAACAAAATGGTTTTGCTTAATCTTTCGAATTACAATTCTTTGTACACAGGCAACGCGTGCGCACATTTACTAGTACTACTTGACACTAGAGGTCCATATAACAATGAGATTACAACGTTCTCAAGGCCAACCATAAAGGCAATCGATTATCATTTTCTTAATTATCCTTGAACTATTTTTATAATAACCACATCATAGTGAGATCAATCCACTAGAAGACATCACTTTACTCGTAATAACATAAATAAACGAATGTGTGCGTCCTAGTACTAATGCAGTCCTAATTAAAAGATAGAAGTCTTTAACATCCACTATTCGCTCTTTTTCCTAGATTTTCAATCACCAATATTAAATCGATAAACTAATTAAAGGGGCACTTAGCCAAGTCATGATAATTTTAAAGATTGAGATATCTTTTATAAATGAGTCTCAATGTGCTGCATTATCTGATTAAAATGTATAAATCTTTCAAATTTTCATTACATCTCCTAATTGGCAAAAACATAATTACTACGACAAGTAATGTGTCGATTGCTACTCACTCATTGATAATTGTGGCTGTTATAGTACGTGCTTTGCACATAGCCTCCAAGGGCACCAACTTAGGCGTAGTCACGCCACGTCCTTCAGTCATGTCCACCAATTCCTCCCTCACTCTCTTCCATTCGAAACACTGAATCAAAGACCCTAAAGCTAAGCTCACAACCCGTTGAGCTAAGCCCGCTCCGGGACATGCCCGCCTTCCAACCCCAAATGGCAACAACTTGTAGGGCCCAACTTCATTTTCAAACCTCTCTGGCCTAAAACTCGTGGGGTCATCCCACAATTTCGGATCCCTATGAATGGCCCATGCGTTGACTAGTACTGTGGTGTCACGAGGGACATTGTATCCACTTATGGAGCAATCCTCAGAGGACATGTGTGGAAGTAGAAGTGGAGCTGCTGGATGTAATCGCAGAGTTTCAGATATAATGTTTTGTAGATAGGAAAGCTTCAATGTGTCGGCTTCTTCTATCAATTGTTGCTTGCCAATTACATTATCCAACTCCTCAGATGCTTTCTTTAAAGCATGAGGATTGTTGAGTAGCTCTGACATTGCCCATTCAAGCGTCACGGCTGAAGTATCGGTACCAGCTAAAATCATAACCTGTGTAACGTAGAAAATATAAGAGATATAGATAGTTGATTGTATCTATTGCACACACTTCACAGGTTATCATCAAACAAAAGAGTTTAATTGTGGTCCTTGTGGATAGATGTAAATATTTACCCAGAGGGGAGAAAAAAGATGCTAATGTAAAAATGATGCTAGGTAGACTAGGGCTGATTCGCAAAATCAATTAATTGATTTATAAAGTCATGCACCAGATTCTTTTTAAGCGATCAATATGGTTTGCTTGTTTAAATATACACTTATAGTCTTATCACATCACTGTACAATTATATTTTGTTTACATTATAATGCTTGCATGCAAAGACATGAGTTCATCATTATGTTAAGCTCATCTTAATTCAATCCAATCTCAAATTCATCCAAAGGTGATGTTATTATATATTAACCTATTGTACTACGGCCAATTCAATCCTAAACCTTTTGACAATTTGCTAATTTAGTCCTCAACCTTTTAATTTTGTCAATTAAGTCTTAAACCTTTTGAACATTTATCAATTTAGTCATAAACGTATTATTTCAAAAATTGGCCAAAAAGACTACATTGGAAAATTGTCAAAAGTTTTAGGACTAAATTGGCAAAATATAAAAAATTGACAAGATCAAAAAGTTCACAACTAAATTGACAAATCATAAAAAATTTTAGAATTAAATTGGTACAATTGAAAGATTCATGATTAAATTGACTGTTGCACGATAAGTTTATGACTTATTAGACAATTTTCTCCCACCAGCACTACCATTCAATGTTGAGATGGTGGTTGGAGTGGTTATGGTAGTAAGGTCGTGGTGCAAATGACAATGATAACGTATCTTCGAAAAAGAATCAATGGGTGAAGGGAAAAGAAAATGTAAATAAAATTAGGATTCTGAAAAATTGTGCAACATTTAAGTAGTATTATCACTATATTCATTTTAGAGAATCACTAACCAGCCAAATTGAGCAGTAAAAGGTGCCATGCCAAAGCAACCTAACGCCCTAAAGTAATCATGATCATGTCTTGGATAACCAATTTTTCCGCAAATTGTTCCTAGGCTTTTCATGGTTAAATTGAGAATAGCTCATGTTGCATTGCCTAATTGCGAGTTCAATAGCAAACTAACACCCTAAATGGATCACTTGTCTTTCATATGGACACGAATTCAATAACGAACCTTCGAACAACTAATGCTATGTTGCCTAACTATAATGTATCTTATGAGGAGATTTTTGGCTACTATCGTCTTGGTAGTACTGCGATGCTAGGTTCACTTATCTTAGACATTTAGGCTGCATGTGTGCAGAAAAGTTATGACTTAAACTAAATGTCTTATTGGGTGTGAGACCCTTTAGTATGCCTAGAAAGAGTCTTTGGCGCAGTTCACCCTTTATTCATAAGAACAAGAAAAAAGGAACAAAGAGCTGCTGCTGATGTTGACATGTCTCTTTCCAAACTTGAGATCATTCGAGTTGCTCTGACGTGGCATCATTCGCAAAATGATTATCCTCGGTAAGTTCTTTTTACAACTGCCGTGGATGTGTCTTCGAATAGGGAGCTATTTTTTTCCTTATCGCTATCTTTACAACTATTACCCGAATGAACAGAGAGAAATTATAAAACAGACTCTTATCAATATTTACTACTACTACTACTACTACTACTACTACTAATATTATTAGTTAACTATCGATTATAAACAGATTATTTTTCTTCCATTGGGTGGAGAAAAATTTCTCAAACCATATGTTTGATTGGTGAATAATTACAAGTTATTTACATTATCAATCTGCAAACACAACTAACTATAGATATATGCGGTATTCATGTTGGTAAAAAAACAATCAAAAGAATTCGTTGAATAAATTTACAAAAATACGACACTTACAATAATTGTAAGGTTGGAGATATATTCAAAATGTAAAATTAACCGCCAATAAAATTCAGTTTCTCTTCTATGAATATATTCAAACAGTCTTATGTCATTTGGACCACTCATTTGAATTTCAATCTATGTTTAACCTGATTATGATTCCGAGATTTATTTATCTCAGTATTCTGTGTCTATGACTAGAGAAGAGTATTTGATAATGACTCTAAAAGTCAATTTTGTTTTATTTTATTTTATGAAAGAACGTTTTTTTTTCTGCCTATCGCAAATCAAGCGAATATTATCGAATGTCATGTTGGATCCACGTATAACCTTATCTACTCATTGAACAAAAGTTGTCCTCTCGATTAAGACAAGGAAATGGAGCCCAGGTCACACAGGCCATTAAATGTGTGTGGTATGGCCAAGATCATCTTGTCCATTATCTCTAATGGACTTTCCCTATACGTGAAAATCCTTATCCACATAAAAATAAAAAGGAAATGGACGAAAAAAAAAAAAAAAAAGTAAGAAAGTGGACCAAATAAATTCAAGTCACACGTTCCGACCAAAGAAAAAAATTCAAGTCACACATGTCAATTTTCAAGAGGATAAATTTATGGGATTCACGTCTATAACAGAGTGAAGGAGGAGAAAGAAAGACGTCGAATCACCTAAAGTTCTCACCTTGCTCTAAACTTAACCTCCCATCAAAATCTTTATATTGCCATTTTTCTTGTTTCCATATCCAAGAGACAATTCAAGCAATTCAAAACATTTGATTTACCTTCCAATATATTTATCAAACTCCTTTAGACGTCAAACTTCATGCATGTGAGATAAATAGGAAAATTGTACAAAAAATCTTAGATATATTGCATTTTTGTCAATTCAATATTAAATCTATCGATTTTGTCAATTAAATTTTAAACATTTTTACCTTTTGTCAATTAAGTTCATCTGGCCAGAATTCATTGAAGTGAATATTAGTGAGAGTTGATGTGAATAATTTTTAAAATTTTTTGAATTTTATTTATTTATTCTTTAGATTTCCTTTTTACAATTTTCCTTCTTATTTTTACCAGTCTGCAATTTGAAGAATTTAGCCCAGAAGGACCGGCGTCAAACACTAAACGAAATCATTAGCCGATTAAAGCTCGAATAAAAAAACGAAAGATCACACAAACACCATCATTCAGCCAAAACCTACTGCAAACACAACCGCAAATCCAAACGCTAATCACTGTAAATGAAACAGCAAACAACATGTCCACGGGACCGATTCAACTCAGAAGCGAGATTCATCTTCACTGGAATCATTTCTTTAACACCGCATTAACACGGAAAAAAGACGGGGGAAGAAGAAAGAGCCAAGAGGAGAAGAAATCACTACAATTTGGAAGGTGAAAAGGAACGCATCGTCGTCAAGCAAATGAACTTGCTTTGAATGCATCATCAAACTAGCAGAGTTCGAATCGACTGACAAAAAGGGTGATTAATTTTCACACCCAATTTGAAGAACACGGCGTGCCCGAACCTTTTTTATCCTCTCGTATTCCATAGCTAGCCGGCCTCCCTCCCTCCCTCCCTCCCTCTCTCTCTCTCTCTCTCTCTAATACAAAGATGAACATTTTCTCTGGCGGCCGTGGCAGCTGCAAGCTTGAGATCTAGCAACCATGGCCGCACATCGAGCTCGAGCAGCCATGGACGAGACGGCCAATGTTTCCGTGGCTGGGTGAGGTTGTCCGAGCCATGTATGATGGTTAGCAACTAACGTCTATATCGGCAAATCCTAGTCAAAATTGACCAAATGGACTCAATGGGTAAAAAATGAAAAGTTTTAGGACTTAATTCATAAAATTGAATTATTTATAATTGAATTGGCAAAAGTGTAATAAGTTTAGGACTTTCAGACAATTTTTCCTAAGATAAGCTACTACTAACAATCTCTTTTTTTTCATAGAGAGAAAATCCTACTTGATAGGCTCAAGGAATTGCCCTGATAACTTCAAAAATCTAGTCGTTAGTTACGAATTTTTCCGGTGGATGATTTAAATATGGATTATTAGCACATGATGCTGCGGGAAGCAGACATTGGATAGTGCACCTAATGGAATTTGTGACAAATGATAGAAAGGAAAAAATATTTGTAGTTATCTGCGTACCAGCATAAGCCCTTTAATAATCCGGTCAGTGTAATACTCCGGTTGAGACTCCTGCAACGACAGCAAGTGATCCACCATAGTGTTCTTGCCCTCTACACCACCACAACCACCATTTTTATCCTTTCCTCTGTGTTCTTCAATCAAGTTTTGCAAGAGCTCGTCCGTTCTCTTGCTCAGCTCCAACAATCTCTTCTCGAAACCCCGGTATACCCACCTCAAAACCCCCAAGTAGTCCCCCGGATTCGAAGCCCCGCCGTAACTCATGATCTCCTTCACCATCTCCCGGAACGACGCTGCCTCCTCGATGTCTCTCACGTCCTGGCTATAGTATCTCTTCCCGGCCACCATCCGCACTATGATGTTGAACGTTAGCTCGGAGAACATCGATTTCAGCTCCACCTTTGTGAAGCCCTCATGAGACGGTCGATTGCAGGATGACATCTTGTGGAGTTTCAGGAGGAGCCGCTTGATTTCGTCCCTCCGGATGGGCAAGAAGCCGTTCAGGCGGGTGGACGAGAAGACGTCGAGGGCACAGATGCGGCGTAGGTTGCGCCAGTGGTCGCCGTAAGAGGAGGAGACGACGGTGGTGCAGTTGTAGCCGATGTGCTTGTTGAAGAGAAGGGCGGGGCGGCTGGCGAGCACGATGTCGTTCGTGGTGAAGCACTCTTCGGCGGCTTCTGCCGACGAGACGACGACCACCCGGCGGGAGCCGAAGCGGAGAGAGAAGATGGGGCCGTAGGCTTGGGAGAGGGCATGGAGGGTGTGGTGGAGGGGGAGTTTCAGGAGGTGGAGGTGGCCGATGATGGGGAGGGCAGGTGGACTTGGTGGCAGGTTCTTGGGCTGATTTAGCCATTGCGACAACAGTTTGAGAGTGATGAGGAGGAGGAGAGCCAGAGGAAAGAAGGTGGAGGATGGCGAAAGCTCCATGCCTGGGTTTGAATTTTGGAAGAGTTTGGACCGGACGAGTAAGATCGATATACGATGTGTTTATGCCAGCCACTCCTTGTGTGGTCCAAATAATTAATTGATGTCGGTCCGTGGGACATAGGGAAGCAGTGCTTTTATGAGTGGGTTGTCGAGACGTTTCTACAGTAGGAGCCATTAAGGAATCAGTTGCCTTTTAGATTGAACTCTCCTAAACCAATCTAAACATAACTTGGTACTCAATTTAAATATATAAATTATCTTACTTTGGAGCCGTCACTGATTAGTTTGGGTTAATTAGGTATCTACATTTTACTTTTGCAAATCAAAGACTCAATAGATATAAGGATTTGATTATACTATATTAATCTAACCTCCGTTTGGTATCTTTGCTCTTTATTTTAAGAATGTCTTGGATGCAATCTTGAATTATTTTTTTGTATTTTTCTCATTTAATTAACATGCATGACTTAAGAAAGCATAAATAAACTGTAACATGCTATGTGATAGAATTGATTTATACGTGCTTGTTGATTCAATAAATGATACGCATGAATGGTATAGTTTTTGACATGCATAATGAATTTTAAATTAAACCTGTATTAATGCAAATTGAGGAACCAATTAAAGTAGTCCTAAATGAGACGTGACTTACTAAATGACATGCAATATGTAGTTTGAACTTTATAGAGTTAATGCTCCTACTGCATGCATCTATATTAGATCTCTAATGCAATATTGTTCTTTTTCCTTGTTAATTAACAAAAGGACAAATGACACTAAAAGTCTATAAATTACATGAATATGAATTAATTCCTAATCATGCATGAATTAAATTAACATGTATGACCTAAGTTATTGCATAATTATTGAAAATGCAATCTAATTCCTAAAGTGGACTTGGTGGGACGTTCTTGGTTTGATTTAGCCATTGCGACCGGAGTTAGAGAGCTATAAGTAGGGAGAAAGGAGGAGAGCCAGAGGATAGAAGGTGGAAGATGGGATAGTTCCGTGCCGGAGTTTGGACAGGTTCAGCATGATTGATGTCCTCTTCTTTTGCCAGCCACTACTTTTTTTTTCTTTTGGGGTCGGTCAGCCACTAATTGAGGTACCCAAGAAATGATTGATGTTCAACCAAAAAAACAAAAGATTGATGTGCAATCCGTAGGACATTGAACCGGTGCTTCTACGAGTGGGTCGAGGAAAAGTTCAACTGCAAAACGAGTTTTCATTATCTCGACTTTTTAGATATGATGGGATTTATATAAATTTCGAAGGATTCATCATTATCGACTCAATTTTCTTGATAATCGTGGTGCTGACAGAAGTATTTGCAAAGTGGTCGGTGCGGGTTAATCAAGGAAATGAGAGGTACACGGAAAGTAGTTAGTCGAGGAAAGGAAATGAAAGATACGAGGAAAGGATCGGCATCGTTAGGATGCCAACTTTAATTCAAAGAGGTCAGATTAATAAGCAATTCATGCCATGGACTTGCGTCATCTTGAACCAAAGTTTATGAGGAAGTTTTGAGTCCAATATGACAAAAATAACAAAACTTGGTTTTGGAGTCACATTGACGTGATAAAACAACCCATTCATTAGAAGGAGATTAATGTGAATTGAGAGTATTTATTGAAAGTGTGTTTGTTTTGTGAAAAATTAATAATTTAAAAAATATTTTTCAAAATTCAATAGCTTGTATCGCTTCTAAGAAGGAATAAAAAAAATTCCATCATTTACAAAATGCTTAGATATAAGTTATTATTGATACTGAAAATATTTTTCATCAATTAATTTTTTTCAAGCGATACAAATGATCATTTTCCTAAAAATGTTTCTCAAACCCTTCATTTTTTGTGAAATAAACAGAGCTTATTATCATAATATATCCGGCATCAACAAGGCAAGAAGACAATGCTATGATGATCGGCATGTATGATGTAACATTTTGAATTCCGACCCATTCTAATAATATAAAACCTTATTTTATCAATGCGTCATAGTTAGCTACGTTTACTTTGAGTTGTCCTCTCATAAAGTTAGTTAACTGTTTGGAAAGGTAATTAAGGATCGATACACGTACGACTAGTGAGTTTAATTAGGGATAGGCTGCTCGACCATAAGGATCAAAAGAATAATACCACACTGTTGCAAGCTAATTAGTGAGCGGAAATAAATCGATTCGGCAAAAGTACGAGGTCGGATTGCGGACTTTGATATCGACTTCGAATGACGTTAAATCGATTTCTTTTTAGCCTTTTACTCAGCGTGAGTAATTAACCCCTCATGATTATATGACAATCGAGGATCGCCTTAATTTGAATATGCATAATCGTGGATTGAAAAGCTATCAATTACGGGTCAAACATGCAAGAACCCCTAAACGTCGCTCGAAAGTTAGGTCGTATTAAAATCGCGATTGATCGATTTTAACCACGAATTTTAATTTGGTATCGAGTATTGAACTTTTAGGGATGTCGAGACTAAAATATTGGACGTTACCTCATTGATTATCGAATTTATCGGTAAGCTCGAAATTATCAGAAAAGGATTTAATCGGCCGAGTTTTGGAGCCAAATATTTGGAAATTTGTGCTTCAGGGACAAAATGACCAAAATGCCCTTTCTAGAAGCTTGTTTAGTTTTTCTTTTTCTTTTTTCTTTCTTTTCTCTCTCTTCTCCCACCTTCCTCCGCGAGTTCTCCCCACCCCACCCCCACTTTCTTTTGTTGACCCACGGTCTCATCTCTCTCTCTCTCTATTGGTCCCCTTCGATTTCTCTCCCAAAACAGCAGCATAGGCTGCTGTGTTTTCCTGAACCAGCCACCCTTGCCGCATGCCGGAGCCACCACACTCCGCTGGATAGTCCGAGCCGCATCCCACCATCGCCCATTTGTGAGCCGCGCCCGTTGCCGTTCTTTCTCACCAAATAAGAACCACCCCGTCGCTGAGACCCATTTTCGTCACTGCTTGTCTCGATGTTTCGGACGTAGCTGCGCGTCATCCTCACCACCGCTGTCGCGCCCGTGTCGTCGGAATCGCTAAACTATGAGTCGATTTCCTAATCCATTAGTTATGGGTTAATCTTGCTTAGGAGTAGTTTAATTAGTTTAAACTTTGATTAATTCTCTAGATGATGATTGATTAGCATTAAAATATTATTTGATTAAGCTTGCTTAGTGTTAATCATGGTTAGAATAAAAGTAACCGTGGTTAGATTAAAGTAACTGATGTTAGATTAAAGTAACCGTGGTTGAGTTAGTTAACCGTAGTTGGGTTAGTATTCTAACCATAGTTAATATTAATAAATATTATTTTTATTTTTGGTAAGGAAAATTTTTTGGTAAGGTAATGTCAATAGTATTTATATATACAACATTATCAAAAACCGAATGAAATTATTTGGGTTGGATAATTAATTATGGGATTGGAAAATAATTAGTATTTTGTGGGACTTAAATTATTTTACTTGGAACAATCGACTATAGTATTATATGCTTCTTAAATGAGTATCTTTGAGTATAATCCTAGTTTATACTTATTTTGGGATGATTGCT